>JADFUC010001360.1:0-52792 GCA_019722365.1 Lithospermum erythrorhizon
CTGGTATGCTTCGTTCAGTTACGTATTGCTTGCAAAGAAAAGGATTGAGTGTGCAATATTGTTGTCCGGATCCTAGTTCCACTATACCTCGACACTTTTTTTATGTCAGTAATTTGACCCTTCATGACTTTATGAAGTGTATGAAATATGGTGTCGAACGGATAGTTTCGTCCTTTCAAGTTCCGTTTGACCCGGTGATGTTCCCCTTCGACCCTGAAATTTAATAATTTAATCACATGTCATTGAACTATATTTGTCATCTTAAATTGATTACTTGTATAAAATTATGTTTTATATTGAATAACATACATGTTGGTTGTATAATGGCCGAAGTGGAAATGCTTGATCGGCCCGTGACAACTGAGGATATTCTGGCTGTAAGGGATGATCCATGTAGTTTCGCAATAATCGATCAATCCATGCCAACCTCGGTACTCAAATGTTACATGTTCCCATCTTGCCTCCCATTCCTCCTCATTAGCTGCCGATATGGCTGATTCAGCGTTGTTTGAATCCTACTTGACATCTAGTAAGCGTCCGATTGAGACAGTGCTCTACTTAGAACACATTGTTCAATGTGTGGTAGGCATTGTTAGCCTAGAATTTAACCTTAGAGGGGGGTGAATAAGGTTTAAAGTTCCTATATTAACTTTTCGAGTTTTTAATCTTAAGAATCACGGAATTAATACACAATGAAATATGGGATTAATATGATAGGTCTGACTAAGCTCGAGAAAGATTAGTCAACAATATTAATAATCAAATTGATTAGCAATAATAAAAGACTACTTGAAAGTAAAGAGCAAGGAAAGAAGCAATACAGCGATTTTAACGAGCAGTTCCCTCTTGCTTTCGACCGTCGGCTTTCCAACCTCGGGATTTTGGCAAAGATAAATCGCGCCCAGAAAATGTTTGAATACACACAAGCAACTTCTCTCAAGCCTATTATCAACACAACTCACTAAGTGACCCAAGCTACCCAGCCCCAGGATTTCGACTCTTTAATCGACCTAGATAGACGAAATACTCTCCCGGATTTCAATATACTACTCGACCTAGAATAGCAACCACAAGCTACACGCAAGTTTCCTCAATACAATAAATGATTGAGAATTGGAAATATCACACAACTAGGAAACTCTCTACAAAAGATAATGTTGAATTAAGCGTAGGAGTTATGACTTTGCTTTTTGTTTGCAATGAATTGAATGCTCGAGAAGAATTAGGTCAAAAAGATTTGCAAAAAGTTGTTTGTGTTTGAAAAGAAAGGAAACTTAAAATAGTGCACAAAATTAAAATTTGAGAAAAGTTGCCAGCATCGTGACTATAAGTCGAGACCGGGGAAGTCTCACATGAGCCACGATGGATCGAGAACAGCGATTAGCTTCCGTTACACGTATAGACCCTAGGTCTCGATAAAGTAGGGACCGGGGAACCTGCAAATATGGGGTCTCGATGGTTGAAATATCTTTTCTGGCAAGATCGTTTCACGCCAATTCTCGGCGAAATGACTTACGATCATTTGTGGAACTTAACAATGAATCGATCTATACTTGGTTAGAAATTACGGACCATCGATTTTAAAACACAATTGATTAAATCGCAAAGTCATTGCTCACATATTTAAAAGCACGACAATATGCTAGAGTGTAGAGTTTCCCTTCTATTGCTATGTGACAATAAAGAACCACGAGCTCCTTGAAAGGCTTTGCGTTTGATAGACTCATCCATGAGCCTCAGAACATCCCGATCCAACATTTTAAGCGTTTGAACATTATTAAGAATTAACCACAGCTTATGTTCACTTGAAAAGCGGGATTGGATTCGATTAAACAATTTGTTATCTTCAAAAATAGGTTTGAATGGAATACCATTATTCAGAGGCATAGATGGTGTTTAGATCCGAGAACACTTTTCTCGGAGAGCATTTATCAAAGCGAGATCGATGCGTGACAAATGCAGTGGCCACTTCTCCTTTATCAAATAATGCAGGCCACGTCAAAACCCATGTGTAATTTCATCCACTCGTATTCGGCGTAACATACCGTGAAGGTTTTATTTGTACTCGTCAAGCCGACAGCAGTAGTGCTATGCCATACATGTTTTGTGTTATAGGTCTGTCAGGCATTATCGAGAGGATATGCATTGAGCATGTCATGGGGCTGGTGGTGAATACCCCACGTCTCCAGAGTTGACAAGCTTCGACACACTAAAGTCGAAGAAGTATTTATGCTCTTGCAAAGAAGCAAAACTTTTTGCAACGGCGTCCTGTGTCCTCTTTTCTCTTTTACATTATCTTCGCCCTTTGCATTGTAAGCTTCGAGTGAATTGGGTAACATTTCAGTCAGGCCCTCTTCCCAATAATGCAAGCATGTCGCTTGGAGGTAGCATCATTTGTTCTTGTTCCCGAATTGCCACATACTCGTGATTCTTGATCTGGCCCAACCTAGACCCCTCAGCATATGAAGGAAATGGATGGTTATGTCTCCCATACTTCACTTGGACCCACCACCGACTTCCACCATTAAGGTACTCACTTTTCAGGTGCTTGAAATTCACGCCCCGGCTTTACTGCGTTGGCGTCTCCGATTAATTTTTTTTCTTATTAGTTACGTACTCACAGTCCTTGACTACAGAAGCGGAAGCCCGATGCTCCCGCACATTACGCCCGTTTCTTAGAACCGGACCGCCAGCGTAATGTTTACGCGCGGCCCGAACATGTTCAGTTCTTCTACGCTCCGAACCCGCCTTACGGATTACTAAATTCACCGGCATATTCGGGGAAATTGATCTTCGATTTTCATAACTAGCAGGTAACGATGTAGCCTTAATATGATGGGCGATTGGACCGTGTCGGTAAATTGAGTTTCATCTGATGAAATACATTAACTTCTCGATTGATCAAATCGTAGTTATATTTGTTATCCATTATGTAAAGGATGTAGTATCTTAGCGATCTAATTTGTCGAGTAAATAATATATTGTAATGTCGATTTGAATTTTGCGGTGTTGGAAGTTCAAATCGGGTTTGCTATATATAGGCAAAATAGAGAAAACATGTTCCATCAAATACGTAAATTCAATTGAAACCCATGCCTGCTTTATTTATTTCAAAGTTAGGCTTATTATGTCTTGAAAACAGGATATCTTAAAAAGAATGCTTAAAAGCAGTTCAAAGCTACGATTCTCATTCGATGCGGTAGTATTTTATTTTAATTGACTTTATTTTAATTGACTTTATTTTAATTAATAAATTCATTTATTAAAAGCAGTTAATTGAATTCTTAAAAATTTAATATTAATGTAGTATTTCAATAGACAAATCGAACTTGTGAAATTATTGATTCAACTTTAATTTAGTCAATCGACAATTAAAATGGATGAAGATGAAGCATTCAACATTATCACGACTTGATTGCACGACTTGAAATAACCCGACCGGTTTAATTAATTAAAAATCGAGTAATTTGTAATTCGGCGTAATATAATAAAGGATTCGAGAACGTAGTGTTATTAAATAGCGAGAAATTAAATTATAGGGTAAAATTTAATTGGGAAAAGTTGATTACGATTTTACGTGCGGGTTTAAAAGAATTATGTTCGTTAACGAGCTAAACGAGAGGCCTTTTTATTAAAATAGCCTTTTTATTCTTTTGTTTCATCATCCTACACTATAAGACAAAAAGAAAAGCAAACCCTCCTCTTCCAAGAACCCAAAACCGCCGCCCCTCTTCCATTGAAAGAACTCAATTTTTTTTCTCTCTTTTTTCTTCCACTTTGATCATCATCCTTAGCTCTAAAATTCCAGAAAAATATACCAATCTTCTCCTCTCGTCTTCCCCGTCGTTTTAAGGTATGAAAGTCTTCACCTTTTTGAGTTTTTGAGAATTTCGAAAATTAGGATATTTAAGGGTTCCGAATTTAATAATTACAATTTGTTAAATTATGATCTTTGGCTCCTAGATTGGTCGTTGTCAATGGAAAGAATTGAGTTTTTGTTAATTTTAACAATTTATTTCGAAATTATATAAATTAACTAAAGATTCCATTTTTTATGTTAGATATGTTTAGATTTAAGATGTTTATGATTATAGATATAATAATAGAGTTTTTCCAGTAATATATTCATGAGAAAATAGTTATTTTCGGATTTTAATTAATTTTTTGGTAGAAAATAGAAATAAATTATAATTTTGACTTTTTAAATAAAACTCAGATTTTTATTGTGTTTATTACTGGATTTCAACCAACATATAATAATCTTGGAATTTTTGGGAAATGTTTACTATTTTTTGTTTGTTGTAACTAGAGCAA
Source organism: Lithospermum erythrorhizon (assembly GCA_019722365.1). Classification (NCBI taxonomy): domain Eukaryota; kingdom Viridiplantae; phylum Streptophyta; class Magnoliopsida; order Boraginales; family Boraginaceae; genus Lithospermum; species Lithospermum erythrorhizon. The sequence goes on from JADFUC010001360.1 coordinate 4,315, forward strand.
TTTTAATTAAAAAAAAAGGTCAAATTTTATGATTGTAATTTAGAAAACTGAATTTTATATTTTCATATATGGGGTATGGATTTGGACTATAAATCAAATATTAGAATTTTTTGGGTCGTTTATTTATTTTGAATTATTGATGAGTAAATAGCTAGTTTTGGAGTTAATTGAAAAAAATCAAATTTTTATACATAAAAATATAAAACTGATTTTTATTAAATTATATAGTATATTTTGGACCTATGATAAAAATATTAGAATTTTTGGACCTATTATGATATTTACTTGATTTTATAAAGTATTGAGGATTCCCTTTAAATAGTTAACTACAGATAGTTCACCGGAATAATTACTAAGATACATTTACAAGTAAGGAACACCTAAGTTTGATTAAATAGATGCGAAATATAATTAAAGTATGACTCTAAAGTATTGATGAAATACAGCTTATTATATTAGGAGTTGGACTTGGACCGGAGGTTGTTTTATTGGCGTGTTGGTAACTGCTGCCCAGTGGTACTAAACGCTTGGTGGGATTTATCTCCTTTGTGTAGATGCCCTTTATATGTGTTCTTTGCTTTTATTTATTGTGTACCGTACTAGTAGTGATTGTTGTTAAAATTGTTGGTGGATCGCATCATGTTAGGGGCTGATATCTTGCGTTGATAATCTGGTTATGACTCTGAAATGTTTGATTATTATATGTAGACAGGTAATAGCGTGACATGTGATTTATTGTTGTGGAAGCGTGTTATGGTTAATTGTGACATGTGAAGCTAGCGTTGTTGAACTTTTGGTGGAGTCATGTATGGTCTCGTGGTGGTTCTTGAATTGTGTTAGGGTTGAGTCACGAGTGCTGTAGAGGGAAACGATCGATCAAGTATGGACGATTGGGGAGTGTACACGGGCGATGGATACTTTATGTTGTGGATGATTGGGATACTTTATATGTGTATTACGGAGATAGATTTAGCACATTTGTGGGCATATGTGACCTTTTGGGTTGTTATAGCATATGTCGGGCCATTGCATTTGTATGTGGGCATTGTTGTGGTACATGTTGGGGATGTTCGGATCGAGTGTTTTGGTATTATTGCTTGTGTTGATTTTGTGGACCTTCGGGTCGTGGGGCTTGTGTAATATGAGAAGGGTGTGAGATTTACTTTTGCCATATTGATGAACTGTTGGGACTTACATGTTACTTTCAAATCACAGCCATTCCCATATATTTAGATCTTTGCGTTCTATTATGCTGCTATTAATATAAAAGCATCTATCTTTGAGTAGATAGCGTTGTGGCTTGTTTAGTATTTTTACTATTAACCGAACTACTAGTTTTATATATATATATATATATATATATATATTCTGGTGGAGTTACCTTCTTGACCGTTCGAGACAATGGGTCACGCTGGCTTGATAAGTTTCCACGCGGCTTGGTGACCCTCACAAACTTTCGGGTTGAGTAGTTCTTTGTAGAAGGCGGATGGGGATCGCCCAGTAGATTGTTTGACAATGTACACTTCAAACTTTCGGGAGGTGGGTAACACTCCAGACTTTGGTACACGTGGTCAGTGCAGCAAGTGGATGGGGATCGCCAGAGTAGATTGTTTGACAGCTTCCTGAAGAAGCAACCTCCGAGCTTGATGCACCGAGAAAGTTGTGGGTTTCGAGAGGAAGGATATAGTGAGCATCTGTAGGCCTATGGGGATAGAAGAGGAGTTGTGGGTGACTTTCGCCACATCTCGATTTCATGAGGGGCCGAGGGATTGGTGGTATCATGCGGAGAATTCTTTGAGGGATAGGGGTGAGATGCCTATTGGTTGGGCGCGATTTGAGGAGCTGTTTAGGGAGAACTTCTGCCTGAGGGTGCATATGGCTGATAGAGCAAAGGAACTGACAGCATCCCGACGGAGTTGGTAGATCTGTGGAGGCCTATGAGAAGAGATTTGGTGAGTTGTGTTGTCTTCTTCCGAATGTATACCCATTGAGAAGGATAGAGGCATTCTTGGATAGGCTTAGGGTGGAGATTCGTACCCACATGACTTTGACATCTCCCGAGAGTTTCCAGCAGAGGTGAGGAATGTAGCATTTAAAATAGGCGAGATGCGGTGAGTTCGGGGTGGGAGTGAAAGAGGGACGCCACGGAGATGGCCCAGTTATGGAGGTACACAAGCGAGAACTGGAGAACTTCCAGCCCAGGGGCCAGCAGGTGAGACTTCGGCCACAGTGCTCCCACTACTTTCAGGCCGAGATTGTGCTTGATTGCGCCGGTGAGACCGAATTGGGTCACAAGGGCTATGAGCTGCGTCCGGAGGGCCTAAATGTTTTCGATGTGGAGTGTTTGGGCATAAGGTCAGAGACTGTAGAGGTGGGGAGAGGATGGCACACGATGTGGGAGTAGGGCCATTTTAATTACTTGTCACATGGAGTGCGGGGATGGGTGGTGCGGCCCGCCTGCGTCGGTCCGGCCCGGCTAAGCGAGGGAGTTCAAGAGCCAAGTGGGCGTCGGCCCAGGCGAGTCTTTGGTGGCCCGTCGGATCGTGAGATGGTAGTAACTACGGTGGGGATTGGGCTTGACACGGGAGTCGAGATCATTGCCATTACTCGTGAGGAGGCTGAGGATGCTCCCAGGGGTAGTGGCAATTTACCTTATTTATTTGTGATTTGCACCTTCAAATCTTGTTTGATTCGGGGCTACCCGTTTCTTTTTATATCTCGAAACTATGCTAGAACTCTTCCCTTAAGTTATGATTTCCTATCTATGCCTTTACATATTATGACCACGGTGGGGCCGAGGTAGTAGAGTTCTTAGAGTACCCATTAAGAGTAGGGGATCATGTCTTGGGGGTGGACCTATTACCTTTTGATCTTAGGTATGGATTGGTTGGGTAAACATCATGCTGTGATAAATTGTCATCGGAAAGAAATTGGGTTCACTAGTCCTGAGGGGTTCGAGGTTAGTTTCTTTGGAGATAGGAAAGTGATACCTTCCTGTTTGATTTCTGTCCTGAGTACTCAAAAGTTGTTACAAAAGGGTTGTAGGGGATACTGAGGTATGTGGTGGATGTTGATAAAGAGGAGCCTAAGTTGGAGAATATCCAGGTTGTGAGGGAGTTTGGAGATGTTTTTCCTGAAGACCTTCCGGGAGTTGCCCCTACCAGGGAGGTAGAGTTTGTGATTGAGCTAGTACCGGGGACTGCTCCGATATCAATGGCACCGTATAGAATGGCTCCAGCGGAGTTGAAAGAATTGAAGGCACAACTGCAAGAGTTGTTAGAGAAAAAGTTCATTCGTCCTAGTAGTTCTCCTTGGGGTGCGCCGGTGTTGTTTGTGAAAAAGAAGGATGGGACAATGATATATTTATATATATATATATATATATATATATATATATATATATATATATATATATATATCATTGACTTAGTTCGGGTGTAATGGAATCACCACTCGGGCAATAAGTTTCCAGCAGCGACTTGGTGACCTCTAAACGCTTCTTGAGCTTCGTTGTTATCCTTTAGGTGGCCGGCGTGGTGGCTAGGGATCTCGTAGGTCATTTTATTTACGTCTATTGAGTTTTGAGTCATTATTTACTCATTTGTGGGTTATTTATATTATGGATGTATTATTGAACACTCACTGTTTTTATGTCATATTATGTATCGATTATGTGATGTTGGAGTTGAGTTTCGCCCACGATGATGTCACGTTGTGTATGGAACTATTTCTACTTTTACTGCTTAAACTGTTTTAAATCCAGTCTTTTATTTTTTATATCATCGTTGGGCGACTCGGGTATCCATTTCTACTAAGTCGGCCTCGGGCGGCCGACTCGAGAGGCGAATCGTTCGTGACTTGATTTGATTACACAATAAATGACATAAAGTATCGAATTTATTTCTTCTTATTTCATGAACTAAGTAATTACCATGTTTATAAAGAAACAATAATAGAAGAAATTTGAAAGTGCGAAGAGAACAAGCGAATATAATTTGTTACCTGACAAGCATTGGAAAATTAAACTTGTTACTGACAAGCATGGGCGAGTCGCTTCTTTCCACAATCTCCTGCAAAAGATATTATTTGATTTGACAACACTTTCACGTGAACCGAGTAAAAATTTAATATTAATGTAGTATTTTAATAGACAAATCGAACTTGTGAAATTATGTCAAAGTTCAATTTTAATTCAGTCAATCGACAATTAAAATGGATTAGATGGATAGGAAAATTCAACATTATCGATTTGAAGTTACTGTCTTGATTTGATTACACAATAAAAGAAATATAACGTATCAATTTATTTCGTCTTATTCCATGAACTAACAAGTGATTACCATGTTTATAACGAAACAAGAATAGAAAAAAAATTTGCTCTTAAATCAAGCGGGTATTTCATTGTTTGTTACACAACAAACAAATTTGCCCACGTTGTTTGATAAAACAGCGAAATGAAACCATTTCTTATTTTAAAAGCTGGCGGATTCTTCTCATTCTTAAATACCCCAACAAGCGAATAGCCTGTTGCCCTAACAACATTCAATCATTTCAGTTGTAGTACTTCATTTTGTGATTTTGGAAGCAATTAACAAGTAAGTACAAACTTTCATCATTTGTTTTGTGTTTGTTAAGTTATAAGCGAATTGATTTTGTGTTTGTTATATGATAAGCGAATTGAGAGAATGATTACCCTACAATAAGCGAGTTTATCCATTGTTTATTAGACACGAATCATTGAAATGATGTGTTAGATTTTTATTGAGATTATTGAAATTATTTTTTAGATTATTTTTATTAATTGCGAGAATTATTTGTCAATTATGAATTGAGATTATGTCTTAAATATTATGAAATTGTAATGATTATGAATTGTGTATTAAATATTATGAAATTGTAATGAATTGTGTATTAAATATTATGAAATTGTTTGTTAATATTTCGAATTAATATTATGAATTGTGTATTATTGAGATTTATTGTTAATATTTCGGTGTATATTATAAATTATTATTATTATGAATTTATTATGAATTTATTTATTACATGTTGAATTGAGAATTTATGAATTGTATATTATGAAATTATTGAGATTATGAAATTATGAAATATGATAAAATATGGTAAAATTATGATAAAATTATGAAATTATGAAATATGATGAAATATGATAAAATATGAGATGATGAAATTATGATAAAATATGAGATTATGAAATTATGATGAAATATGAGATTATGATAAAATTATGATGAAATTATGAAATATGATAAAATATGAGATTATGAAATATGATAAAATATGAGATTATGATAAAAATATGATAATTGGTAAAATTATGATAATTGGTAAAATATGGTAAAATTATGATAATTGGTAAAATGATAAAATATGAATTATGATAAAATATAATAATTGGTAAAATTAGATAGTGGTAAATATGGTAAAATTATGATAATTGATAAAATATGGTAAAATTATGATAATTGGTAAAATATAGGTAAAATTATGATAATTGGTAAATATGATAAAATTATGTTAATTGGTAAAATATGATAAAATTATGATACTTGGTAAAATATGATAAAATTATGTTGATATTTATTAATAATGGAAACAAGCTGAATTAAAGTCATAGTTGTAATCAAACATTTGGGAATTAATCGCCATGATTGTATTAAAACAATGAATTGTAGAGATGATAATAATGAAACAACAATTCTAGCAATGATTGTTAATAAGTAAGCGTGAGCCCTTGTTTAATAACAAATGAACCTTTTTCCATCTTTCACGTAGAGTAACTAATGTTAATATGATAAAATTATTCACCTTATGATTGTACTAAAAAGATATTAAAGATGGCGTCGTCAAACAGCGACTTGATCGAATGTTAGGATCGGGGGTATTACTAGGTAAAATTGATCGTGGAGAGATCAAGCGTTGGAAGACCCGGTTTAACAACCAGTACAAATCCGCTTTGTGAGTCGCGAGGGAGTATACGATTCTGACCGGTTAAATGCAGCGAGTCACGAGAAGCATACCCGGTTCAACGACGATCCAGCGTCGGCCCGCGGGGAAGGCGTCAAACATAGGTTGCCAAACTAAGGCAGTATACTAATGAGCCCGTACTGCAGGGCCCGAAAATCGAGAAGTTCGATGGGTTTCAAAAGTTCATCTACTTGAAAGTTGTGTGGGAAGATCCCCGAGCTGGGCCGGCGTGAGCCTTAGTCACGGAGATATCTTTCTATTGTAAGTTTATCTTTCATAAGTATAGCTAATTCCCGATATAATATCCTTCCTGACATACAACAACTCAAGCATATATCTCAACATTTCATCCTGACTACACCGCTCAACTATTTACCTTTAGTTCACCTTAAAGTGCTACTCCCGATTATCGTCATACATCTCCTATGACATCTAAATGTTCCTCATAAGACCCTCCAAATCATTTCATTTCTTAATATAACTGAGCAATATATGTCTTAAATCACGATAACCTAAGTACATAATTATCTTCCCAAATTCCCCATTTAGTATAAAGACTTATTTACTTGATGGTATCGGCATTCGTGGTTAGATCAGAACTTATATTCTAACACATTTGAATAGGTTTTCTACCATATATAAAATATCATCAACATCATCGGTAGGTTAGCATAAACTTCGGTTTTATAATTTTTGTACCTAATGTTCTCATTCAGCAGTACCTCATCCATTACCCACTTAATATATATATAACATATCTAAAAAAGCGGTAATGCCCCGGTAATTGCAAGCGTGACGAAATCTTTATTAATCTGAATCTGAAAATAGTTGCCGACAAGGCTAAAATGCAGAAATGAAGTACCACATCAAAGCATTGGCGGCACAACAACGAGATTGTGAATAGATATCGTAGTCAAACATGAGATAAAATACATATATCAGGGACTACTAATAAGGTCATGCAATATAATTCCATGGAAGTCTCGAGACATAACACATGAAGACATAATAGAAGGTTCGATAAGCACAATTCGAGAAGAAATCGAGAGACTCAACGCTGACTAAACTCTAGTCATCAAACCTCCTATCTCTCTCATATCCACTAACCATACCAACCTCTAATGCGCATATTCTCGATCCTGTACACTGCGGGGAATGGACGATCGATAATCACGCGCACTTATACCGCGGTATAAGGCCAACCGCCTTATACACATAGTATAAGGCAAACCGCCTTATACATAAGTATAAGCCGCGCTTATACACATAGTATAAGGCACACCGCACTTATACACATAGTATAAGGCACATATACACTAAGTATAAGGCACCAGCAGCTTATACTGCCCAAGTATAAAGCACACACGCCTACACATAGTTTAAGGCAACCCTTATACACATAGTATAAGGCCGATGGCGTCATATCACGCAAGGAAGGAGAGTCACGTAACTCCTAATCATCTGACTATAAGGTCATATCCTAATACTCAAGTCACCTCAATGTCATACATAACTCCAGCCAACACCTCTCAATAACCAACTACTTTACTCCCAACAATATTAAAGCACACAGCTAAGACATCACACAATCGTAAATCAATCACAACCGCCGACAAGGCCACATAAATACCAAAAGTGCCGACAAGGCCACAGAAGTACAAAAGTGCCGACAAGGCCACAAAAAAATACAAAAGTCTTGAGCAAAGGCCGCAGAGAAATATATGATAATATAAGTGGGAGTTCAAGCCGTCAAACACACACCATAAATCTTCAATCTTGTGAGAATAGGAGTCACATAATCATATTATGGCTCACACATAATCGTACAACCATTACATGTATACCATTCTCACATAATCATACCACCAGGACGTGTACACCATTCACACATAATCATATTACAAGGACATGTACACCATTTACACATAATTATATTACAAGGACATGTACACCATTTACACATAATTATATTACAAGGACATGTACGCCATTTACACATAATTATATTACAAGGACATGTACACCATTTAAAGTAAGTACATAAAGTAATACACGTGAGATAAGTACTCACCTTAGCTGCATAATAAACGTCCCGCCCTGTCGTCGAAGTGCCGCTTCCCGTTCAGCGTCTAATCAAAACACACGAAGAGTACTATTACTACTCATGACAATTTTAACCCTTATATTAATTAGATTCACGATTTTCAACCCATTTAGTTACAAATTGACGACTTAAATATAATTAGCTAATTATGTTCCAAAGACTAGTAAAATGGCCAATTTTAAAACTATCTCGACAAATCCATAATCGTCAACACCTTAACCAAAATACCCAACATTATTAACCAATTTCAATCAACCCCGAAAATATCAACTTTTCCAACTAATCAAACCCGTTCTATGACCTCAAATCGGCTTAGTTTACTCAAAATCTAATAAAACTAATTTCAACATATATTCCTCCAATAACTTATAAATCATAATTTCACCTCAAAACAAGCACAATAAAGGCCAATAACATATTTATACTCTCAACAACTTTTTAGAAAAAGTCAACCCAAAATCCTTTCGAAAATTCAACTCCCTTATACTTGACACTTTCTACCCCCAAATATCGATCATTATCGGCTCTTAGATTATAATCTAAATCTAAAAAACAATTATATTCAATAATATCTCATAAAATCGAAGTCAACCCAAAATTCCAAAAGTCAACGGCCCTAAAGCGTCGAAATTCCCATTAAACCACGATATTTCAACTCCCGAATAACTAATTTAGAACCCGAATCAATTGGAAGCGATAAAATTGAAATCGAAAAATTGACTCGGGAGATCTCTGAAATACTCCATGAATCGAACCTTTTTACCTTGAAGCAGCCGAGGATGATGAAAAACTCTCTCGAATTTGAAGAGGTCCAAAGCTCATGAGGCGAGAAGAGAAATCAAAGAAAGAAAAATCAAATGGGGGAAAGAAGAGCATCACGTCGGTCTTCTCATTTGGAGAAAGAAAATGAGCCCTCTTTTTGGGCCTTGGGTCCATTGCTTATGGGCTTAAATGGATTAGCTCATTTAAGTGGTGTTGCCGATCGTTTAATTCAATCGTGCTTCTCGTTTAAGCAACTCGACAATCAACTGAAGCATTAACATTTTATATACTCAAATTATATTACCACCCAAATAATATCATCATTACCGTTCGATTACAACTTTAAAATTCTAAATTCGAAATATACTACCAACCCGACCGATTATTGTATTTGACTATTCAACTTAATTTTCCTCGAAATACTCCACCGAGCAACTAGTATACTATTTCAATAATATTAATGCAGACGAGTTATTACAATGTCGTGAGAGTGGGAGAATATATGCTTGGGTGTCATTCCCTAAGCGTGCTACCGCGGCTAGGAAAGGATGTATAACTACACTTGAGGTACTACAGCGTGTATATAATAAATGAATTAATTCATTTTTATATTTTAACAAAACTAATCTCGTGTGTTTTTGTATTGCGGTGTTGGATGTATGAGTACTTCCACTGTTCGGCCGACCAGGAGTACCGTGGGCTGAGGGGCCAGCAAAGGTTGCGATGGGTAACAACGCTACCGAAACACGACCCGGCCAGTGATTTGCTATCGGAAGGGTGGATCGGATGACGGCCAGAACATGTGAAAATATTATATATTAAATTTTGTATAACATTGTTTGAAAAAAGGCTTAGATCGTTTCCATTCATCATAACTTGGTCATGTAGACACCTATGGGCCCATCTTCTCCATCCCCGCGTGTCATATTATCAGGTTGCATCTGACTTCTTGAATGTCAATGAAGTGTATATGCGGAGAAGAGTTACTACGGCTTGATTCGGGGAGGGTACAAGCGATCTGCCCCGTCCGTTGAGCTTAGGGAAGGGACCCGACTTATGAGTAATGTCGCGAATATTCAAGAAAGTGTATGGAGATTCAGATTACACCTGGACTAGTATGCAATTTCACCATGTTCAACCCTACATGATGGGTCCCCATGCATATATAGCTACGCAGACGTCGAACGACTACATGAGTTGGTATTTGCCAAGGACTCATATTAGAGTGCATAACCCAGCTTGGCTAGACATGTATTACATGTAGATCGATGATTGCCGACCTCAGTGTCATGTTGTTAAAAGTATGTATTTTTAATTTACCTTATATTATATTTTTTATTGCGTATACTAACATATTATTTTCTTAATTTCTATGACAGTTTGCGGCTGACAACACCAATTTATGTGTTAGAATTAAATTAAATTGAATCCAAATAATATAATGAATAAGAGCAGTATCGTCTAAATTCCAATATACTAATTACTAGGTCTTTTCTTAATCCTTAATTAACTAATAATCAAAGAGTAAATTTAAATCTAGACTAACCGCTAGTTTGACTCGAACTTAAATTAACTAAACTAAGCTGAATGCAAAAGTAGTGGGTTGTACTTAATATTCGAAGTATAGTCAGGGCACATGATTTCATCGGATCAAATCGAGATTCAATTTAACTAGTAGTTACTTATTAGTTCATAACAAAAACGTTCTATCTGATTGATATTACTTCTCAGTTAACACCAAAATTAAGTCTCCTAAAAAACTAGCTATATGTCTATGATAGCTTAAAATAGGAATGTACTTAATAACGTATCTTTATTAAATTGCACGTAGCGTTACTATATCTACATGGTAATTGAAACATGTGTTACGATTGACCAATTAAATGAAGTGACAACCTATTTCTAGCAATTAATCACTTATATGAGCAGATAATGATATCAAGATATTAAATACTAATTATGCACAATAATAATCGAATTATCAAAGCTGAAATAAATTAACTCCAAGAAAATCAAATCATAAATTGACTACATGCATGGTCTGACCAATAACCATTGATTCATAATAAAGACATAAATAAATACATGAACTTAATGAATTCATCCTTAACAATAAAATAACTTGAATTAAAATATTCAAACCAATTAAAGTAATTAACTCCAACTTCCAATGAATTAGCCAAAAGCTCGACAACGTTGATGACTTAACTACGGAAATTCAAAGATATTTCTCTCTTTTTACTCTAACTTCTCCTCTTTTATAGGTTTCACTTAACCTAATAGTGATGGGCGAATCCACTTATTCTTGGATCATGACTCATGTAACTCTTAATTGAATTTTCATATCTTGATTCAAGGCAGGATTCACTACTTTAGCAGATAAGCGCACAAACTCAAATAAAACGAAAACAAGTGCAAATTATATCGGATTAAGGTAAAAATAACATCAACTAATACGTAATTAGGGCCTCAAAATACTATATAATAAACACTTATCACACCCCCACACTTAAGCTCTTGCTTGTCCTCAAGCAAATGACATAGAAGCGAGACAGAGAGAATTAAACATCGAGGATCTCGAAGTATACATTATATCATTGAGTTCTCGAGACAACAATCAATCATGAGTAATGGCTCTTCCTACTTAGCTAAAAAGTATCATCAATCCATCGGAGTAGATAATTACGCTGGTAATTTCTCACTTCTCTTGTCTTGAAATGTATCAAGTGGTTCTGATACATTTCGATTCTGAATAAATGCATGTTTCTACCATATGCTTGGTTATACATCTATCCAATCATCAACAATGCATGCAACATAAATGGGAGATGGCACATAGTGTTGTAATGAGGCTTAGTGTGAAGGGTAGGATAAATGTTGGCTCACGGACTTTAATACTCGAGGAAGTGTGAAACTACGAATTAATTATGTTGAAAATAGCGTGTCTAAACAACTACACCCTTGACCCGACATTACACGTCTCATTTAAGTACCGTCCTTCCCTTGCCATATTACTTATTCATATATTTTTCTTAAGTTTTTTAAGTTTTTTTTCATAGAAATGCGCTTTAAAAACATCAAAGACACTTTTCATAATTCGCTTGAGAGACCATTTCTTTTCACTTTGAGATCATATTTCTCACTATGTACTTCTACACTTTTCTTTTTTTTTCTTTTTTTTTTTTTCTTTTTTTTTTCAAATCTTCCAATGTTTTCTCCTTCCCCCATACTTGATTAATTCAACTCTTAACAAGCCACAATTCAACATAGATAATTCAAAATTACACACTCCCAAGTAGGGACAACATGGTAAGAATAAGGCTTATAGGCTTATAAGTGCGGTATAATCACAAAAGAAAGGTCACTTAGGCTCAAGGGGTTCACTAGTGGATAATACATCGTGTTAGCCTTTTAGGATAACGTGGATTATAACCTAATTGCCTTCATCATTTTTATGCATGCATACAAAGTAACAGGATTCAAAACAAGGATTACAGAAGAATACAAAACATAATGATATCGCAGAAAAGAAACTCAGAGGCATAAAGTTAGGCACAAAATCTCACCGGGTAGGGTATATTCGCTGTAAGTTATCCTCAAACTTCAATCAAACATCGCGCTGACTAAGAATGTCAAGTCAAAAACTTCGATCAATCATGCGAGAAAATCATCAGCCGAATGACGCGTGATTTACACTATTGATCGAGATCGTCAATTTATCCAAGATTAAACTTATCATATACTTGGGGCGATCATTCTGTGCCCACACTTGAACAGACATTGCCTCCCCGATGCATAAATGCGAAATAAAAGTAGACAGTAAAACTTCACGACAAGTGCGAGGTGGGGCGACTTGGCGTCGAAGAAGGTGGATGGGAGGCATGGCATCCTCCTCGTCGTCCAGCCGGCGCAAAATCCGCCTTAACAAGTCCTCTTGAGCATCAATCTCACGATCGAAGTGCACGTCCCTTTGTCTCCATAATGCGATCACTATCTGCAGGCCCTGTAGATGGTGCAGCTGGCCGACAAAATTTGTTAGGCAGCGAACTAGAGCTTGGGATCCCTGTCCTTCGCAGATGAGCTTTTGTGAACACGGTCGTCGATCTGAAACACGCTGAGAGTCACAGGGGCACACGAAAGTGCTCAAATACTAATGTTAGCAGTCGGGGATAAACAAATCGTAGCAGACAAACACCGGCCAGCATATCTTGAATAAGAATAGGTGCAAGTGCAGGGCGCTCTAACCCATCCAACCCATGAAACATCCTATATAGAAAATACATCTCTCTATTCCTAGCCGCTCTCATGAGTGGCGGGGAACTACACTACGATACAAACAATGCAAATCTTGCTGCGGCTGGGGCACTGTAACCGGTGGTGGATATCGGTTCCTATTACGCTCGTGGGACGAGGCCATCTTAGTGGAACTAATAGTCGTAGGCGGCCACTGATTGAGTGAAAATGAGCATGCAACTTTTGGAAATCAAACCCGGTATCCGTCATCATCGTCTCAGACTTAGTGTCAAGAACCTCTCACAATCGAGGAAACATGGAAATCTGCGATAAGTTCTCTACATTAAGCTCTATGGGAACCCCTTGCACAATTGTCTTAATGACTAAGGAAGTGATGTTACCCTTATCCTCCATGTTGGCATAAATTTTTTTAACAAGATCGAAGCATAAACTTTCAGTAAGGAGGAAATTTAAAGTACACATCGACGAAGTTCTCAAAATTCACATATCTCATAAGACTTTCTCACGTCTTCCCCTACGCTTTTCGAAAAGCACAACGTATCCTTTCTCATTATACCAAGCTAAATTATCATCCTCGAGTGAGCGGAAAATAGGGAGCTTAGGTTGATGCAAAAACCCATGGACTTAACCTTAGACTGACCTTTTGGCTTAGGTTTTTAGGAGCGTATTGCACTAAATAATCCGACCCCAAATTCAATGTGAACACGTAACGGAAACACAACTAATGACACCGCGATAATCCGACCAGTGAAAATAAATTACTACTAATAATAATCTTGAAAAATACTTAAAACAAATGCCGAGGAATGCGAGATCAGCTAAACACAAGAAATCGATTAAAGAATTAACTAAACAAAAGCGAAATCAAGTCTAAACACAACGATGAAACTTGAGAAAGCGAGGAATTAAAGAACTTAACTAAAATAAATCAATAACAACCTAAATTAAAAAATAAAAGTCTTGGGAAATTTCACCAACATAAAATAGAAAATTAAAAAATTAAAAGCAGCAATCTGAGCAATTGGGCTTCGCCAGAACCGGCGGCAGGCGGCCCAGGTGTGCAGCGGAGATGTGAGCGACCAGGCTGGTGGAGGTGGAATCGGGCTGGGCTTGTGGAGACGATTCTGGCCCAGGGATCCTTGGTCGGGCCAGCGGCTTGAGTAGCCGGAGTGGGAGAGTGGAGGCAGCGAGTGTTTGAGTCGAGGCCGGGCAGCGCTGCTGAAAGCACGACCCGGTGGGCTGCGGCAGATCTGCGGCCGAGATCAGTGCAGTCTTGAGCCGCCGGATCGAGTTGAAATTTGAGGTTAGCGGAGTGGCAGTAGGTGTCGCGGCCGGAGGCGGGTGTCTGGCTTTTGGGGAATGGCGGGTGAGAGATGTGGGGAGGTCTTGGTGGGGTTGGTGTATTCGGTGGTGGCCGAGATCTGCGATAGGCGTCGGGCCCAGTGTTTTAGGGGGCGGGCCGACGGAGTTAAGTGATTTAGGCGGCGGAGTTTTGGAGTATCTTGGAGTTTCTTGGGAAAGAGACTTGGTTTTTTTTTTTTTGTTTCTTTTCTTTTTTTTTTTTTTTCGAATTAAAAATGGGCACAGGGGTGGTCAAGTAATTGCCTCGGCAACCTTCTTGAACCGTGCTATTAAAGTCCGTCATGGTCAATTTGACCTCGACATCAGCTGCCCCAAAAGCGTCACCTTGACCAGAATTTCACAAAATTTTTTTTTTTTCGACACACATGAAACTAAGAATAGAAATACAACAATCTAAAAGATTGGGTTGCCTCCCAAATAGGCGCTACGTTTGCGTCTTTAGCCCGGCGAAGGGACTGCGCTCATTGATGAGTGATGCGCTGCTTTATGACCACCGTGTTTACTCTTTCGCGTGTCCACCATAATAATGTTTCAAGCGTTCACCATTGACCTTAATTTGCCCTTCTCTGCCATGATTTATTTCCACCGCGCGTAGGGAAAAACTTGGGTAATGATAAGCGGTCAGAACCATTGAATTTTAACTTACAGAACGTACGTGAAATGCGGAATTAAGCAACAAAACTTGTTGTCCAACTTGGCTTCAGCGGTAGGGGTAAACTATCATGATTAACCTTGGTTAAGCTCCTTATAGAATTTTTTCACTTGGAAACAAACGAAACTCTTGGCTTCATTTGAGATCCGTGATCTCTTTGCACATGCATCCTTGGATCAAAATTTAGAGATTCGCCTTGATGTGCTTTATGCTCAAGCTCCTTTGGGAGGTGACAAGCTTTGCAAACAAGGCGATAGGAGACATACGATAGGTGTCTTAAATGCGGTTCTATATGCCCATGTCGTCATACTTCTTAGACCCGATCACTTACGAGATGCATTAATTTGTTTTTCTCTAAAATGCATAAGCTCTCTATTAGATAATTAAAGCATGTCCATTTTGTTTGAGGGTGATATGGTAATGCAACTTTATGGGTTACCCGTATTTATATAGTAATGTCTCTAAAGCCTTATTATAAAAATGTGCGCCGTGTTAATGATAGCTCAGGAGTCGAATCTAGTAAACACGTTTTTCTTTAAGAAGATATGACTACCTTGGCATCATTAGTTTGAAAAAGCATTTGCTTCCACCAGCGGACACATAGTCCACATGCAGAATGTACTTGTTGGAAAAAGATGATGGAAAAGGACCCATGGAAATCGATACCCCCCCAAGCGTCAAACAAGTCAGCCAGGGAAAATATTAGTAAAGGGGCATCTCGTTTTGCGGGTTTTCTGCACGTTCTCGACAACGATCACGTGACTTCTACATTACTACAATCATAAATAATGTAGGCCAATAAAAAGCAGATTGTAACACCCACAGAATTTGTTAAATTTAGGACCGAAATGGCCTCTATAGGCGTAATGTTCTAGGATATCGGCAATTTTGTCTCGAGGATACACCTCCCTAATGATAATATCGGCCTGAGAACTTGAACAAGAAGGGATCATCCCAAAAGTATTGTTTCACATCAGATAAAAATTTCTTCTTTTTGTTGGTATGCTAACTCAGGTGGTAAGACTCCAACTAACGATATAATTAACAAAATGCGCATACGGGTGGCGATTTTGAGTGACTACAATAATTGTTCATCGGGGAAAGGTCTCTCCTTAATGGGTATTCTTAGGGGTGATACAATTCTGGAATAAATGATCGGGCACCACATTTTCAGAACCCGTTTTGTCCTTAATTTCTAGGTCAAATTCTTGAAGTAAAAGTATCCATCTTATCAACCTAGGCTTAGCATCTTTTTTTGAAAGCAAATATTTTAATGCAGCATGATCAGTGTATACAACCACATGAGATCGATAAAATATGATCTAAATTTATCCAAAGCAAAAACAACGACAAGCAACTCATACCATTAATGGAGTGTAATTACGTTGAGCATAAATTTGAAGGTTTGCTCGCATAGTAAATTACACGGAATACCTTGTGTGCTTTTTTGTCAAGCCTGGCATAATCACTGCGTCGCACATAATTTCAAATGGAAAACTGTCAATCGGAGTGCAGCGAACACCGGAGCGAGAAATAAGTTTATGCTTCAATATATTAAAGCACAACGCTTACGCTCATTAGTAGTCATATGGAAAGATGCATCATACTGCAATAAAATCACATAAAGGTTTAGATATTTTGGAAAAATCCTTGATGAAGCGCCGATAAAAACGGCGTGACCAAAGGAAACTTCTTATCTTTGACACATTTTGGTGGAGTAACTTTCAATTATATCCGCAACATCAACACATTCCTCACAGAGGAAATTTTGTGACCAAGCACTATCCTTCTTGAACCATAAAAGTGACACTTTTCGATTTAAAACAAGATTAATTCTCCTGTGGCAACCGTAACAAGTTGAGATTAATCAAGCAATCATCAAAAGAGGATCCAAAAAGCAATCATCCATAAAGACCTCGATGCATTGCTCTATCAAGTCAGAGAATATGGACATCATACACAGCTGATAATTTGGGCGCAACACCTTCTTGGCATTCGCCTAAAGAGAATGTACACCATATGGACAAGTAAATATTTGTTTTTCTGATCCTCGAGGAGCCACCACAATTTAGTTGTATCACGAATATCCATCTAAAAGCATTAGGAGGAATGGATACCAGCTAATTTTTCTAGCATTTGATCAATGAATGAGTAGAGGAAAATGGTCCTTCCTGAATTCTGACATTTAACTTTCGGAGATCAATACATTCTCCATGCAGTTCTAGTGGTATCAATTCATTTTTATCATTTTAACCATTAATACCCCACTCTTTGGTACAACTTGTCTAGGACTCACCAAGCACTATACGAAATAGGATAAATTATACACAAATCGGAAGCTTGAGGATTTCGACTCTTACCACCTCTTTGAGATTAGGATTTATCGCCTCGAGGTTGGATAGTGGATTTGGCACCGTCACCCAAGTAGTATTCGTCGTACACGATTGGAAATTGAGAGACCCTTAATATGCCGCTATTGTCAACCAAAGCGCCTTTTGTGCTCTCAAGTACCACGAGAAGTTTTTCTTCCACGCACCTCGCTCGACAAAGAAGAAATAATAACCATTAATTCATTAGTGCCATGAAGAAAAGCATATTTAAAGGTCTTGAAAGGCAAAGCCTTCAACTCAAAGGGTAGGAGGTTTTTCAATAGATGGTATCAACTTTGATACCTTGTGTCTAGTTCCTCTTGCCTTCTACCAAGAGGGTATAACGTGAGGCACATCACATTATATGCTACCAATGATAATAAGTTTTCAGATGACAAGTTCTCCTCTTTAGTATTTGTTAGACATAACTCAACTAAATCTCGAGACTTTAACTCACTTTCAAAGGCATGTTGCACTAACGTATCAACCACATCAATTGAAAAACAATCATTCTGGTTATCATGGAACTTTAGTGACTTATGCATGTCAAAAACAACTTGCTCCTCCCCCACTCTTAAGATGACCTGTCCCTTATGAACATCAATAAGGGTTCTAGTGGTAGCTAGAAAAGGTCTATAATAAAGGATTTCTCGATGCCGGACATATCGAGTACAAACGAAATCGGCGGGGAAGATAAACTTATCTACCTTAGCAAAACATCTTCAAGGAGCGCCATATGGGTACCATGATAGACCTATCGGCTAATTGCAAAAGAAATGGTTGTACTCTTGACCTCCCCTAAACCCAACCTATGTGGAGGCCCGGCAAAGGCATCAAATTGATACTTGCCTAAATCACATGGCAGCTTTACCAAAATTCAATGCCACCGATTGCACTAGGGATTGTAAACTCCACGGATCTTTTAACTTTTGCGGCAATTTACATTTGGATTATTGGAACACTCTTCGATCATTAAGACAGGTTTCATGTTCTCAAATCGCCTTTTCTTGGATAAACATCTTTCATAAACTTGGCATAGTGGGAATCACCTTTCGAGGGCCTCTGCCAAAAGGAATATTTAATATGCAACTTTTAAACATATCGAAATTTAGCAAATTAAGCATCGATTTTCTTCTTTGAAGCCTTTGAGGTAAGAGAATAGAGGGGTGCAGGACATATTGAAATATTAGATTTATCAATGGAAACTTCTGTGGCTGGTCGGGTATGTGCTTCTCTGTGGTGGATTTTTAAAAGTAAAGGCTGGGCACCGACCTCACAACTTTACCGTTGCGTAAAGTATTTGCATGTGCATGTTCAGGTAGTTCTTTCGAGTTGCTTGGAAGGGAACCCACATTTCTATTATTGATGGCAGTGCCCAATTGTCGTTCTACACTTCTGAGGCTGCATCTCTCTATTGGTCTTTTCCGCCCACTTGAGTTAAACCTCTGATCTTATCAACGGGACTCTTCGGGTTTACGAAATTTGGATTGATCTTGAAATCACAGTGGTCTCGTACATTTTGGTTGTTACTCGAGAGAGAAATTGGGGTGGTTCCTCAATTATTATTGTAGTTATTGGAGAATGCACCGTTACTGGCATCGATTGAAATTGGATGCATATTGAACTTGCTCATGGGGCCTCGAGACAAGATAGAGTATCATGATTACCACCACACGCATAGAGTACAGTGGAACCATGTGCAGATCGCATGACATGTCCCATTGCGTGGTTGCTCTAAGCGGGTGTGAGGGAGGCGACTTTGTGCTTCGAGCTGTCTTTTCATGATCTCGAGGACCCGAAGCCACTCTGGTATGTGCTCGAGGATAGGTGGTGTTGATTAGCGAATAATTCCTCAATAAGATATATGCTTCATCCAGGCGTCTTAACATCAAAAGCGCTCCTCAGCGAGACATAATATAGTCACGAGAGTGCTTGGTGTCAACCCATTATGGAAGGTTTGCACCAAATAAGGTCGGAAAGCTATGATTGGGACACTTTAAGGTAGACCTTAGAGGCAGATTCCCCAAGCCTCACTGACCATCTCATCTTCATCTTCTTTGGAAAGCACAATGTCATTCTTCAATTTGGTGGATTTTGATCTTTTAGGAAAATGTCGGGCTAAAACTTTTGCTGCTTTGCTCAGTAATTTTTATTCGCTAGGATTTTGAGCATTCCACACGCTCCTTTGCTCTTCCGGATAGAGAGAAAGGGAAATAACGATCGGTGGATAGAATCGGCCCGGAACACACCATTCCACTTTTAGAGTAGCGGTATCTCCTGAAATTTACTAGATGCTTTCATTAGGGTCTCCATGACCCGAGGCCATTCTTAGATTACGCATTGATTAACTACATGTTGGATGGAGTGCGAGGCTTAACTCAAAGTTGTTGGCATTGATTGGTGATGGCACTTTGAGCATGTGGCTTGATTAACCCCTCTAATGTAGGCAATGCATAATCCCTCAAAGTCATCCGAGGAACCGGTGTCGCCCGTCCCATGAACATCAAATCCACTTTTCTTGGGGTAGTATTGAGTTATTATTGGCCATGGTAGATGAACTTTCAGCGTTTCTTCTTCGAGTCTCAGAATTTAGTTTCCTAGTTGTTTTCTCAATCTCTGGATCAAAGAACAATTCTCCAAAATGATGTGAGCGGGTCATGCACTAAAACAATAATATAATAAAAAGATAAATCTAGGTAGCTGATAATATAATAAAACTAGCTAAGTTAGAGGCCGAAATTAACTAATATTAGTAGTGCTCGAACCCGGCCCGGCAGCCAACAACAACACCAATTTATGTGTTCAGAATTAGAGTCGAAAGGTAAATCGATAATATAATGAATAAGTGATATCGTCTCACAAATTCCAATATACTAAATTACTAGGTCTTTTTCTTAATCCTTAATTAACTAATAATCAAGAGTAAATTTAAATCTAGACTACTTCACTAGTTTGACTCGGAACTTAAAATTAACTAAACTAGCGAATGCAAAAGTAGTGGATTGTACTTAATATTGAAGTATAGTCGGGGCACATGATTTCATCGGATAAATCGAGATTCAATTTAACTAGTAATTCTTTATTAGTTCGTAGCGTTCACATACAATTGATATTGCTTCTCGGTTAACACCAATTAAGTCTCCTAAAACTAACTATATCTATGATAGCTTAAGAGGAATCTTCTTAATAACATATGCTTATTAAATTACACATGGCATTACTATATCTACATGGTGAGTGAAACATGTGTTACGATTATTAATTCGTAAGTGACAGCCCTATTTCTGGCAATTATTAATATATGAGCGACTTAATATTGATATCAAAGTATTAAATACTAATTATGCACAATAATCGAGAATTATGGCGGAAATAAATTAACTCCAAGAAAAATCAAATCATCCGATCAACTACATCGTAGTCTGACTAATAATAAAATTAGTTCATAATAATAAAAGACATAAATAAATACATGAACTTAATGGCATTCATCATAACAATAAAATAACTTGAATTAAAAATATTCAAACCAATTAAAAGTAATCAACTCCAACTTCGATGATTAAGCCAAAAGCTCGACAACGTTGATGACTTCTTTTAAAATTAAAGATATTTCTCTCTTTACTCTAACTTCTCTTTATAGGAGGTTCCATAACTGTAGTGATGGGCGAATCCCTTATTCTTGGATCATGACTCATGTAACTCTTAATTGTGCTCATATCTTGATTCCAAGGCCGATTCGCTACTTTAGATAACTACCTAAACTCAAATAAGCAGCAAGTACAGTATATCGGATTAAGGTAAAATAACATCAAGCTAATACGTAGTGGGGCCTCAAAACACTATATAATAAACATATGTCGCGGCCCATGCGTGAACTCACCGATATGCGGTATTTTTGGAGACAAATCTGTCAGATGCGTACAAGCTCGGGTGGAACATTGTATCGACTTTCGGGGCGGGAGGGTTGCCGGTGTACATCGGGGCCGATGGATCGATGGTAAGGAGACGGTCCGTCGGCCTTGCAGCACTCAGCCAGAGCAGTTTCATACTGCCCCTCAGCATGGCTGGCATAGCTATCCGAGTTACAATGCCACCCAAGATGAAGAACAAAACAACCAGGACAACCAGAATGATTAGTTTCATGATTGTATTTTTCAGATATTATAAATGATGTTTTTGTATGTTACACTACGTTTTTCTATATTTTTCTATCCGATTTACACTACGTTTTTATGTTATTTAATTGATTCACTTTAGTCATTTTTCTCGTTTAACGTGTTCTACCAAACCCATGTGATTTGACTACAAGTTCCAAACCAGGAATGGTCCACTACCAGATTGTGGAATTCGACCAGTAGAATACATGGTTACAAGTTCGAGAGGACACAAACGAGACGTCAAAACCAAAACTGTCAAATTGTGGAAGTAGTAACAACAAAATTTCACAATGTAATAAGTAGTACTTTGATTCAATATCAATAAAAACCACGTTTTCTAAATATTAGGTGTCGCGATTTTTTTCATGTTTGATGACAAACTACCAATTCGTTTATGTTTATAACGAAATAAACTCTTATTGTGGTGTTCGTATAGAAACAGCCGAATAAATCGATGTTTGTTGTATTATAAGCGAATTCTCTTTTGTTAGATGCTTAGCATAGATTGAATTAGCTTATTTGTTCTATCCACGGTGATAATTCGCTTGTTTTGCATAAGCAACGGCGTGTTGCCGGGGTAAAATAGTAATTTTGCACGATTCATTTCTTTGTTTGGTGTGTGTATACTTGAGTTCATATGAGAAGTGGGTTAAATATCACCCTCTTAAAAAACTTCGAAGGGTGTTATTTAGCCAAATTTTTCAATGATCGTATGGTAACATTAGATAAATAAACATTAGATAAATAAAGATGATAATTTTTGGTATTAACCCTTTTTAAAAACCAGTTTCTTCAAATATGACCTCCATTCTAAAATACTGTTTAGTTTATTGTTCAATCTCAAGTTGCATATTCTGTGTTCTTAATCAATCCACAACTTTAATTTGATTCAATTAGCTCTAATGATTCAGATTAAGAGCACCATTAATCATATGATACAGCTTACCAAGAAAGATCAAAATCTCCCTCTTCCTCAGTTTATCAAATTCTGTGTTCTTAAACAATTTTTTTTTTTTTGCAAGTTTCTATCATTTTACACTGATCATTGTTTCAGCCTATAAAAAGGGATAAAGATCTACAAAGTACTCACTCTACAAATCTTTTGCTGTCTATTAATGGAATAAATTATATTCCTCACAAAAAACACGAATTGTGTAGTAGTCTAGTCTTTGAAGTAAGTCGAATCAACTGAAGAACTTGTTTACTCAGATGCTGTAATTGTAAATGAAAAAAAAGATTGAAATTAGCTTATGGATTAAAAAGGATTATCGAAATTCTCGATTTCACTAACGGTAAATTTTCCACCCAAATAATGGAATTATCAACACACTAAGATCGATGTCTAGATTGAATTCGATTATCTTTGTTGGTTCATTAGGTTCTGCAGTGTTTCCGATTTAGTGTCTCCTATGTCATTAGCGAAATTAATAATACTAGAAGCATGACATGAAAATCTATTAGAACTAATTAATATGTTAATCTTCAGGTATAGCAATTTCTAGTGTGTCAGTGATATTATGAGCTTCGCTTTCGGTTCGAGGCTACATAATCTTCATGATTACCATGTAAAAGAATTGGCCAGAGATTACAAACAATCAATCAAATTAAAGTCAATGATTAATACTAGTGCATATATAATAAATTCAAAATTTGGATAGAAAAAATACAATTGTCGAGGTTACATCAAAATCCTCAGTAATAATAAATTTAGCAACTACTCATACCGGAATAAATCATAAATAATATTATTAAAAGCATAATTAATTAGAATATAAATAAAAAGTAAAAATACTATCTATTCTCTTTTAAGGAAACCATCATAAATGTAGTATCCTTCAATGATGAGGTGCTGCCTGCCTGCCGTCCTTGCTATATTCTCTTGCTGAAATAACAAATCTCCTTCTTCTGATAGCATGCGCCTAGCATTAGGTTAGTTTCTTTTAAGGTTTTTTTCTTGTTTTTTGCATATAGAGGATTTCTTTTCTTTTTAAGTTATTGTTGGCTCTGCTATTCAATCATGACTTGGGCTTCGATTTTTTCCAGTCCTTTTCCTTTCTAAAATATTAGATTTTTCCACAAAAAACAATAAAAGATCATAGTTGAGTAATTAGTCACATTTATCAATTAATTAATTAAAACAATCAATTTGTGAGTAATAAAGTACTCAAAATCATCCTAAGAATAATGACAAATAGTCAATCTTATTTTTCATTTCAAATTAATTATTTTAATTTTCGAGGCGTAACTGTCGTGATTATTTTTTATGTACATTATGAAAAATTAAAAAATATTATGAAAATATTTTTAAAAGCAATTGATGATATCATTTTATATTTTTGGTCAGTGGATAAAAATAATTTATAATCGAAGATGTGACAGCATGATTAAAAGTATCGATTAATTTGAAATGGAGGGCGTATCAACTAATCACCTATTCAGACAATAATTTTACAGACCGTTCGATCGATGAGAATGCAATGGAATGAACACGGACGATGGATGTTTTACATTAATTGTTACCATTCAATCCTTTTACTCCCTTGTACAAAATGAACCACTGGAGAGGACTGGTGTTCACTTAGCGAAAAATTGAACGGAAATGAAATGTGAATAGGAAGAGTTTTTTAGACTGGTTAAACATCAATATACATGCTATTGATCTTCATCTCTCATTTGTTTATCTACAAATAGTACATCATCAATCCAAGCAACAATGTTGAATGCCAAACCTTCCAATACTCTTGAGTAACTTTCTAGCACTGCTTTGCCCACATCCTACATCAACCAGTTTTTTCTTAGAAATTGCCGAAGTACTAAAATTAGTAAAAAAAAATTAATTAAATACTAGTAAAATAGACCCCCAAAAAGCTGAGTTGTTATACACTTAAAAATAGGGGAGTGCTTACCCTATTATATTGAATTTTGCTTGTATCCAATGTTGTTTGTGAAAGTTCAGGGTACCTTTGCTTCAAGCAAAACAATAAAGTCTCTGCCCTCTCTGCCAAAATAATGTTCTTATCGGTCCGATCAACATCTGACACAAGATCCTTCATTATGTCCCAGGATGACTTTGAATGAGACAGACATGCTTTGCGTCTCCAAGTGTATATTGAAGCTTCAATCTTGTCTGCCAACTCGAGTGCCTCGTGCTCGGAACTTATGCTGAGGGTGCTTAACAGATGATCGGGAGAGAATTTCTCTGCGTTGTACATGTACTTGTAGATTGCATCTCCAACACTAGTCTTTCCGCTCTGCATTTACCCGAATTAACATTTCAGCAAATTGGTACTATCCGTCTTTATAAGTTGTTCAGAGTCCAAGGAATTTATATTTCCAGTGTCAAGATATATATAATCTGTTTTTGTGGATCTTGTCACCTTATGACGAACAAATTAGTGACAAGATACATCAAAGCTGATAATACCACGAATTGAGAGTGAAACTTAGTATTGCTTAAAAAGTATTCCACTATTGCTGTAAGGATTGTCAATGTACCTTAGGCAGAGAAGCCATATATAATTCTGGCACATCCATATCAGTAAGAATACTATTATTGATAGCCATTGCTGCTTTATGAATCTGATTAGCACAATCGCGCTGTTTCCTTAGTTGCTTCCTGGACTTATCCGAGAGGCCAACGGGAGGAACACAAGGGACAGGCAGCCACCATTTCTCCTCTTTCCGCTGAGGCAGCGCAATTTTCCTGAATGATCCTGAACGTAGGTTCCCTGACATACTACCCTTCTCCTCGTACCAAAATTCAGATGCCTCAAAACTGGCCAATATATCCTATTCGACAAAAATTTGAGAAGTTTGTTCCAATTTAATTGTCTTCAGAGCAAACATAAACAACAGATATACATTCTGTAATGCAGATATGCCAATTTATTCTTACCAGGAGCAATGCATCTAATTTCCTGAGGGCAGGAAGGTTGATATAAAGATCAGTTCTCGGCCTGGTTGTCATAACCTCAACAGTTGTTCCATCTGTCAGAGTTTCAATAATTGGTGCAAATTCTACTATGAAATCACAAAGAGATAAAAGGCAATTCATTTCTCTCTTCCACATCATTCTCTTGTCAGGATGCAAAGGTTCTAGCTTATGCTGCTGCCCAAACAACGATGCTGCATAAGGAAAAAAGAACGTTTCAATAAGAGATAATCCAAGCAGACAAACTAATAGTTCTCGAGAGGAGAAATAAGTAAGATCTATGCATGAATAGATTACTCTAGGAACAATACTTACCATAAAGATTTGTAATGGCATTTGAGATAGTCAATGCTGTGGAGACTCCTTTCCCACCTCCTGACATATCTTGTCCCAATAACAACTTTGAGAATCTCTCTTTCATCAAATCAAGCTCAAAATATATGAATTTGTTAGTTTCCACCTTAAAAAACCAATTCTCAGCATCATTACTAGAGTGACACACTAATGGATATCAAAATTAAATTGGACTAACCAAAATCTCCTGCCTCGAGGTCACGAGTCACATCATCCAATACAGTCTTATGCTGCTTCATTCCTAATCTCGAAAGGGCTGCACGTGTTGGAGATTTCATCCCGGGCCAGCAGGTAGGCGATGGCGTCTCAGAACAGTTGTCACCTGTTGCTTCTGAGAAGGAAGATGCATCTGAACTTGTTCTGCCATACCCAAAAGAATCGTCACTCAGGAATGAATGTCCTGTAGTAGTAGTTGGTGTTGGTGAGTGATCAGCTTCAAATCTTGAATCACTATTGTCATCATTAATTGACAAATTCTCCATTTGAACTTCCTTTCCCTCCTTTTAAATTCAAGACTATGTTTTGCTGCCATCATGATAAATTTAAGGAGTTCAACTTAGAATCTCAGAATCCAAGAATATTCAAAAATATAAAGAAAAAGACCACACAATAAATCAAATAAGGTAGCTAGCCTGCCTGACATTAAATCTTTTCTTCAGAAAAAAGCAAAAGTTAAAGAATCATATGTCATTGTTATACATATACTAACTTTAAAACAATGCATAATTTCCTTAACAAATAGCCTGCAAACATTTTTATGAAGTTTAAATTCAAAAAAATAAAGCTTTTGAGGATTTAAGAAAAAGCAAACGGAATACTGATCTTTATGTTACCTTTAATATTGCTAGCAAAAGAAGATTTGAATTTGAATAACAGAAGCAGGACAATCCTTTTGTAACACTTCCCTCCTAATTGATATGTTTTTCCATCATCTCGTTGTAACTTTTATCACCAATAGACAACATAAAATACCAAAAAAATTTGTTGGGTTCTTGAAAATATGCAAAAGATTGAAGCTCAGTTTGAAGAACTTGACCTGGCTCAATATATACAATAAGACATGCAATGCATATTAGTTGGATCATTCATATTCATGAGTGCCATGTTGCAGCACTACTAGATTATATAAATATATAATGCTAAAGATATAGTTAGAAATTAAGAGAATTGGTCGATTAGATGCTTCCAAGAAACCAAAGGCCACACCACACTATTTGGTAGTCTTAAATTGTATAAATAAATACTTGGTTGGAGATTACATTTCCATCGTTTCTTCACTGACTCTTAATTCATGAACTACTTCCCATAATTTATTGAGCAAGTTTCAAGAATATTAAAATGTTTAAAAATCTAGAATCATGTTAAATCAAGTATCAAATCAATTCGGGTAACCGATATCAAACCAAGTACTAAACGGTTCCGCTATAACAAGCAAGTTCCTATATGATTTCGAGCTGGATTCAATATAAAGCCAAGTTTCAGATCGACTCGGTTTAAAACTAGCGAACTCGAAATGGTTAAACCTTATATGATATGCAATAATTTATTTCATAGTCGACAAACAATAGTGCGTAACTGAATATTTCTCCATTATCTATATATGGAAAAATTTCATTTTCCATATATCAATTCTATCTATACATGTCCAATTTGTTTCTCTATATTACTTCAATTGTTGAGAGACAACCCAATATTAGCAGTGGATCTGCCCTCAATAGAAAATATAATCAACTATTTCCAAAAATATGAGTTTTGCCAAGGTCTTGTGCCACGAGGTATCACTCGTTATAACTGAAATCTAGTTAGAATTCTTGCTAAGACAAGGGCCAAATCTTTAAAAAAAATAAAGCTAGTTTTAGAAACTCTGCTAACAAAGCTTTTATAGATAATAATTCAAATTGGAATAGTATAATATTTCAATGAGATTTTTACAAATAAAGCTTTTATAGAAAATAATTCAAATTGGAATATTATCTAATACATCAATGAAAATATGTTAGCGGGCTCTATTGCCATTTCAAAAAAAAATAAAGTTGATTTTAGAAACTCTGCTAATAAAGCTTTTATCGATAATAATAGTAATTCAAATTGGATAGTATGAAATAGATCAGTGAGACTTTACTGCAAATAAAACTTTTATAGATAATAATTCAAAATGGAATATTATCAAATACATCAATGAAAATTTATACAACAATTCCTTTCGCTATTATAGGAAAATCCTTTGCGGTTTTCAAACCATTGAACATTGAATGGATGGCACTAGATATTGCATTTCCTGATATGACGGTCCATAAGAGAATTCTTCTACTCTTAGTCCTTTGTTTTTCTTAGCAATATGAATATTATTATTGAATTATCTTGAGTTTGGCCTAAAACTCATATTAAATTGAGAGAACTAACCATGAGTAATAATGTAAAGGTTTTTTTTTATAATGTGCCCTAAGTTTATATATTAAGAAGTTAAGTTGAAAATAAAATATAACCAAATGCATGGAAATATATTATGATTACTATCAATTGTAAGTGACTCAAAGTTAGCCTTATTATGATTATCCCTATTGGTGTTCCTCGTTTGAAGGGATCCATGAAGAAGCCCATGCATGGAATGTTCTAGAGCAAACTATCAAATCAAAGTCCTAGTTGGAGTCGAAGTTGACATAGTTATCTTGAAGCTGATAGAAGAATAATTCTAGCAGGATTGGAAGTTCCATTCGGATAGGATTGATGCTTTCAGAAACTCTATAAATAATGTGGTTGATCAATTAATGTCTGCGTGAACTTTGATAGATTATAAACAAGAGTAAGTTTTAGGTTTTTCAATAGTGAAGACAATTGATTGTAATCATTGATTTAGATTCATCTTGTAAAGTTATTCTTAATTAGTGGTGGAGGTGAGTAAAATACACAAGTGTAATCCATTGTTCAAAGCATTATTTAATTGTTAATTTGCATGTGAAAGCTAGCTAATTTAGGGTTAACATAAATTCAAATTCGGAGTTAAAATTTGGGATTTTCGATTGAGAGTAGTTTTGTTTAATCGATTAATTAAAATTGGTTCTTGGGTGAATTCTTAACAATCCCAAAATTTTAAAATCCAAGATGAAAGAATCATTGAATGGTAACGAAAGATTTGCAAGAATAATAATGGCTAAATGATGTTAGTGTTCTAATACTAACACTTGCACACAATATTTCATTATTTCCAGCCGGCTATATAGGGAGTAATTAATAGCATATGATTTCCCTGGTCGGTAGTTAGCACTCATCAGCAGCATGCCTTGGTCAATTATTTAATAACTTTATCATCTTAGTTCTTCAAAGTTCGAATTTTTTTGAGTATTAAGTTACTTTATTTTCTTATTGTACTTCTAATAGACGTGCAGGCCAGTCACGTTCAGTGGAATTTGATAATATCCAACTTATAATGGCTAATTATTCTTTGTTAAATAAATTTTTAACAAAATTACAAAGATATAATAAATATGATTATGTAAAAATAGTTTTAACAATCATCATAATTATGTCGACAACTGTGTGTAGGCAAATCAATTTGCAAATAAATGAGTATACATCCTACTCATTTCAAACTCATAATAAATATATATACCATAAAACCTTTGGTTCAGATACCCACCTTCAATCCACAAATCGTTGAATCTCATCGTTATTTTCTCCATGAAGAACTTCAATCATTACTCTATTTGGTCCCTTATAAACATATTTGTACAATGAGATAATATTTGTTATCTCCACATTAATATAACAATCATATTTTCAAAATAACCATGGATGTAAAGGACGACCCAACCATTGTCAACAATTTTTTTATTACTAGTAGTACCTTACGTGCATTGCACGTGAAAATTAAAGTGAAAATAAAATTGAAGCTTGTTTTTTTGGTATTAAAGTATAAAAAATAAAATTATAAATCATAGGAAAGATAAATTTAATAGTTTGTTAACTAATACATATATCATCTAATAAAAATATAAAATCAATACTCATTTGTATATTCATAATACAAGTAACGAAGTAATGTAAGAGAAACAGAATAATTTGTAGCCTAAATAAGTAAATTCAAACATATCACTGTTAATCCTATTATTCAAAATTCAATTAATATAATACTTGTATTTGTTGGTGTTTAATGTATAAATAATATTAAATAATAGTAACCAGATCATTCTATGATGCTACAATTTTGCATAAACAATAATTAAAGAGAGAAGAAATATATGTGCCGTTCTTAGAATAAAAATCAAGTTACTGACGGAACAATAATATGATACAAATGCATGACCCAAACTAGAATATACCTCTAGGGTATCACACGACAAGCGAACAAGTCCTGTAGTGAGTTTCTTAGGCTCATAAAAAATATTAAGCGTAGTCGGGGTTGGGCGAGAAAAAATCAACAGGATTTTTACACCCACTTAAAATCGGCGAAATAAAGGAGGGGAGAAGCGTTTTCTTACCCTTTGAGAGTGAATGTCGAAAAATGAATAGCGAATTCATCCCAAATGAAATTAACTTTATATAGAAGGGTGTTGGAGCGTTAGGAATCTTTTTGTATCCTTTAGGAGGTGAATATTGCAGGTCTCGAGGATAAACTCTATACCTCCGCTCCTCGCTTCCTCGATCCCGCTGGCGCCCAGTTCGCGGGCCTCGTCGAGCGGGGTTCCAATTTCGAATCTTTGCCCGTTATTCATACGAGTTATATTTTATAGAAACTACATAATCGCGTTATAAGCAGTTTTCGTTGTATGTGTGTGACCTCTTGGAAGCTTTCCGACTAAAAAAGGCTATATATTAATAAATGCTAACTGACATTATAGCAGCCATTGATTATGAGGAAGGGCACCAGTAAGCCCCAATCATGCTTTTGAGTGTCACGTCAAATTATCACAGCCTTGAGCGTTATTAAATCTGATGACATATATACAAACTTAGCAAATGAGTAAATGGGTTGTCTGATTAGATTTGTTCCCAGCGGGCATCATTGAATATCTCATATTTCTAACTGTTATTTACTTACATTTATGATGAAATATTTAAGCTTTTAGGAAAATATCAAATATTGACTTGTTTATTGATTACAAGTGGTGGAGAGTATTTATAGTCTTACATAAAATGAAAACAACCTTTAATTCTGCTTACGCAAAATGGAAGAAAGCGCTAACGATTAGTAGTAATATATTACATGTGCTCACGTGGACAAAAAATAAAATATGAAATTAAATTTATTTTATATGTATATATAGTACTTAATACATATAATATGGATAATTTTTTGTGTTAGCTAACTAATACATGGCATATCGCTTTTTTTTAACTAAATCAAAGAAAAGGGTCATTGATGGTCAAATGACAGGGTGGTGCTATGCAATGGCATTATGGCAAGGTAGGTATTGGTCCGTTCCAAAAAAATTAAAATATTCATTTTATCTTCTTTTTTTTAAAATGTTACATTTATGTTTTTTTATTTTTTTATTTTATAAATCTACAATATTTGACCAGTCCTAATTTGAGACTTTTCTTCATAATTAGGATGACATAATTTTTTTATATTTAACACATCATATAATTATTTTAATTTCTAGCAAACGGGATAATTATTGGACAATAATTAAATGCCTTGAATGCTCGCTTATTTTTCATTGACGTCATGAGAATCTTCAAATTCGTCGATATTAATATTATAAAAGTTGGGAAAGAATGCAAAAAATAAACAATCAGTTTCTTATTTGATATATCAAGACTCAACTAGAAAATTTAGTTATTTAACTTGACACTAATTTAGTGATATAACTCGACATTATTAGAAAATAATTGAAAAAGCTCATGTTCACTGTTGTTACAAGCCATACATTTTATTCTCATCAACTAAACATGCTTCATTTATTATATTATTCTCATAGCCTGAGTGTCAAAGTTGGATACATTTTCTATCGATGATCCACCTCTATTTATGATCCACCTCTATTTATTAATCCCACTCATATATTCTCTTCCATAATGATTTATCATCGACTCCATATCCACAATAATATATACCATCTTCTGCTGCAATCCAAAAGCATGCAACTGGGTCGCACTGATTATTGTTCGATAGTAAGTAACAAAAACTTTGTTTTCCCCAATAAAACAATAAAATCTAGTAGTGAGAGGAAAGTTTAGGCGAAAAGTCCAATTAAAATCTTGGTCACGAACAAGATGATGGATTCCAAGATCATCATCTTTTGATTGACATCACTTTACAATAATTCTGGACTACTGACTTATTTGCAATGAATATCATTGTCCCAGCCAGTCCCAACCATTTACTTTTTGAAGAAACAAAAATGACAAGATGAGTATATGTACGTACGACTTCCCTAGAAGTAAGAGAGGTCATTTCTATATATTGATATATAGAAACTTTAGACCACTAACTATTTAGCTCCTCTAATATGAACAGTGTTGTTAATAACTAAATATATAGTCTTGACCTGGAAGAGAGAGACATAATCATTAATAAAATGATTATTTATTTATTAGATGAATCTTTACTTTCATCATTACCGTAATCATTACATTGTTTTCATAATTGTTTACTAAAATTGTTCAATAAAACTGTTTACTAAAATTGGATCGAGTTTACTAAAATAATTGTTTATTTATGGGTGTAATCACATTAGTCATTTGTATTGGCTTGAAAAACTTACATGTGTTTCTTATGATTGATGATAAGTTCTATTAGAGTAATAGATAAGTCTATACCTAAATATAGTTCAATACGGATCACACTCATCAATTATTCTAATAAATTTATATTAATCAGCATTAAGAAATCAACTAGTAGCAGGGGTGCCAACAAAATACAAAACGGCCAGGACCCGAGCAGAGGCAGAAAATATGAAATTTTGGCGATGGAACCGAACCAATTTAGAGTTCGTGTTTCTTTGAAATAACTTGAATCAAACTTGGAACAAAACCGATTCCTAAATTTGTGTGATTTTTCAATTTTATTTATTATCCTTTTCAAGATCTTGTAGTATTTGCATGTGTACATTTAAGAAGGAATTTAAATTTAAGCTTTTTGTTATAATGAAATAAAATATATATAAATCTTTCTAAAACTAATAATATAGAAAATACAATGTAAAAATAGTGATATTGTGTTTTTTAAGGTGTATAATTAATTTAAAAGGATTTCATTGAAATTACAAGGGTTAAATCTGGTTTTAGTTAGATTTGGAGTTGAGCGATAATAACAATGTGATTGCTTTAAAAGCAAGGCAGAAAGCTTAGATGGGCTTAGAGGCAGATTTAGGTTATTTGAGAAAACTTAGATGAAATGAGTTCGGTCTTGATTTATTTAAAGCCAAGCCGAAATAAAGGCATTGAGCCCTTAGCTTAGTAGTGTAAATGAAAATAAATCTACATTGGCCGGTCTATCCCCAGTGCTCAAGGGGCTCTTTTTTACAAACATGAGGCCACTACCTATAATTATATTTAAAAATTGCCAAAAGAAAATAAAGAATAATGTGACTTGACAGTCTTCGCTCTGTCTTTTCATTTCAAATTAATTGATGTTTTGGAATTGTATGTTAAGCTTTGGCCTTGGAAATTAACTTTGTCCTTCAATTCGAAAATATAGTTAAATGTCAACTGAATTTGGTTTAAATCTTATAATATTATTTATTTATAATTTTTTATAATATACATAAAAAGTAGTTATTAAGTAAAGTTGTGTATCGCTTGAAATTAAATTAATTTGAAATGTACGAAGCAGTAGACTTTGTAATACAGATACAAACTCTTCCCTTAAATTCTTAATCCATTTATTTCTCAATTCTCATCAAATTTTGTCAATATTTTAGAACTTCAATCGGAGATCAGATGAAAGTGCCTAGGAATTTATGATTGGAAGATTTCTTTAATTCCCTCCTATTCTCCTTATTAATAAGCTTTGATTCAATACATTAATATATTAGTACAGCTTTGTGGGGCAGTGGTAGCTTTGTGGGGAGTGGTGGGTGGTTTTTTTTTAAAAAATAATTAGTACAGCTTTGCAAGGAAAGCCAAAGATTCGTATTTTACAATAATCAGGTAATAATTTTAAATAAATGTTTTTATTTGGCGAAAAGATTTCAATGAATATTCGGAATAGTAATTTGAATGAAACTTATTTTATATTTATATGATTACTTTTTTATATTATTATGGCAAAAAAATATTGCTAAGAATAAAATAGTTTGTAACCAAATTAATGAAATTAAAGGAGATCTCGATTTGTATTTACTTTAGGCACAATATCTTCATTATCTATGAGACGTCATGTACATTGGAAATAGGAGAATTTCTCTAACATTATTTTAATTTAACTGGTTGCTAATATTGGGGTCTAATAAACTATATATGTCCACGTCGCACAAATTAGGATAATTAAACCATCACATGACGGTGGGTGTGATTTAACATTCTCTGTCAATTAAATAATGCCAAATATGCTCCAGAAACTTTTTGCCAATACAAAATTATTATTCGGGATGTCAATTACTTCTGCCATATGTCCTATGACATATACTATTTACCGTTCTCTTTTGTTATTTTATATATATAATTTTAAATTGTAATTAATACAACAATTGACATGAAAATTAATTAAATTTGACAAAAGAAATTTGTTTGAGAAAAGCCCATAATATTTTAATACAATAAATAATATTATAATTTTTAAAATAACAAATATTATTAAATCATTTCGAACTTAGTACATACATAATAAGCAAATATCGTAAAAAAACTGATTTTTGGGTGTCCAAATGACACAAACCTAGGCTCTATTTATGCGACTTGAAAATAAAAATTGGTATAATTTTTTCTTTTTCTTAATTATTATGCAAAAATATTTTTAAAATGAGGTTAAAAAAAAACAAAGGAAACGTCGACCCCACGCGCGTGGGCGTTGCGGCTGCGACGGACACGTGGCGGTGTCTGCCCGATTTTTCCCTTTTTTTTTGTATTGCAGCAGGGTCGTATTTGGGTGTCAAATTTTTTTGGTGGGATCAAGAATTTGATCTACACTGGTCATGAGATGTTAAATTGACCTCCAATTCATTTATTGTGTAAAATGATCTTAACTTTGATCGCTTCAAATGATCATAACTGCGTGATCTAATGGTCTAATGGACTAAATTGTTCCCATGAAATTTGTATGCGTCATTACATTAATCACTTGCATTGGCCATTAACATTGTAGTGCGAAAAATATATTCATATACTGTACAGACAAATAAATGATTCTATTTCAGTTGATATGGATTTTTACACTAATGATTTCATGAATTATTATAAAATTAACTTGAATTCAACGACATAGTTAGTAATGTAATTCTTACATCTAATTTGTTTGGTCAGGTGAAAGGTTATCATGGATTTTTTAAGTAAAATAGAGAATGTATTTATGAGTTTTAACATCTATAATATATTACATTTATTTGTTTTTTTTATATGACGTTTTCGTATATCAATGTGGAATTATTGGTGAAGTTTTGACATTAATTCTGATACTTTCATTATTCTAATAAATATAAATTTTATATTATTAGATTTATTTGTCTTTGAAAATAATTTCCTAATATTATTTAAGTATAATTTGTAAACATATAATTAAAGAATAATTGATGGTCAGTTTAATATATAAACGTCGATTAATAGCGAGAGAAAGTATTAGCCCAGTAAGCGATTGCCCCGGCATAGGCTTCACACGCACAACAGCTCGAACTAAACATATATATTGACATTAACTTTCACTGAGTTCGTGAGAAGGATGCTCGTAACCTCTACTAAATACCAATTAAAGGACATTCTCACTAAGACCCTCTCATTTGTGAGGTTTCTCTTTTTTTGTGACAAGCTTCGTCTTTTTCCTGATTGCATTAAGTTTGTGAGGGGAGTATTAGATAAACATTGACTAGGATGGTGGTTTACTATTGACTCGTGTACGCCGTGAATAACGTGATGTTATTTTTCCCTTTGCATCAGCCACACTATCTGAGCCTCCAATTCTAAGATCACTAACCTCCTGCTTTGTCAGAACATTATTGAGAGGACCAAGAGGATGCCAATTGTCAAAAAGGAAGTTGCAATTCTCCCCACTTCCAATTTTGATGGTGATTGTTGCCTGATAGACTTAGGCAATGGCATATTATTCATAACAGCTAGTGTGAGTTCTCTGATGAAAATGAGAGTTTTTTATCATTTATTTATTCAGTGCAGTTTCACTAGAGAGCTATGGAGAAAGTTATTAATGTATGTGCATGTCTATCATGAGCTTGGAAGCTGGCAAGATGAGCTAAAGTTCATGGAACAAAATTGCTAAAAAAAAAGAGAGAAGCCTCAAGAGCAAGTTGGGCAGACTTATTTTTTGTGGTGTCATTCACTCCATTTGGATGGAAAGGAATAGAAGAATTTTTTTAATGTAAATAAAATAAGAGATAAAGTTCGTTTGAGAAATGTACCTTATACAAAAGTAAATTGGCTTAGCTGTTTAGAATGGGGATTTCGCCTCTCCATTCTCAAAGTTTAATAAATATGGAAGTGTTAATGTACTCTGGGATTGTTTGATTGCAGATTGATGATTAGCTTGGAGCTTAATTCGAATTGATTTGAAGATTTTGTGTACAGGGCAAAATCAGGGATTGTATTATTTATAATTATTTTCCTAATTAGTTGTAATGGCTAGCTGTGTCAATAGCCTAGTCATCGCATTAGTTAGGTGATAGATCTTGGAGTTATGTCTGTGAGGAGATCAGATTAGGGTGTCGAGGGGATTATTCAGCGCGGCGGATGATTAATTGAGTGTCAAATTTGACACTTTATGGGAATTTGGAAGCAAAAGTGGTCCACAGGAGCATTAGGTTTTAGCACCCTCAAGTGGGTCCCACAAGATAATTATAAAACAAACAAACAAAAAATGACCATGTGCCACATGTCATTCTTGGCAGCGTCTTGTGGTTGGCCGGTTATTTTTCACTCATTTTAAATTATTTTGCACAATAATTAGCAAAAAAAAAAAATTACCCACTATTTTTTATTTTGACTCATAAATGAGCCTAGGTTTGTCATCATTTGGACACAAAAAAAAATCAAGTTTTTACACCTTTTTATTCTTCTTTTAATCAACTTTTCTCTTGATTTTCGAAAACATTGGATCGTAGCCTAGTTTTTTGCAAACTACAACTTTCTTTAACCAACCATCAAATTTGGCATCTTAAAATTTTTGCATGCACTACGTATATGATGCCTTAAATTTTATATGATCATATGATGCCGCTAAAATTTTGGCATTGCACTACCACGTATAATTATCACATATGCCGTATGGTTATCCGCTTTGTTCGGGAAACAACTATGTTCCTCTCGAATGAAGCTGTTCAACGGCGGGCCAATTCATGGTTTATTTTAGTAGTGGATCTACGATATCTGGAATTTTCATCACAAATATCTCTTGGCAATGTTGATGGAATCTCGC
Organism: Lithospermum erythrorhizon; assembly: GCA_019722365.1. Classification (NCBI taxonomy): domain Eukaryota; kingdom Viridiplantae; phylum Streptophyta; class Magnoliopsida; order Boraginales; family Boraginaceae; genus Lithospermum; species Lithospermum erythrorhizon. The sequence goes on from JADFUC010001360.1 coordinate 41,772, forward strand.
CATTAGTTTTACTCGACACGTCATTGGAGAAATCAGCTTCGATCCTGGAGCACGAGAGAACAAAATGTTGCTAAATAGTTATTTCTATGTGTGAGGGATAAATCAAAGAGGTGACACATTTTTGGAGTAGAGTTTGAGTACACGAAGGAGAACTATGGAGATGGCAGCGGGGACTTCGGTCTGATACAGAGTCGCGTTAAATTAAAAAAAAACTATCCATTTTAGGTAGGTTGTTCTGATGCGCATGCAAGCAGGCGTAGTGGTTGGTCGATGCCGACTACATATCCAAGGGTCAGAGTTGTACCAAGAGTGCGAAGGTAAAGGAAAGTTTCTGCTTTTTGCTTTCTAGAAGAATGGTGGTTCGTAACCAACCTAGATATTCGGCAGGGAACAAATCCATGCGAAAGTAGTGGATCGAAGAGGAAGAAAGTGGTGATGATGATGAGTCTCGATTCGCTTCCTCCTTTGTACGTCGGAAAGGTAGGGCCTTAACAAGAAAGCTAGAAACTTCATCTAGAAAATTATCTCGACACCAGAGAAGAAAAGCAAAGAAACCCTTAATGAAAGAGGGATTAACTAATTTAACCTCCCACTGCGTGAAAACCTAGAACAATCGAGCACATCTTTCTGGCTAGCATTTGGAGTATGCAAGTGTTAAGTTGGAGATGTTCTTTGACGTTGAAGAACAAAGCGTGATCTTTGTGGATAGGCGACCTGTATATTCTTTGAAGGAGTTGTTCCCAAACTAGTTCTTGCTTGTGTGTTTTATTTTGAGTTGTGTGTTCTTACGGCGAGATAATTGTGGGATGTGAAATGTATGTTCAAAAGCTTGATGTATCCGTTTAAAGTGATGTTTTCATAATGGCATGACACGACTGAGTAAATAGCACACAATTTAAATCTAATAATCCAATATGAATCCATAGCTCCGACATGATGTGATTGGCCATTGTAACTCCGACATGGCGTGACTATTCGTTTCTCCGACATGGCGTGACTAGTCATAGCATTATAATTCAAATTTAATAATCCAAAATAAATCCTGCTCCGACATGGCATTAGTCGCAAGCTACGACATAGCGTGACTAGTAAAAACTCCGACATGGCGTGACTGGGCTCAGGCAGCACGTGACTAGTCATAGCACACAAAATTCCAAATCTAATAATCCAAAAAATGCGTCCACAGGCTGCGGCGTGGCGTGACTAGTCATAGCTACGACATGAGTGACTGTGTAAGCTCAGGCATGGCGTGACTAGTCATATCTCATAATTACACATCTTTCAATATTTTATCTTGATTAAATCTAAGCCAGTGAACTTGTTGAGAAGTCGGCGATCATTTGAATACCACTTTCGAAACTTAACCAAATCTTCTTCTTCGTATCGGCAGTGGATGTACGAAATCTTTTAGTCTCGAAAAGTTACTACTTGCTGATGGGACTTAGAAGAAGCTATACTTGACGAGGCAACAAGAAATTTCTTGAAGAGCTCCAAAAGAGCGAAACAATAGATCAAATAAGAGAAAATACATAAATGAGATCATGCATTTGCCCGTCGGAGGCTGTGGCCGGCCCCATTTCAACGATCCATGCAATTACTGCTTTGAAATGCAGTTCGAGGCAGAAGATTTTGAATGAGAAAGCCATTGTTTCTACAATTGTGGCTTTATCAAATGCGACAACTACTTTGCTTTCAGAAAGCGAATAATCTTTGGCAAGCTTGGTTTGACACCTATCCGAGGGTGTCTGTTGCCATGCGGCGTACTGCATAGTCTCCGCGGATGCTTGTGATGAGCATGTGAAGGGTGGAGAATCTCACGCGCTTGAGTGCTGCGAATTTTGCAAGTGTAATTGCCACATTTCGAGATGAATACTTAAGGCGACCAAATGCGGAGGACTTGTAGAGACTACTACAAGTTGAATTCGAGGGCGTGGTTTCAGGGAATGATTGGAAATGCTGATTGCATGCATTGGGAGTGGAGAATTGTCTAAGGCTTAAGCGAGGACAATTTACAAGTCAGACGCAAGAACTTGCGGCAACTTGATTTATCATAGAAGCGGTGGCTTCATATAATTTGTGGATATGGCATGCTTTTTTTGGCTTGCCTAGAACATTGAACGACATTAATGTTCTAGATAGGTCACCGGTTTTTGATGACATTGGTACAGGTGAAACTCCGGTGAACCGTTGTGAATGACGATAATCTTGCATACTATCTTACTGACGGTATCTATCTAATGACTTTGTCTTTGTCCGGTGATTCAAATTTTGAGGCAACAAAGCAATTGTTTGCCAAACAACAAGAATATACAGGGAGGATGCTGGAGCAGCGTTCGGGGTTCACTCAGAAGCGACTTTGCCATTGATAGCCAACTAGCTAGGATAGCGGGATATCGATGTCTAGGTAAGATAATAAGGGCATGCATTATTTTTACATAACATGATAGTGGAGGATGAGCAGGATATATTCAGCCCCGGAAAAATCTGGAGCTTGAACTAATTCGAGCGATCTGGGTCATTAAATGCTTTAATGTCGAGAACACAAGTGCACCCTCAATTTCAAGTGCATGTCCAAGGCCGATCCGAATCGGATATTCATAGTCGAGCAGAATTACGTGATAGGGGTCAGCATATTCAGTTGAAGAAGGATCTCGTCGACCATATCTAGAATAAATTTGGAACCCCGAGTAGATTTAAAAACCCTCAAGTTTACTATGTTTTATTGTGTGTTTTATTGTATGTTTTCAATAATTTATATATGTTTGCTTATTATGTATGTACTCAAGTTAAATTAAATAATATTGTGTGTTATTTTTAAAAAAATTATAATATATTTGTGTATTAAAATATTGTAGGATTTTGAAATTCAAAAAAAAATATATATATATACTATTAAAAATACTTTTAAAATATATGAAATAAAAAATTATTAAAAAATTATTAAAATATTTTAAAATAATTAATATATTAAAATTATTAATATAAAGAAAAAATTATAATATTATTTATTGTATTATTAAATTTAATAATTATATATATGAAATAAATAAAGAGAAATGAAAAATATGGTGGGGTATATGTTGGAGTGATGTGGAAGGGAGAGAAAGTAATTTGGCCTTTGAATGACACACTACTTGGGGTACGTTGGTAAAAAGTGGGTGTTATTTGAAGGTGCTAGGCGTGTGGGGAGAGAGAAGTGTGAATTTGACTGCATTTAGCGTGGATAGTCTAATGAGTGAGTGTATAAATATGTGGAGGGTGTTAAAGTTAGTTGAAGTCGATATGAGCTTTGACTATTACCTTTTCGCTCTTTTCTACTATATATTTCTCTTTTATTCTTTCTTCTTCATTTTTTTGTGAATAAATTCGTCATTAGCCGAAACAGCTTCTCATTTATTTATGAATTTCGATAATTCTCTTTTCGTCAATTTCATAAATCTGTGTAAATACACACGACAGGTAAATGAGATTAACATATCTTGTTGCATTTGCTAGATGTTAATGTTTTTGATCCACATCTTCCTAAATATTTTGGGGAGAAGATTCTATTTTAGTACAATATATATCTTTTTTAAACAGGCATGCCCAGAGTTTCTTAACTAGAAATCACTTACATCTGAGTTTTTACATGTGTATAAACTTTGATGTTTTCAGTTCAAATGTTTAGTGTTTATGTTTTCTACAAATACTGCACTCATAAAAAATTTAATAAGAGCATAGGCATATATCCTCCTGGCCAAAAAGCTTATAAAATTTATGATCTCTTAATGCTGCAAAGGCCATTTATCTTATAAAATCTAGTCTTAATCTTTCTTTAAGAGCCATTATCTCACGGGGATGTTGTTTTCTGAGCATTTGTTTCCTTTAGTCGATTTTCCTAAAACTTCTATGGTTTCTAGGCTGTTTAAGACTAAGAATCTAGAAGATTGTTTGTGTTTCTAATTCTTACTCCTTTGAGAGTCATTCTATGCGTCAACCGTAAAATCCCATACCTATATTTCTGATGTGTACTCAAACAAACCTTCGCCCATAATCACCGAACCTTACCTTCTGAGAAATTGACGATTTTGAGACATGGGCAGATTCCTGATAGTTAAATGGATTTACCCGTCATACGTGTTCTAGTCTCTGTTTTTACACTGCGTGTAGTTTTTGGCTTACAACCTAGCAAAGGTTCAGGAACCTCATTCTTTTAAGAAAGCTAGACTATCAGAGGATTGGATGGAAGCCATGGCCTTGGAGCTTCAAGCTCTGGAACAGAACAACACTTGGGACATTGTAGATCTTCCTAGTGGTGTTAAGCCCATGGATAGATTGTATAAGGTGAAGTGTAAGCTGATGATGCGTGGATAGGTATAAGCTAGGCATGGCAAAGGCCATCAAGTGAAGGCATAGACTATTTTGATAGTTTTTCCTTGTAGCAAGTTAGTGACTATGAGACTTGTGTTAGCTTTGGTTGCATCTAAAACTTAGCAGCTGTTTCAATTAGACATCAATAATACTTTTCTCCCGCCGTTTTCAAATGAGGATATCTATATGTTACTCAGAGGAGATATGACAAGCGATGTTCCTGCGCAAGCAACGGTCACTTTTATGACTGCAACGGACTTCAAGCAATGGAATTTTGAGTTTACAGCTACATTGGTTGGGTTATGGTTTTTAAACGATGTAATAATAAATAACATTTATTCTACTACCTTATCTTGTTTTCTGATTCTAGTAGCCTATGTAGATGTCATTTTGTTGACAGAAACTTCAGAGGTAGAAATGATGGCAGTTAATGTTGGAAAAATTACGTAACTTGTTCATATTTGAAATATAAACAAAACGTCAGATCGAATAAATATATATAAGCAGATTACATTAGATACATAAACAATATATACGTATGAATGCGAGCACTACAACATGACGGATATTTATCAACTTTCTCTCCACGAAGCCTCGATTGAAGCGCTGCAATTGCCCTTAAAGGTTGGTACTCGGTTGAGGTCACTTGAAGCGGTTGAATCTCGTGATTGGATTTGCTAGAATCTTGTGAACAATTGAACAACACCAAGGTATTTTTGATTGGTTTTAGGCGGCCTAGAGAGAAGAGGGGAGGAGGCGTGAAATGTGGAGAAAAGATGAATTAGGTTTTCATCTTTTAGCTTCTCATATATATGAACCTGACTCCTGCAAATACAGAATAGTTGCTGGTAAATAAATAAAGTAACCCGTTAAGCCGTTAACTACATATTAAAGTAAGAAAGTAACTAGCAAGTTACTAGTGAGCTATATTAGTTAAGACATTAGTTAAACTTACAAGTAAACTCTTGGGGTCTCGTCGATATAGATTTTATACTATTAGTGTAAAATCCTTGATCGGCTCATCTCGTCGATTTCAAATGACACTTTCGATCTAGCAACCACGATTTAATTTCATGCTTGGAATATAACTGTGATATTGTATTTGTGTGACATGGGCTCGGATAATAACAGTTGTACAATATAGTGATATTATGAATTATTATACTCGACTATGCATAGGATACATGATCGCAACCACAATATTATCATGAGTTCGATTAGTAATTCTGATTACTATTTATTGAACACTTAGTTAATTAATCTCGTTGTAAACTGATAAATGAATTATACAACAATTGTGCGGGCATGAGTACAGAAATCAAATACCAGTTTCAACACTCCAGGCTTACCATGGGTAGTGCTACAATTTACTTTGCTCGGCGCGATCTCTATTCATAGGTTAACCATAGAAGTGTGTCATAGAAACACCCACGACTTTCTACCAGATTGAACTAAATCGGTACTATGGCGTCCCATAAACCAGTGATCCCAAACCATTGAGACACAGAAATCTTTATGAGGACGGATAAATCCACATAGTATATCGTATCTTGTTGATACCAAACATCCACGCCAACATATGCCGTTAGTCACAGCAAGAATAGAGCGTTTGACATAGTCAAAGCACAACTTGTATACATAAGTAGTTGTATCGCCAAATCTAAAAATTGTTAAACTTAGATTCTAAGCAAATATCATAGGACACAGATATACATGTATGATATTTTTGCGGTCAATCGACTCCTCAATTATGAAAATTGATAGCTCATAAGATTGATTAGGCTTACAAGCTCTTTCTGATCAGAGGATACCATCCTTAAATCATATATTTGGTAATCAAATGCTAGTCATCCCCAGACTAGAATGGCTATCTTGCGTTTCTAGGCTAGATGAGGTTCTCTTGTCAACACTTCCAGGTTGCCTCTCTAGAAACTGTAGATTAGCCTAGGGGATTTCACTTTTTACTCAACGAGGGATACAAAGGTTATATGTAAGGTAAGACATATAAACACCAAACATAGCAAACAAATGTATTATTATATAAGAAGCCAAAATATTCATTTATTTGTTCACCTTCTGACAGATACACTAGCTCCCTAAACCTAACACCACTACCATGGCTTTCCTCTGAATAATGTTCACCGCATGTTCATATGCTTGAGTGGTTTGGAAAAGAGAAGTCAACAACCATTAGCCTCATTTCTTGTTTGGAAATACTTTTATCACCTCTATTAGCATGCATCTCTAATCGGTGATACTTTAAAGGTACATGCTTGATTTTCATGTGCTCACGGGTTCTTTGACTTGAGCAATAGCACGATGTTAAAAATTCTGGCCCTTGATAGTAAACCTGACTTCAGGCTGAGTCACAATTTCTTGTCATGAGCTTGCTTTGCGGCGATGTCTTTATGATATTACTCGAATTCCGTAGTAGGATCGACTTCAATACTACTGTTTGGGCCTCCCAAGATACTTTGCTCCACAGTTAGACAAAACACGTGCCCCGAGGCTAGGAGCAGTGGTCATCTGTCGGTTTGGCCGGCATCGATTACCAGTAACAACAGGCTTCATGCATCTCAGCATATACCAAGAATACATCACAGGTTCTTCTCAAATACTTTAAAGATGCCCTTCAACGTAATCCGATTGGATCTGGCTGGGATTACTTTGGTATGTTGGTAGCACTTCTGCATATGACACATCGGTAGTGTGCGCGTGTAAAGCGTACATGATGGACATAAGCCGAGGCGTAAGGTATGTCCTTCATTTGAATTAATCTGACACTAGTGGTGGGACAACGTGACTGCTAAGTTGAACTCCCATGTCTCATGGGAAGTTACCCTTCTTAGAATCATTGCATTAGAACCTTTGACACCTTATTGATATAGTGTCTGACAAAGGAATCGATCTGTCTCGTTGCAGTCATTGAATTTTGATTAAGAATGTATTCTTGTTTCGCTAAGTCCTTCATTGAGAAAAATTTACACAGTCAATCCTTGACTGAGTTTAGTAACTTTACATTGTTTTCAATGATTAGTATGTCATTGTTATATATGGGACTATAAGCACTTATAACTCCGCTCGGTTTCTTGTACACAAGATTCTTCTTCGTTTATGATGAATCCAAAATCTTTGATTGTTTAAATCAAATGAAGATTCAACCTTGGGATGCTTGCTTGAGACCATAAATGGACCTCTGTAGCTTACAAACCTTTTTAGGTCCTTTGGAACATGTAAAACTGGGGTTGTACCATGTATACATCTTCTCGAGTTTCATTCGAGCAGTCTTTACATCCATTTATATATTTACATGGTCATAGAGAATGCACCGATGGCTTAAGATTGTCTGAATAGACTTAAGCATAGCCCTTTGAGGTGAATAGTTTTCATCATAATTGTCTGTGGTGGCAAACCTTTCGCCATGAGCCTGCTTTGAAAACATGGATGTTTCCGTCTTTGTCATATTTAACTTCTTGAATACCGAACTTCACGCTCCCGATAGGGCGAATCCATCTGGTAAATCTAACAAGGACAACTCTTGTTTTGGTACATCAAATCCATCTCCATATTTAATGCCTAGCAGCCATTTATCGGCATCTTGCTATGTGCCTCCTCGTAGAGGGTAGGCTCATCGCTTTCGTCAGCAGCTTCACCATTACCAACGATTTGGTTCTTGACGATCTACATTGGATCTCTTAAGGGTTGGTTCCTCGCAACTTCACAATGGATCCAAGCCTTTGGATCTTCTATGTAGGCAATTACTAATTCTTGTGGTGTGTGGGTCATTCCCCACACTAGATTGTATTGACACTCACTTCATCATCTTAGGGTTTCTCCAAGATGAACACTTCGCTCACAGCCGCCTTACAGATAAATATTTCCTTCAGAGATACTCCACGATCTAGCAATGAATATTTTATTCTCACATAGCCGGTGAAGTAATAACGGTTTTCTTTGGATAACCGATAAAGTAGCATTCTCGAGTTGGGTGCTAGTTTATCTTTGTCAATTTCTTGACATAAGCCGCCAGCCCCAAATTACGAAGAAAACCCAACTTGGGGTCTTCCCGAACCACAGAAGTCGATAGGACTTTTCTACGCTGGCATTTGATTGGACATTTATTCGGCGTGAGTCTTTGCGCTTTGTAGTGCATATCCAACTAAGCGGTAGATCGAGATAGACTCATCGCCGTCCGAACCATGTCGAGTAAGGTTGATTTCTCCTTTGTTCTTGCCGTTATGTTGTGGCGTTCTGTAGAAAGTGAGTTGGCTCATCACACTCTCTAAGATGATTGTTGAACTCATGACTCAAATGTGCACTCCTCTATCGGGCCAGAGAATCTTCATATTCTTGTTCATTTAAAATTCTTAAATTTCTCAAAAGGATTCATGTTTGTGTTTGTGAATCTGGCATACCATTATCCCATATGTCATCCCGATACAAGGTAATAAAGTAGCGTAACCACCTCTTACTGAGGTGTGTTCATTGTAGCCTATGTCATTGTGTGCTTGATCCCCAATAAATCGCTTGTCTTGTCATTGTATCAATTGAAAGTGACTTAGTCATTTACTTAGGTGGTAGATTAGCGAACGTTGTATGATTCATGTCCAAAGCCTTCAAGTATTCAACCGGAGTTGAGTTTCTTGATACGGTTCTCGTTTATAACAGACTAATATGATACCATAGGTATCTAGGATTTAAGTGGATTGGAAGCTTGTTCCTTTTTTAGATTAAATGTTATATTGCTCGGCAGTGTCTGTCTAAAACATACTTGAATTCATTTTGGAGAGATGCGTTATCATATATTATGCCATTCTTAGAGATCCCTAAATTGTGGGATCAATTCAAAATGGAAAGAAGCCTTCATTGTTTAAAAGCTGAAATGGAAATAATTTTCACCGCTTATAAGCGACACATAGTAAACATTGTTCAAATTTAGGAGGGCTGAGTCCGTAGGAAAATTCAAACTAATGGATCCTTTCTGACTAGGGTTCTGACGCCCGCGTCGTTCTACCAGTAGATCCATTTCTCCTCTTTCTAGTCTTCTACTTGCCCACAGTTCCTGCACATTGCGATAAATGTGAGAACCACAGTGTCTACTTTTCCCACGAGTAGAATTAGAAGTTGTACAAACTTCAATAACATAAATACCTTTGGGCTTGGTGATTATTAGATCCTTTTATCTTCATTAGATTTTCTATGGGTCACTTTCCGGTGACTCTTGAGTTTGCAATAGTGACGGATATCATCTGCTTGATATACCTTTCCTTTTCTTTGTCTTGTGATGTTTGTTGCTAGAAACAACCCGGCAAAAAGCAAAACTGCTTTGTTCATATTCAAAAATCTTAACCCGGCTAATGGTAATTTGTCTTTGTATATCCGGTGAGAACTTGATCAACGCTTGTATACACTGTAACCTTTGATGTATAGACATGTGTTGGCTGATCTTATGGTGATGTAAAACTCTAATTTTGATCTATTGGTATCGAAAAGATCTGATTGGCCAAATTCGGCCGGTTCAAGCGCACTGGTTGATTAGTTAATATTTGTCATAGTGTTTAGGATGATTTTGGGTACTTTATTACTCATAATTTGGTTGTTTTGGTTGTTTAATTGACAAATATTATATATTATGTGATTCGGTATTTTTATTATTATTTGGGAAGATATGCTAATTTAGACAGGAAAAGGCTAAAAAAGAATTTGCGGGCCGAGTCATGTAATTTTTCGGAAGAGTGGACAAAAGGTCGTCAGATAAAGGAAAAGAGGCCGATTTAATAAAAAGCACATCGGGAAGATAAGGGCAGTCAACCTAGTTATATAATCATGCGAGAAGAGGCGGCGGTATATTTTTATTCACTAATTCTTTGCAGCTGACGGTGTGAGAACTTTAGCAATTACTATATACTTCTGTTTTTCAGTCATTTTCGTTGAAGACAATTGATATTTTCCTACTGCTTTATTCATACTCTGGATTAATTTAGCTAACTTTTCAATAATATTATTTATGAATTATTTCGGTATGAGTAGTAGCTAATTTGGCCTTCTTTGGGGTTTTGATGTAGCCTTGACGATTGTGTATTTTTCTATCGGATTTGGAGTTATTATATTACTAGTATTAATCGTTGAACTTAATTTGATTGATTCTTTAGAATCGGCCAGTCACTATATGAGAATCACAGGTATTGTAAGCCTCGGCGAGAAGGAAGGCATAATAGATCACTTGATTAGTTAATTGAGTGGGTTGTTATATGCATGTATCAATTCCCCTATGCAGTGATACTGAATTAGATGTATAAAAGAGTTGAGATAGTACGATCTTTTTAATCAGCTTTGTTAGTGCGTAGATTGTTGGATCAGTTTTTACGAAGAGCATTATTATCAATAACAGTTGGCCTTTAATTGGTAACGCGGAGATCAAATGTTATTAAAAGCGGTAGGGTTTAAATTGGTGTATGCCGACACGAGGTTTGTTTGAATATTTACTTGTATGAAGATGCGTTGATTTGTTGAAGATACCGAAGAGATATTTGAAGAATCAAGTTGTTAGATTTGACAAAGTGTTGTTGGAGTCGGTTGGAACTTCGTGTGTTTATGGAAAGGTTTTGATCTGCATGTCGAATACATACCTTATTGAAGCCAGAAGAATCTCTGTGTAATACGTAACTTCA
>JADFUC010001557.1:0-408695 GCA_019722365.1 Lithospermum erythrorhizon
CTGTTGTACTTCGTTCCAGTTACGTATTGCTTACCCGTTTGCTTGTGTGCTCGTTTCAAGCGTGTCCCAAAAGTCTCATCTTAAAGCGGTTAAAGGATCGCCCGGTGCGTGAAAGGAACAATTGATTATGACTTTGGTATCGATGAGAAAAGAATTTTGAACTTGTAGGATACTCGGATCACGGATTTTCTTGAGGATTGCACTTGATAGAAAGAGCACTAGTGGGACTTGTCACTTCATAGGACATAGCCTCACCTCATGGTCAAGCAAGAAGCAAAATAGTGTTGCATTGTCAACGGCGGAGGCCGAATATGTGGCGGTTGGAAATTGTGTTGCTCAAGTGCTTTGGATGAAACAAACTTTGGAAGATTTCGGGATCAAGTATGATCAAGTTCCGGTGTTATGTGACAACACAAGCGCCATCAATATTGCCAAGAATCCGGTGCAACATTCAAGGACCAAGCACATTGAAATCCGTCATCACTTCATCCGGGACCATGTGCAAAAGAGACATTAGATCTGATTCGTGAGGACAAATGATCAAACTTCGGACATCTTCACCAAACCACTACCGATGATCAATTTAACACGTGGCGTGGTGAGGATGGCATGATCTTTCTAATGAAGTGATTTTATCTCTCAATATCTTTTTATGCCTTTGAATTGTATGCATGCTATGTGTTTAAGTGTGTCAATTTTTGGGGGATGATAAGACAAGTGATAAAATTGTCGATTAATAGTCAGGATGTTGTTGAGGTGTGGAATATTAGATATTATTTAAATTGTGGATGGGTGCTTAAATTGAATGTGTGTCGGTTGAGTTCGTCGGTTGGATATGGATGATTAGGGGATTATTGTGTGGAATTGACTCACGCTTACGTTATTCGAGATCATGAGACCCCCCCTCTCGAATGGGTCTCGGTGCTGAAATAACCACCAGCAAATTGCCCGCGCCGGGCCCCATCGAGGGCCCCGCTCGATGCAAAAATAACCCGATGCATTTGAGCCCATCGGACCCCACAGATGGGTCTCGATGGCGAAATAACCACCGAGCGCTATCGAGGGCCTCATCGAGACCCGAGTCAGAATGGGTCACCGATGAACTAACCCCTATATATACCTCCTCGGCCCGATTTTCCCATTTCAACACAAAATACCAAATCTACCGACCCTAATACACCATAACACACTTCGGCCCTTCTACTTCTACAATTTATCAAGGGCCGCCCCATTTTATCACTTAAATTTGCTACATTTCCATTTTACAAACCCAAACACCATCCTTCTTCCCAAATTCATCATATAAATGGCCTCAAATCCTTCCAAACCAACTAAAAAGAGGGCAAAGAACGAAAATCTAATCTCTGTAGAGTTGTTCTTTATCAAGGTGGAAGTTATAATCCACAACATGGTGACAATGTGAATCCTTTGCTATCTAGAGGAGGAAAAAGTGGAAGAATTGGCAAGCCCAACATTCTTGACGGGTATTACTATGATGGAGGAGGAGACTTGGAGAGGACAACATTTTGGATCAATTCATTAAAAAATGGGAGAAATTTTAGGTAGAGATCCTATGACATCTTTCGAGGATTGGGTTTACTTTTCTAGGCATGTTGTCATTCACACTCCTAATAGCAATGAGGTATTTGGAATTCAATGGGGAGATCATTTGAGTATAAGATGAGAAATTTTATAAGAGACTTTGGTTTGTCATCAAATGGTTTTGCTAGTTATGCAGTTGATGTGGCCCTTTCCAGCCTTGATGAGATTAGTCGGCGGAGGGCCCTTGACCGCTATGTTGAACAATGGTAGGAGGTTTAGGAATGGGTATCGAAAGAAGGGGGTGGTCGATACTTTGCCATGCTTACATTTGTACGAGGGAGGCAGATTTGCTAATATTGCTGGCCAAGTCGTTGGTTCCCGTGGGTTCTCAGGATAGGAATCCGAGTAGGGTTGTGAATTATTTGACCTACAAGTTTATGCTTCGCCAACGGATCAATCTTCCTATCATTATTGTTGTTCATGCGTCACATATAGGCGATACCAGAGGCAACAACTCTTCCATATGGGATGCTCATTACACATATAATGGAGTCTTGGGGAGGAGATAGAGTGTTTCCTAGGGGTATGCCATTGATAGGGGGCACACATAGGATTACCAAAGACTACTTTAGGACGTGTACCATTGCTTATCACAATAACCGTCTTTGGTGGAAGTGGGAGGCAAAATTGGCTCAAAGGGAGGATAGAAGAGCAATCCTAACCATGATGGGGAGGAAATGGTTTAGGGAAGTTGATGACTTGGAGGACCCCGTATTTTCGGATGATGAAGATGTTGATGATGATGAGGACTTGAGAGGATGAAGGGGATGATCTTGATGGAGAGGGTGATGATAGCGATAATGAGGCTCCTCATGAGGCGAATGCCAAGGACTAGGCAACAAGCTATAGAGGATAATCAAGTGCTTCTTATGAAAGGTCAAGAAACACTTCTCAAGGAAAACAAGAAGATAAAGGACTATGTAAAAGGGATTATGAAATTCCTTTCTTGTTTTGGAGATGCTAATGAGAAGATGAAGGCCAACAAGAAATATTTAGTGCATTCGGATGACGAGGCCGAGGTTGAGGATACCACCGGGGTTGCGGGTACGAGTACACATCCGGCATCTACTTCGCATCCGACTACTTCTTCTCGAGAGTTAGTCTTGAAGATTGATTATATCATTGATGATGATGATGAGGAGGATGCAATGGGGTCTTTCTTTGATGCGGGTAGCGGTGGTCCGAAGATCATCTAGAGGACTTTGATGGCTTTGACCCTTATGTTTTTATGCTTTAGTTATTTCTTGTTTAGGTTTTTATTGCTTTCGTGCCCCCTTTTGTGATGATCCCAAAGGGGGAGTGTAGTAGACTTATGCCTTATTGTGTCTTAAACTTTAGTTTGCTATGGTTTTCTTATGATAACTTGGTGGATGCTTTCTTTCTTATAATAGCTTGTTTGGTGTTTAATTATCTATCTCTTGCCATGCTATTATTTTGCGCTTCATTGATATGTCATCCATGGATTATTATGGTTTTATTTCGTAAGAAAGCCTTGGGAATCTTATGTTGAGGGGGAGCGTTGCTTTTTGTCTTATATTTCTTTCCCCTTAGCATAAGTCAATTTGTTATCATCAAAAAGGGGGAGTTTGTTGAATAATGGTATTCGATTCAAACCTGTTTTTGAAGATAACAAATTGTTTAAACGAACTAATCCCGTTTTCAAGTGAACGTGTATTCAGGTTTATTCTTTAATAAGTTCAAGCGCTTAAAATGTTGATCGGGATGTTCGGAGGCTCAAGGATGAGTCTAACAAACGCCAAGCCTTTCAAGGAGCTCGTGTTCTTTATTGTTTATAGGCGTTTGTAAGGAAACTCTACACTCTAGTATATTGTCGTTTTAAATATGTGAGTAATGACTTTTGCGATTTAATCTTATTGTGTTTTAAAAATCGATAGTCCGTAGTTTCTAATCCTAAGTATAGATTGATTCATGGCTCAAGTCTACCATTACCAAATGGCTGTGTGCGTCATTTCGTTTAGAAAATTGGCAAGCGATCTTTTATTTTAGAAAAGAAAGTTCGAACCATGAGACTTCGAGAAGGGTTCTGGTCCCAATGATCGAGACCTCATCGAGACCCCATGGTCTCGATAGGGTCCCGATGATCGAACACGACCTCTCGATAAGTCTCTCTGAGCTTATGACGTTGCACGACTTATCAGTGGTCTCAATGGGAGGTCACGATGCGGGCAGCTTTTCGGCCTTAAATTTTGTGCACTATATAAAGCCTCTTTTTTAAAACAGAAAAACATAAAACAACTTTTGCAAATCTTTTGACGAATTTTCGAGCATTCAATTCATTGCAAATCAAAAGGCAAAAGTCATAACTCCTACATTTTAATTACGTCATTATCTTTTGTAGAGAGTTTCCTAGTTGTGTGAAAATTACATTTCTCAATCCTTTATTGTATTGAGTGAAATCCTTGAGTAGTAGAGTGAAATCCTGGGAGTGTGTTCTTGGGTTCCTAATCTAGGTTGATTAGGAGTTGAAATCCTTAGCGGGTAGCTTGGGTCACTTAGTTGGAGGCTAGGTGTTTGATAATAGTCTTGAGAGAAGTTGCTTGTGTGTAATCAAACATTTCTTCAAGAGCTAGTTATCTTTGCCAAAATCCCGAGGTTGGAAAGCCGACGGTCGAGCAGTAGGGGAACCGAAGCTCGTTAAAATCGTGTGTATCGTATTTCTTTCCTTACTCTTTACTTTCAAGTATTCTTATTTTTATTGCTAATCAATTTGATTATTTATATTGTTGACTAATCATTCTCGAGCTTGGGTAGTTGGTCTATCACATTAGTCTATATTCCTTTTGTTCATTAATTCCGCATTATTAAATTTAAACTCGAAAAAGTTAATAACTTAACTTAAAACCTTATTCACCCCCCCCCCTCTAAGGTTAAATCTAGGCTAACAATGGGAGATTACCCTTCTTGGAATTACTCATGTTGAACCTTTGTAGTACCTTATTGACATAAGTATCCTGACAAAGTCCAATCAGCCTCCTGGCTCGATCTCGGTGGATCTTTATTCCAAGTATATATTGATAGCCCAAGCCTAAGTCCTTCATTGAGAATCATTTACACAACCAATGTAGTGAGTTTAGTAACTCGTTGTTTCAATGATAAGTATGTCATCGACATACGAGGACTATAGATGATACATAACTCCCACTTACCTTCTTGTATACACAAGATTCTTCTTAGATTCTTGATGAAACCAAAATCTTTGATTGATTAAGGTAAAGCAGTAGATTCCAAGCTAGGGATACTGCTTAAGACTGCCATAAATGGACTTTTGCAAGTTGCATACCTTCTTAGGTCCTTTAGGACATGTAAACTGGAGGTTGTACCATGTACACATCTTTCTCTAAATTTTACATTCGGTAAGAGAAGTCTTTTACATCCATTTGTCATATTTCATAGTCATGAAATGCAGCAATGGCTAAGATTATCTGGATGGATTTAAGCATAGCCATTGGCGAGTAAGTTTCGTCATAATCCATTCCGTGAACTTGTTTGAAACCTTTCGCTACAAGTCTAGCTTTGAAAACATCAACGTTTCCGTCTTTATCATGTTTCTTCTTAAATACCCATTTACATCCAATAGGGCCCATTTGATAAATCCATCAAGGACCAAACTTTGTTTAGGTACATAGAATCCATCTCAGATTGTTTGACTATTTTCCATTTGTCAGCATCCTTTCTATTCATTGCTTGTTGTAAGGGAGTGGGCTCAAATCCTCAATGATAGAAAGCTTCACCGTACAGCGCTACGGTTAGGTAGTATCTGTTGGATCTCCTAAGGGTTGGTTTCTTCCCACGGTTTCACATGGATCAAGAGCTAGATGCTTTCTATGAAAGAAGGTTCCAATTCTTGTGGTGTGTCGGATGCCTCTGCATTAAAATGCATCAACATTGACTTAAATCGGCTTGAGCTTCGTGAGATGAACACCATTACTTCTAGTCCTTCTGGACAAATATTCCTTTTCAAGGAATACTCCTGTTCTAGCAATGAAGATTTTATTCTCCTGCTTCAAGTAGAAGTAGTAACCAACTGTTTCCCTTGAATATTCTATGAAATAGCATTTATCAGATTTGGGCGCAAGTTTATCTTTTGTTAATCTCTTAACATAAGCAAGCCCCAAATCTTGAAAACTAACTTAGAATCTTCCCAAACCATAGTTCATGTGGGTATTACATGCTAGCAGTTGGACGGTATTTTAAAGGTAAGTGTCGCGCTTAGAAGTGCATATCCCCATAAATTAATCGGTAGATCAGATAGGCTCATCATAGATCGAACCATATCAAGAAGGGTTCGATTTATCCTTTCAGACACGTCATTATGCTGTGGCTTTCCTGCAGGAGTGAGCTGTGAAACAATACCACACTCTCTAAGATGAGTATTAAACTCGTGACTCAAATATTGTCCACCTCATCAGACGGAGAATCTTTACATTTGTCTTGTTCAATTGGTTTTGTACTTCATTTTGGAACTCCTTGAATTTCTCAAAGGACTCGTGTTTGTGTCTCATCAGATACACAAACCCGTATCTACTGTAGTCATCAGTAAATGTAATGAAGTAGTTATAACCTCCTCTTGCAGATGTGTTCATTGGCCCACATACATCAGTGTGTATGATCCCCAATAAATCACTTGCCCTTTCATTTAAGCCAGTGAAAGGCATTTTGGTCATTTTGCCCAAAAGGCAAGACTCACACTTATCGTATGATTCATAATCGAAACCTTCAAGTATTCCACCGGAGTGGAGTTTCTTGATTCGGTTCTCGTTAATGTGACCTAGTCTGCAATGCCATAGGTATGTTTGGTTTAAGTCGTTAGGCTTATTCCGTTTTAAGTTTATGTTATATTAATCATGTCTAAAACGTATAGACCATTTTGAAGGGAGGCGGTACCAAATACTACCCCATTCCTGGTGATCCTAAATTCATTGGGATCTATTGAAAATGAAAAACCATCATTATTCAAAACAGAAATAGAAATAATATTCCTGCAAATTGCAGGTACATAGTAAACCGGAGATAAGTTCAAAACAAGGCCCGTGGGCAAATTTAAACTAATGGATCCTACTGCAAGGGCATGACCTTGGCGCCATTTCATACATGAATCCATTTCCTCTTTAAAGTCTTCACTTGGCTTGAGTTTCTGCATATTGCGACAAATATAGAACCACAACGGTGTCTGGCACCCACAGTAGAATTAAGTTGTACAAACTTCAATAACATGCAATGCAATGAGGCGGTCGTGAGACCATTCTTCCTATCATCTGTGAACTTCCTGCAGGTCGACTTCCAGTGACCTAGGTTTCCGCAATAATGACACTTGTCATCCTTCCTAGCTCCTCCCTTTCCAGCAACCTTGGGATTACTAGAACCCTTGGCCTTGCCGGTAAACTTCTTCTTCTTCTTGAATTTCTTCTTGTTTTGGACCACCAAAAGCGAGGAAGGAGTAGAAAGTTTAGTCTTACCGAGGTTCGTCTAAACTTGTCGTGATCGTCTTATGGAGTTAAGGTTTAAAGACCAACTCAAACTTGTGCATATTGAAGTTCATGACAAGCTGAAGAGGCCCCATGCAGGAAGAACGGGGGATGAGATCCGCGGCCGGTTCTTTGGAGACAACGTGCAGGCGTTGAGTCGATCGACCAAGCAAATCATTTAATGATATGAGGGCTTCGACTATCCGTTCCCAACTAACACATCCCACGAAAACACAGGCGTGTCATATCTCTAGTTTCTAACTCCTTTCGAATAATTCCTCAAGTTGCCGGTATATGTCATATCTTTGCCACCTTTTTCATATTGAATTTGGAGCGAAGGTTCCATATTGGCAAGCATGAGACATTGGACATCCGGCATCAGACTTGTGCTGTGGGATCCGCCTTTTTCTCGATGGGAGGCACTATCATTAGGTTTCGCGGGAACCTTGTTGTTAAACACGTGGGTCCTCTCTTGCTTGAGAATGATTCTCAAGTTTTGGACTCACTCGTCAAAATTTGAGTTATTCAGCTTGCACTTTCAAGTCTTGGCCGAAGAGTTCTTAGGAGTAGCAATAGTGGTAGCCATATTAATTCTCTGAGACTCGGTAAACTATCATGCTAAAACACTTACAAATAAATTGTAAAAGTAAATACTAATACTTCAAATCTCACGAAATATATTGATATCAGATCTATTATACTTAAATTCAAGCGGCAACACTACGCATACATTTTAAATCCGGTTATAATAGTAGAACGTCAACCAATTATGTAAAACTACATAACTCTTGTGTCACTAGCATCTCTTTACACAAGATGCTACAACATTGTATCTCCGAAAACCGGTCAAGCATACCAATTAAACCAAAGTGTTACTTGGATTGATCATTTAGCGAAAGCCCACAACGTTGAGGCAAATCCACTTCAACATGATCCATTGTCATATCAAATGCAACATTGTAACACCCGCCATCACGGTGTGCCCAATTGATGCAATTGATTGCACAACTTTAAAATTGGCTTGATACTTTGCTTAAATTTTAATTGGTGAGATTATTATTACTTTGTTTTCATTTACTCATGCATACTAACACATAATCAAGCAATACATGCAACATGAAAAATAAAACAAGTAATGCACATTCAAAGAAGATATACGATGCCAGCCCCTAGAACCTATTACCGGTATTTATCAAAATACTAACACATAAGTCATAATTCTTATATCTTGTACTTACAGTCCATCGAGTCCACCAAGTACCACCACCGTGAAATGATCTTCAATATCTTCACTTGTTACAATATTTATATACTAACCCATCTTAGACAGCTTGCAAGCTTGTGGGTAAAACAATAAATAAATAAATACAAGAAAATATGACTCAGAAGGTCATTTACAACATTACGGTTCGTAGACCGGAAAAATAAATAAATGGGCCATATCTATATACCTCCATTCAATCCCATTCTGAAATATAGGCACTTTATTAAAATCATATAAATGAACTTAATAAATATTTCAATAGCATTAAAATGCATGTTTGAATTATCAAATTATTTCATCCATGTAATTACACATATTAAGAATTAATTAATATAAATTCAATTATCATACACATGTCAATTAATAATTGTACCAATAATTATTAACCATATATCATATAGAAAATATTTATCACAAATATATTCTAAAATACATTAAGTAGTGAAATTGTTACCATAATTGTTATATCACTTTTAAATTAATTTAAAAAGATATAATATAAAGGAAATTAATTAATTGTCATCACATAATTAATTACAATCAATTAGGTGATTAAAATGACAAATAATCAATAAAAACCGAAATATAACTAGTCCCACAATGTTAGGAAAAGGAATAAATTCGGAATTAGGATTTTCAAAATTAGGGCACTTTTCGTCATAATGGGCTCGGGCGACCGACTTCTGTGATGCGACCATCGACAAAGCGGCACCGCCGTGTAAGGTAAATGCGTCCGGCCGTCATTTTGGTACCAAAAATCGGCCCAATCCGACACCGGACGCGCCCGTGGGAGTCGCGGTCGATCGGCCGATTTATGGTAACTCTTCCCCAGCTTCCGGTTTTGATTTAATTTAATTCGTTTGTAAAATCGTTTTGGAGGCTTTAAAATTTTTCAAAATTTATGAAATTCGAACACGTTAAACTTCATAATTTTCTTGAACAAATCCCACTGGTCGTTCATTAAAATAAATTTTTCATATTTAATTATTAATTAAACAGTCCAGAAATCTCAAAATTGTTTGAGGCACTTAGAAAAATCCAAAAATTATGAAATTTAATGGAGATCTTCTAAGTGCTATCTGGGTTCCATAAAAAATTATTTTGTAATTTTAAAAAAAATTTACACGCCCCAAACACGTTTTACAAAACTATTTTGAAACAAAAATCAATTAAATCGTCCTTTTAATTTATGAAACAAAATCCATGTTAACAAAATATGATAATACATCATCATAAACTTGTAACACATGTGTAAATCAATAATCAAGAACATGGTGATTTATTCTCATCATATATTTATCAATTAAACATGAACAAGATTTAATCAAATAAAAAATTGGTAAAAACAAACAAGCATAAAAAATAAATAATGTAGCTTAACTTTAATTCGGCTCTGATACCACTGATGGAAAATACTATGGATATATGAGTATAAATACAAATCCATAATTCCAGGAATCTTAAAAGTGCATACTACATTGTTAAACAAAACACATAATTACAGTATGAATAAGCAGAGTACTTACATTGCAGCGGAGTAAATTCCACTAAAGTTCCACACGCTTCAAATTCACAACGTGAATTTGACTTCCCTTCAGCTCCTTGTTGTAATATCAATCGTATGATATCTCTAGTTGGTCCACACCAGGAGAGGTTGAATCAAGAACCGATTTATGCTAGTAATGAGCTCAACAAAACAAAACCTCAAAATTCTTGGGAGGAATTTTATTGAAAAGAGCGGCTACTTTAGGTTTTTGATGAAAATTATTTTCTAATTATTATGTCATGAAAAACCCTAAAGTTTGCTTATATAGGGCTAGGTTAAAACAAGCCCGATAAGCAACCCGTTAAGTATTAGCTTGACTCGTTAACTCTATTAGTTCGTTAAGACACTAATGAGTTGAACTATTTAATTAGCTTAATTAAATAGTAATGAGTCAATATCAATAATCTTTCAAGTTATTGATAAATACTAAAATTACTCGAACCAATTAAATAACTATTTAATTGATTCTATTTGTTCAATCGATATTCTACATAAAATGTAGAACCCTTGTAATTAGAAATGCATTTCTCGAATTATCTGATTCTCTTTAATTTCATACATGAAACATAACAATCCTTGTATGTGTGTGACCTTCTAGACTCAGATAATAGTAAGTTGTATAATAATAATAATTGACCAATTACTATTATTATAACGATTAATGAGTAAGATCTAGCAATCGCTCATAACCCCTTAAATTATCATGAGAACCCACACTAGTAATATACAATTACTAAGTTGAACACTAAGTTCTGATAATCACATTTAACCCAACTGGTAAATGAATTGATACACAATTGTCGCAACGGGCATAATAAATGGAATCAATTCTCATTGATTTCCAACAGCGTGAGTAGTTTAAATAATACCAAATTTAAGTTATCTATTAATATATTAAATAATATCAAATTTAAGTTATCTACTAATATGTTGAAATAGTTTTTTAATTAGAAATGTGTTTTTTATTTGAAGGATAATATATTATTGAGTCTTATGCTTTTATTTATATATTATTTGAAACTAGATAACTTCATTTATTATTATACACATATTAATAAATTAGTCACTTGGCTCAATGGTTCAAAGCTTATTCTTCCATCATAAGGTCTAAGGTTCAAATCCCACTACTACCATATTTATTTTTTTGTGCAAATATTTCAAACGTGGTACCGTTAATATGAAACGGTACCACGTTAATAGAGAGATATCTTTAGGACCCGATGCGTCCCATTCTTAGCAGACAGAGGGCGTTCGTGGGCCTGGTGAATTCGGGGCGAATACGAACCGAACTGGTGGGCGGGCCCGAGCGACCCCACCGAGGCCCATTAGTTAGCCACATCTAGTCTGCTGATTATTGGTGAGACTTCGAGTTTAATCTTTGTCGGTGTGACTTCACCTTTTGCGGTGGGATTTGGGGGATATGAACTGTGGTGGACAGGTATTGTATAAATTCTCTTGCCTCGGGGTAGGACTTTTTTAACCCAGAGGTTACTTGTCTTTAGTGAGATTTAGTGAGATTTAGCCTCACTTAGATTTGATTTAACCTTTGAAGTATGGCCGTCACTTCTGCATATACTAAAAGCGGCCTTAAGCGGCTTGTTGTTGTAATAATGAAGGAGGGACTTGATTTAGGCTTTGGTGTTTTGCTTTGAAGCTACAACATGCTACATCGGCCTTAGTAGCTTGTTGCTATAGTGATGATCCTAGAGTATGAAGGTGGATCGTTCCAACTTATTTGATGATAACACCAATCATGCAGGGGCCTTAGCGTGTTTCTGTCTGGAATCCGGCTATAGGGTGAGCGTCCGGTGTATTCCTATATACGGAACTTGATGAATCAAACTTGAGATTTTTAGTTGTTCATGAAGATTTGTGAATAATCGAGGCTATTTAGCTTATTCCTGAATATTCGAGCGTTGAAATCTATGTCAGATTCTCATCAGATTTTGCTTCAACTTAAAGAATTATGACGTTTGTGCAGTAATTTTAGGCTACCTGGAAGTGTTTTCCAGCCACTAAGTGATGTTTTTTATGGCGATTTACAAAGATTTGCTTAGAATTTTAGAGATGGATTCTCTGTATTTTCTCAGGTATTTTTCAGGTATGAATGTTGTATTATTTTCGAAAATTAAGGGGGTTTATATAGGCCTCCGGGCTTCGAATACTCGCTTCTGATTGGTTGGTTTAATTTCATATGGATCATGATCTTAACCGTTGAATTTTGAGGCAAGATCTGAACTGTCGGAATTTTAGGAATTTCTTTGCCTCCAAGTATTAATATGGGACGCCTATTTTGATACAAAAGAAGGTTACGGATATTTTTCTAGGACAAACACATTTCCATGTTGATCCGGACCTTTTCTTGAGTCTTTATTTTGAATCCAGCCCAGCAGGAGTATTCATTTTGAACCTCGAAACATCAAAACTTAAGGTCTTATGGCAATTTTAATGTAATAAAACTAGGAATTTTAGGATCGAACCTAAATTTAATGTACATTTAATTAGGGCTATTTTCTCCAAAATCCTTGTTCGATCGGGTTTTTACATGAAATTTAGGGTTGATCTAGAGAACCCTAGCCACATATTTTATTTCTTTAGTGGATTAGAGTTTAATCAATTTAGGGTTAAGTCATCTTAATCATTTCAATTATTTTTTAATAAATTTTTCCACTTTGACAATACAAGATTCGAATTTTTGTTATCTCCCTCCATTTTTTTCTTACGTTTTTACATGTCGAGTGGAACTTTGACTATCAATATTCTTAAACTATATGTTCAAAAACTATAAGAAAGTAATATTACTAAACTATTTTCAAAGACGAATCTAATGATATAAATTTTATATTTATTAAAATAATAAGTAATTAGTAATTAATGATTACAGTTTCACCTCGATATACGAAAATGTCAAATAAAAAAAAATGGAGATAGTATTACATTAATTCGTAACATAATGTATCATATTGTGTCCTAGAAGGGATGATAATGAATAATGTTTAGTTTAGACTGATTAAATAATATGATAGAGTATTTTTACATATTTAAAGAAAATTATAGTTCAAAAATTATTTAGTCCCCCATACTTATTTTTATATAGTCCTTATTTTATTTTGTTCATTTATCCGTCATCCCTACATAAAAATCATAATTCAACCATTATCATGATTCATGCATCCATCATCAATGGCAATTGCATCTAATCATTTTTATTTTTTGCTAAGGACAATTTGCACATTCTTTCTTGTACAAATGCATATATATATATATATGTCAAAAAAGATAAAATAATTTTGAAAAAAAACAAAAAATTGTTAAATTGATTAATAATTATGTTTTAAACATAAGTGACCGACCGTGACATTTTTTGTGATTGTTAAATTATCTAATTTTTATAATTATTAGAATGAAGAATTCAAAATAATTATTGTCCACAGGTTCATCTCGAAAATAAAAAAATATGAGATAAATTGAATAGGGGTTAAGTATAAAAAGGATTTGAAGTGATTTATAACATAAAAGTGCTCGATCACCAAAAATGAGTTAAAATTGCACATCCCAAAAATTTAATTACTACTTTCGAATAATTTGAAACAATATTATGAAGTATATATATTGTGGAGTGTGAGGATAGGTCAATAGTTCAATAGTCGAAATCTCATATAAAGCTATTTCGATGGACTTTCCCTCCTTTAATATATTATGACCTATGTATGAGATATTAAATTAATAAGAATATATACTTACACCATTTTAGACAAAAGCCCAAGATAATATGATAGCAATATTATATATCGTACCATATTATCTTATCTTTGTATATGTATTTATTTATATTTATATATTTGATAATGTAAAAAATTAAATAATTATGAAAAATATAAATAAGTAAATTGAATAAAATAAGGTATTATGAAATTCACTTTAATGTATTTATTTTCTAAAGGATAACTAAGCAATTTATGACATACGTATATCTTATGTGTTTATTATGAAAGATATCTAATTCGATTTGTAAAAATGCATATTTATGTACTCCTATAATGTAAAAAGGTAAAATAATTTTGAGAAAAAGGGTAAATTATTTATTGAAGGGATAAGTTGTAATTATGACATAGATTATACGCGTTATTGTGAAAGATATTCTTTAGGAAAGGTAACTTTTAGAATATGGTAATATTATCATACTGCAAGAAAACGAATTTGGTAACAATATGTCTCTTATTCCTATATAATCTCACTTGTGTTGAAGAGATCTCCATAACAAGAAAAACAATCAATTCTTTACTATTTTATACAATCGATTATTTACTCTTTTGTATAATCTGTGCATTGAAGCAATATGAGGTTGAGGAATAATAAGACAACCTTTAGGGATGTTCAAGAAACCATGCAATATAAGGTACATGGTTCACTTCATAAGCACAAAACAATTCCATGTCCTAATGTTTGTGATGGACGGGTTACTAAATGGATAATAAATAGTGGATATGGTGCAAGAATATGGAATCCTTTGAGTAGAAAATATCAGAGATTAGGGATTTTCAAATCTGCTGAAGAAGCTTCAATGGCCTATTTGGCCAAGAAAGCAGAGTTTCAGAAACTAGTGATGGTGAAAGGAAAAAAAGGGACTAAAGGGGTTGTTTGTGATGCACAAACTTCATCAAAAAAGTTTGTTGGGGTTTCTAAACAGACAATAAACAGTGGATATGGTGCAAGAATATGGAATCCTTTGAGTAGAAAATGTCAGAGATTAGGGATTTTCAAATCTGCTGAAGAAGCTTCAATGGCGTATATGGCCAAGAAAGCAGAATTTCAGAAACTAGTGAAAGGAAAAAAAGGGACTCACGGGGTTGTTTGTGATGAAAAAATCAAGAAAGTTATTGATGAAAGGGAACAATGTTTGGAAAATCAAGATTCTGGATTGCAAGTTGATTCAAGAAAGGGATGGATTTCGAAAGGGAAGAAAAAATGTGATATGTTGGAAAAAAATATGGCTGGGGTTAGTAAAAGAAAGAATGGAAAATATTGTGCAAGAATTACACATCCAATAAGTAAAAAAAGGATTTGGTTAGGGACATTTAGCTCTGCTGAAGAAGCTGCAATGGTGTATTTGGAAAAGAAAACCGAGTTGGAGAAGGAAACTCAGGGATTGGATTTGTTGTTTGCAAAGATGATGGAATCAAGAAAAGTTCTGATCAGTTGGGTTCAATTTTACAAGAAAATAATCATGATCCATGTTTAGATTATCAAAATTCTTCAATGGAAATTGAGCCTAATGATTCTTTTAATGGTGAAAATGCTTCAGGAATTGAAAATTTACCAATTCAGAAGTTGGAGAAGGAATTGCAGGACACTGAAGGGATGGAGTGGACTGTAAGCAAAAGATAATAATCGGGAAAATCTTGTCGGTTTGGTGGAGTTTTTGGATCAAAATATTAAATGAATCATGTTACGATAATCCAAGATTATTCAATCTTGGACATGATGATTCATGCCGATGGCGGCCGAGAATGGAGAAGATAATAATACAAATTCAGAAGAATGAAGGTCCTGCAGGATATGAATTCTCTACAGATTCAAGTGTTCGGTCAGAATCAGGTGCAGAAATATTGTTGAGAACAGAATCTGGAATTCCTATTATGGATAGTCATGGATTTTTGTTGGGGGAATGGAGCTGGATTGATGATCTCAGTTTACCTATTATGTAATTTTTTTCATAAATTCTGATTATGCAGTTAATGTATTCCTAGAGTTTTAATATTTCTAATTTTTAGTTAACCATTTGTCTAGTTTTTCCTCCCTTCATTGAATTTTCATGTTTTATTAATATGAAGATTAGGCTGACAACCGATTGTACAATCAAAAGAGAATCAAATGGTGATTAGGGTTCTCGGTTGAACCCTAAATTCAAATCAAACGCTCGATCGAACAAGGGTTTCGAAATCAAGCACACAGGTGTCGAAGTCAAAATAAGGGTTTCCACATTAATTAAACACTAAATTTGAACTCCAAATAGGGTTCTCGAGAAAACAACCTCTCATTAAATGTCAATTAAAACTAGGGCTCAAAAACCGCTAATTTTATTGATTAAATCAGTCATATGAATATTCGAAAGCCCGTGGCTCAAAATGAAAAATCCTGAAACCACGCGAGTTTAAAAATGAAGACTCCAGAAGTTATGTGGTTCAAAATCAAGACTCCTGAAGTTATGTGGTTCAAAATCAACACTCCAGAAGTTGTATGGTGCAAAATCAAGGCTCCAAAAGATTCAGGTCAATATGAAAATGTTTTTGACCTAGAAAAAGAATCGAAACCTTCTTTGTATATGAAATAGGCGCCCAAAATGATTACTTGGAGGAAAAGTACTAAATTATCCGGCCGGTCCCGAGATCTTGCCAAATTCAACGGTCAGGTCGATCTACGAAATCAATGGCCAATCAGAAGCAAGCATTTGAGGCCCAGAAACCTATAAATACCCCCCTCTTTTGGCCGAAAAATTCATTCACTTACACAACATTCCACCACCAAAAAACACACAAAACCAATGAGAAAATATAGAGAAAAAACCTCTGAAATTTCTCTAAAAACGCCCAATGAAACACCACGTGGTGTTGGGAAAACACCTCCAGTGGTCAAAATGAGCTCCGAAATTAAGATTTATTAAACGCAATAATTCTTCAAGTTAAACAATCGATGATAATACGGCGAAAATTTCTCAAGAGCCGCTTGAATATTCGGGATTAACCTAATTGCTTGATTATTCAAAACTTAGATGAACATCTCATAATCTTAGAGTTTGATTCATCAAATCCCAAATATAGGAATACAACTGACGTTCGGTCCTATAGGCTGGATTCTAGGCGGAAACATTTGCTAAAGCCTGTCTAGTTGATCAGTATCATCAACAAGGTTGGAAAGTTCCACCTTCATACTGATCATCACTACAACAACAAATTTTGTTAAAGGGCGTGTAGTAAGTTAAGAAATACTTATTTGCTTCAAAGCTTAAATCAAGTCTCAAGTGAGGCCAAATCTCACTAAGTCCCAAGTGAGGCCAAATCTCACTAAGTCCCAAGTGAGGTCAAATCTCACTAAGTCCCACGTGGGTCATATCCTTAAATCCCATTCTACAGCAACAAGCTACTAAGGCCGTTGTAGTACAAGCAGAAGCTTAGCGTTGCTTGACACTTCTTTCTATCGCTCCCATCTGATTCGAAACTTCGGAGTCCTATCCTTAATTAAGTGTCATATCAAGGCACCAAAATCCCATCAAAGACAAAATAGGCATCAGGTACCAAATTACCACAAGGTGAACTACCAAATCAAAGTCCCACCGGGAGGTACTCAAAAGCAAGTCACTGCGGAAAACTGCGATAAATCCGTAAAGTTCAAGACCCAAGATCAAGTCTATACAATCAACACGGGAATATCTTTGCTAAGGCTTCGGCTCGAATCATATCCAAGTCCAGACAAGTGTCAAGTCCATTAAGACGGGACATCTATCGGCTCGCCCCAAGCTTTATCCAAATCTAAATCAAGTCAAAGTCAAGTTCAAATCAACAGCTCAAAATCAAATCAAACTCAAGTCAAAGCAAGTCAAGCATTTCACAAAAATTATCAACAAACGCTTAGGGACTCATAATTTGGACAATCTATCCTCTTCGATTTGATAAAATCTGTACACTAAGAAATTTTCTCCTGTAATGAATTTTATTTTATACCCCTATCATAAATAATAAAAATTCTTATTTGCATTACAAGTACTCATTTGAGTTAGTGTAACTATCAATTATATTGGAGAATGTTTTGACTTTATCAGCAAATGACAACACTTCGAGAGAAATTACAATGATGGCTCACTTCACTGAAGTTATGATCAGTGGACTTCAATTATTGAAAAAAGAAGCGAATATCATAATTTGGTTAGGGTAATGATTTTTACATGAGTGATAATGACACTCGAATATTATAATTTTAGATGATTTAAAAGTTAATGTATATACAGGAAAGTTAATGGTTTTACCAAAGGTATACCTGTTATTGACACAATTCACCACCTTCAAAGGCGGAAAAACGAGTTCAGAATAGTTCAAATACATACCTGAAAATTAATCGATAATTCGGGAATGGATCGCCTAATTAACCAAATTAATGTTAGCTTACTAGTTCCAGTTGGACATATGAGATTTGATTTGAAAAGTGGAGTCGTGGTCGCTAGTAAAGATTCTTCCACGTTTCTTCACATTCTTCTCTTCTTAAATAATTACTCCCAAACTATTTACATTAATTTAAATTAACATACTCCGTATTATGTCTATTTATTCCCACATTTCATAAACTACAAAAATCACACATTTTTCCATACATTGAGGTACAATTTTCGTTTAACTAATTTCCAATACTTATTATTTCATCCGTTATTTCATTACTAAAATATCGTACAATTTCTAATTTTAACTTCATCCACTAAACTTCACAATTAACTTCTCCTTCATTTATTCTTTTACCGCGACTTTTTAAACTCTGACCTCCAATGTTTTTTATTATGTTACTATAATATTTCGTGAAAAAAATATAGTATTTTTACTAATATTATAATTCTGATTAATTGAAGTTATTTTTAATGTAGTTTTCTAATAATATTATAATTTTGATTGAAATTAAATTGTAAGTTGAACAACTGAAAAAGCAAACGGGACGATGGAGTGTTAGTTGAATTGTTGGGTTTGATTGTTTTGATGTATGTGTAGGAGAGTCTTAAAGATGGGTGAAGGCAAGGGGTTTCATTTGGGGACCATTGGAGCTTTGAGCTTGTCGGTGGTTTCGTCGGTTTCGATTGTGATTTGTAATAAAGCGCTTATGAGTACAATGGGTTTCAATTTTGGAACGTTAATGTCATAGCTTATCAAATTAATGTTTAACTTGTCAAATTATTTAATGATGAACTTATAGTTGTAATGAAGTGATCTAGTTTTATAGGTAATAGATTATATATATTTTGAAGTGGTGAATATAGTCTTTACACTTCTGTTGGATCTCGTGATTCTTGATTTAGGCAGTGTCTCTTTAAAGGCATTGGGACACATTGTTATTTCGTGTTATATACATATATGACTATGCGTCTATATCGGGGAGAGGGTGACATTGATTATTTCCCTTATTGGTCATTAGTGAATTTGAGTGTAGAGTCCTTTCAGTACAACTGGACTTGTTGTAATCAAGAACTGGTCGTGTTAACTGTCAATATCAGGAAATAGGAAGCTCATTTTCACACACTGTGATTGCTGCATTGGGGAACTGGTTGAGAATACATCTATAATCATTAATTAACTAAATCCACAATAATAAGTAGGTAGAATTAGTTGGTCTGGTCTCATTATATTGCCTACTGGAAAATATCTTTTTAGTGATCTGTTTTCTTGTTGAGCCTAAGAGTGTGTTTAGCTATTCGTATTTAAACTTTTGTTCATCATCTTGCACAACCATTGAAAATGCCTCATGTTCGAGCATTTTCTGCCGAAGCATACTTTGAGGGTTTTTAGGAGATCCTGAGCTCAACACCCTCGTGGATATTGAAATAAATTACTATATGCAACATTTATCTACATAGAATGCTTTCTTCACATTCCGATATAAATTTTTCTTATTTTATTAGCTGAAATTCTGAATATATAATTTGAGTTGACCAAGCCCCTGATACTGCAAAAAATGAGTGGAATCCTGTATAAAAGTTGCAAAAACCAAAAAATATATGCAGCGAACGTGTTATTAGAGATAAATCATTGTATTAATTATCTTCTTTCATGCAGCAACGACATTAACAAGCTGGCATTTACTTGTCACTTTTTGTTCCCTTCATGTGGCATTATGGATGAGATTTTTCGAGCATAAACCTATTGATTCTCGAACGAATATTGGATTTGGAATTTTGAATGGGCTTTCGATTGGACTCTTAAACCTTAGCCTGGGTTTCAATTCTGTTGGCTTTTATCAGGTAGAGTGTTGATACTCAATCCAAGTTAATGCTTGATGATGTTTCAGTTTTCCTGAGGCTGACTTTCTTGCTGCAGATGACAAAGCTGGCAATCATTCCATGCACTGTTCTACTAGAGACCCTTTTCTTGAGCAAGACATTCAGGTCTCTCTTATTTGTTTGCTTCAAGTCGATTGAACAACTCATACCTTTATATTGGATTTTTGCCTAGTAATTTTATATTTGTTCCTTCTTCCTATTTCAGTCGGAGCATTAAGTTCTGCCTTACTATCCTCCTCATTGGTGTTGGGATAGCAACAGTCACGGATCTTCAGCTCAATGCTTTGGGCTCTGTACTGTCGCTTCTTGCAGTGTTAACGACATGTGTTGCTCAAATTGTATCCTTCAGCATAATGCTTAATCGTAGTATAATCATAAATATCCAGATGCCTCACTGTGACTGGTAAAATCGATCACAAATGTCATTACTTTGGTATTGATAAGATTCACAGTATGTACATTCCTTCAGAGTTCACGTAAATGCATACAGTATGAAAGACAATATGGAACTAGTTGTGATTGGTGCACTCTTTGGATAAGCCACATTCTATATGCACCCATCCTTCTGCTAAAACTTTTATGTAATACCTTCCAGCTCAAACAATGCAGATTGAGTACTCTTTTCCTGAATGCCTTTAATGTAAAAAACAAGCTCCTGACTTGGTGTTCTCTATTCAGGGAATGTGGACTGTGTCGGACTTAACTATGTCACAAAAATCAGAATCTGCATTTGGGTAGCCAGCTTCCAATTCAAACTTTATTGTCAATGTTCTGAAAGCTTTTCATGATGATAGTAGTCTTCCTGGCTCCATTTTTCTGTGTATTTTCATAACTTGGTACAATAATTGGTGATATAGGTCTGGTTTTCATTGCTTTTTTATTTTTGTCTGTTCCTTCTAGAGATATGTCTACATAATTAGGAATGTCTACGTATAATTTGAATGTCGTGATTGTCCAGTTAATCAACAGTGAATAATCTTCTGGAGTCTAGAATTTCTAGTTGCAAATGCTTTATGTGTGAAAATGATGAAGTAGTTGAAGAGACATATGACTTGTGAGTCCAAAGTTGTGAATAGCATTCAGCTGTCCATAGCGGCGAAACTCCAAAATCCGCTATTTCGCTGCTATTTACCGCTATTCGCCCTATTTACAACTATGCTTGTGACCTTAACTAAATACACACAGATGACTAATACCATTCAGAAGAAGTTCAAGATATCATCAACTCAGCTCTTGTATCAATCTTGCCTATACCAAGCGATGACCTTGTTCATCATTGGCCCATTCCTTGATAGGCAATTGACTGGTCAGAGTGTATTTTCCTTCAACTATACGGCTCGTGTGACTGTAAGCTAAAAATCCTTTGAATCAATGACATTACTTTCTATCAATCTAAGGAGAACTTCAGATGTTAACAGGCTTTCTAATTTCAGGTATTCATCATCTTGTCCTGCCTAATCTCTGTCTCAGTCAATTTTAGCACATTCCTTGTGATTGGAAAGACTTCTCCAGTAACTTATCAGGTTCTCGGGCATTTGAAGACTTGTCTAGTATTAACGTTCGGATATGTTTTGCTTCATGATCCATTTAGCTGGAGAAATATAATGGGGATCCTGGTTGCTCTTGTCGGGATGGTTTCATACTCTTATTACTGTAATCTCGAGAGTAAGAAAAAGACTGCTGAAGGAACAATTCAAGCTCAGGTATTTGGTGATTTTATTATTTGTTCAAGTATGGATATATCTTGTCGCTCAAATCTCAATGTAGCATATATAAATATTGTGATGATATGTGACTTGTTTTTCGCTCCAGTCACAGGAAAGTGAATCTGATGCTCTTCTACGTTTGGAAACTGGAACCAGGACAGTTAATGATATTTCTGTTCCTAGACTCGACCCTGCTTGGAAATCAGCTAAGGATTTTTATGCTTGAGCATTACTAAAATTTATTGGAACGAGGACCACTTGTAATCAGCTATCTCACCCATAATGGAGTTAAATATGCCATATTGCAGGTGCAATTGTACAATGCAGGCTAAAATTTTCCTGTTAGTACCATAGCTGAGTGAGTAATTGGACAGGAAATATTTACACAACATTTTCTTGTAATTATTTGCCATTAGAAGATATATCATACATGTATGGCATTGAAACCACTTTTATTTGTGAAGAACACATGCAAAATATGTTTCCAAGTTTTCACTAGTATTTGAATATGGTAGCATTGAAGTTTTGCTGTGTAGTGTTATCAAAACTTGTCATCTGAGTATTGGCAGATTTTAGGAAGGCTCCTTCTGGAGTTCTGGTCCATACTAGCTTCTATGGCATACTATTTCTACTGTGTCATTTAGTAGTTTGAATGTCATTCACAATCTATTGTAAAGTACTATTTTTTCCATTTCAAATTAATAATTATTGGCGTTTTAAAATTTCGTGTCAAAGGCTTTGATCGCTGAGTACTTTTTATTTACTAGCCTAAAAATATAAAATTGATATCATTGAATTAGTTTTTAAAAATATTTTTATAATATTTTATTATAATTTTTTATAATATATAAGAAGTAATTAATGATTAAAGTTGTGTCTCGAAAAGTGAAAAAGTCAATTAATTTGAAATGGAGGTAGTATTAGATAATATTTGCACTTCACTTTGGGTCCATTCGGAAAACCTCGATTTCTCCATAACAAATGTACCGCTTAAGAGATTCAAAGGATTAATAAATTTAATGGTTTGTTTGGATTTGAATGATAAGAGATGAGAGTAAAATTTAAAAAATTAATATAGGTAAGGATAATTGAGTTGGGAATGTATGGTTTTGATTATTTTTTTGGTTGTCCAAGTGAATTAAAGTAATATTCCATCCGTTCTTAAATGATAGAGATATTTTGACTTTTTTACTTGAAATATGTTGAATTTTGACCATAAATATTTTTGTTTGTATGGTATAATATTTGATGAAAATTATATCAATGGAAAGAATTTGAAATGTATTTTTTATTGATATAGTTTTCATAAATTATTATATAACACAAATAAAAATATTTACTGTCAAAGTTTAATTATGAAATAATACAAAAAATTAAAATATCTCTATCATTAGAGATATGAGTAATAGTAAATAATAATAAAAATTATTATTTAGCTACGTCACATCGAATCATTAAAATTCAATTAATCTAAAAAATAAAAAATTCAAATAAAATGAACTTATAATTTAATCTCAGTTGACATATACCAACCATCCAAACGTCCATTAAGGGACATGTGTTACCGACATCCATTAAGGGACAAGTGTTACCATTCGGAGAAGGCAATGGGCAAGATTGAAACGATGGTACAAAAAAATCTCATCATGACACCATGAAAGAGTGCCGTAAACGAATAAAATTACACGGAACGTTATTAGGTTCGGTTCAATTCGTGTTCGAACGAATCGAAATATCCGAAATTCGATATAGTTCAAAAAATTTGAAGGTGCAAGGTTTGGTTCCAACAAAAATTCAAATATTTCATAAAAAAATAAGAAGAAAATTGAGAAAAAGTTTACAAAAGTATGTAACTCAAGCCAAATCGAGTCTTTGGCTCATATTCGATCGAACCTAAAGAAGAAGTTCGAGCTCAGTTCAAACTACATCGAACTGAATCCAACCTTAAAAGTCCTAAATACCACCAAATAGTGGTTTCTTCGGGAATGAAAGTATTATTTTGCTCCCTATTTTTCAATATAGTAATTGAAGAAGTTATATGAAGGAGCAAACTGATCATTTTACTCCTAGAATTACTCTACCTCTATCCTAAAAGATTGTCACATTTTCTTTTTTCATGGTAAAAGATTAACAAATTTTGATTTTGATTGACATCCAAAAATTTTAGGGTCAGTAAGTACAAAATTGCAATTCAAGCGATCAAATCTTTGGCTAATATTCGATCAAACTTAAAAAATCAAGTTCGAGCTCGAAAGGAATCTCAAATCAAACATAACGAACCGAATCGAACGTCGGCAGTTCTAAGTCCAAAAGGATAGGTGTTGTGAGTTGAAGGGTATAAAAAAGTCATAATTCCTCCTTACCCTGATCTCACTCCAACCAAACAAACAAGCAGCAAGTAGAAAGCTCCAAAATGGCACTCCGAGCTCTAGTGAAGAAAGCCACCTCCCCTATCAGGGTAGGGTACCGTGGCCTCCAGACGGTGACACTCCCCGATCTGTCCTACGATTATGGGGCACTGGAGCCAGCAATAAGCGGAGAAATAATGCAAATCCACCACCAAAAACACCACCAAACCTACATCAGCAATTACAATAAAGCCCTGGAGCAACTCCACGATGCTACGCAAAAAGGCGATGCCAATAGCGTCGTTAAATTGCAAAGCGCAATCAAGTTCAACGGTGGAGGTAAAATCGAGTCGAATCAATTGAAATTGAAATCTTGATTTATTGTCTAATTTGGAATATTGATTGAAGCAGGTCATGTGAATCACTCCATTTTTTGGAAGAATCTGGCCCCTACTCGTGTAGGTTACTTTTTGTTTGTTGTACTTATCTTCCAACGTATGCCTTTGATAAAAGTTAGATATATGCAGGAAGGTGGTGGTGAGCCTCCAAAGGGTTCATTAGGCGGGGCCATTGAAACGCACTTTGGTTCTCTCGAAGCTTTGATTCAGAAAATGAATGCAGAAGGTGCAGCCGTACAAGGATCTGGATGGGTGGTAAGTTTTTGGTCCTGCCCATTCAATCATGCTTTCTTAATTTATCTTTGATGATAATTTATGCTTGCAGTGGCTTGGGTTGGACAAAGAGTTGAAGCGCCTTGTTGTCGAGACCACCTCAAATCAGGTCATCTATGCTTCAGAAACTCATATTACTAAGCTTTATCGCTTATCTGTGGATTATAGAATTTTAATCCTTTATTGTTTAGGACCCACTGGTAACTAAAGGAGCAAGTTTAGTTCCTCTGCTCGGCATTGATGTATGGGAACACGCATATTACCTGCAGGTAACACTTTGCTTATTTAATGCAGGCATTCTGTATATGCAATTAACTGTTTCTATGTATACTTGCAGTACAAAAATGTGAGACCAGATTACCTGAAGAACGTGTGGAAAGTCATGAACTGGAAGTATGCAAGTGATGTCTATGAGAAAGAGTGTCCTTGATCATGAATGCGCGATATATTAGAGTTGATGAGGCTGTTAATAAAACTCAGGCGACGTATCAGAAAGACGCACTTTAGTTGGCTGGGACTGACCCTGCCAATTTGCGTATGGTCTTCGGATAAACCAATAAAACGGTGCCCCTGCTTTTCTTCTTTTTACCTGAGTTATACTGGTGTGTTTGTTTTAACATTTTGTAACATGATAATTTGAGCTTGTAGCTACCCAAGATTTAATCATTCTGAAACTGTTGGTAAAACTGAACTAGAATGTCCTCCAATTTACCTTCTTCAAGGCATGGTTTTATTTATGCAGTTACTGCTCCATATATAATATCTGATCGAATTTCTGTGATGCTAATGCTAGTAACATCATCTCTTTTTCATGTAAAAACATTTACATCAAAGAGGTACAACTACTAAAATTCTAATGTACAATATAAATTATGGACATGAACCGAAAAATCACTTGATTTGAACCTTCGATCCCACCAATGTGGGAGAAAAGTCGAGGTTTTGAGCCATTAACTCTTTCAATCGGCACCAAGAAAGGGAAGGCTTTCAAGAAATAAACTAATTGAACTGGTCCTCCATTGCTTTCTAAGGAATCTCATGACAATTTTTTCCCTTTATGTTCTTGTGAGATTGATTTGTTATTCATGAAATTGATTCAATTCCACAGAATTGACTTGGAATGAGGTCTAATCCTCCAAGTCCAAGTTTGACTTGCTAAAACTGTTTTCTGAGATGAAAGTTTGTTATCAATAGAAGTGGATCATTTAAATATAAGGAAACAAGTGGTAGATTAAATGCAACAATACTGGACTTCATTCAAAATTCTTATACAGTTATACCCCATTATCTCCCACAAAAGCCCCACAAATTCTAGTGCAAAAGATTCTAAAACAAGCTTAAAAACATACAATTCTAGTACCTAACTGGTTTAGCCCTTTCCAAGAATCTCATTGCTTTACATGATGGACTAGAAAAAACTCTCCTGCTCCCTAGAGTGTAACCCAAAACAAAACAAAAATAATGGGCAGAAGTCAAACAAGCCTCCTAGTTGAAGGACTCCCCAATTGAATAGCCTGAGACCTACCTAGCATCTCAACCATTGAAGGGGTTTGATAGGCATGGACAATAGTTGATCCGTTTATTGAGTCCCCTCGTGCAGTTGCCCTTTGCCAGAGGATATAAGCTCTCCCTGATGCCTCGTATACATGCCTGCTCGTCATCCTTTCTTGCATTTCCTTGAGTTCAGCATCCAGAGCAAGA
This sequence comes from Lithospermum erythrorhizon, assembly GCA_019722365.1. Classification (NCBI taxonomy): domain Eukaryota; kingdom Viridiplantae; phylum Streptophyta; class Magnoliopsida; order Boraginales; family Boraginaceae; genus Lithospermum; species Lithospermum erythrorhizon. The sequence continues at coordinate 26,358 of JADFUC010001557.1, forward strand.
CACAGCCGGTCACCAGACTTAGCTGACAAAGTTTCGGACAAGACTTTCCGGCAGTTTTCAAGGATGGATGCTGCCCCTGCAAGGTCTCCATTTTCAGCTGCAGTTTGTGCATTTGCCATCGCTTCAGCTGCTTGAATCCTACTCTTCTGCCTGTCCACTTCAAGTGAGACACTCCGCTGGACAACAACTTCAGGTCTCCCAATATTGACTTCTTCATCGCCAAAGGTCACAGAGTCTTTTGTCAAGGGATCATTGTAAGTACACATCACCTTAAGAAGAGAAGTTTCATTGTTTTTAAGCTCCTTCGGAACATTGACTGAGACTAGAAAATCCCTTTCTTCGTCGGCATACAAATCTCCAACGTCAATAGATCCAATTCGCTTGTCTAGCATAACTTGGTTTCGGTAACTTCCCGCTTTTAAATATCTCAGATGAACTTTTGGGTGGAGGCACTCAATATTTACGTGCAAGTTCTTCACCACAACACTCAATAGGCCACCTATGCATTGGGCAAAGGCATCCTGTATTACACCTTCAGTCTCAATAAAAGAAAACGTTCCTCCAGAAATCTCAGAAATGGAGTGCATAGAAGAAGCATCATGATCAGTCCCAAACCCGAAAGCATGCACAGGAATTTCAAAACTTGAACTATTCTCATTGTGAATAGATGAAGGAAGAAGCAACTTGTAATCTGGTTTGTGCTGATTCCCATTTGAATTACTGACTGTGTAGGTATCCTGCCCATCAGACAACAAAATAATGCTTGTAACTGGATTCTTTTCCCTTCGATCTTCCATCACCTTAGCAGCCTTTCTTAAGCCTTCGGCAATATTTGTCCCCCCATTTGCAACCAAGGAATTGACAGCCTGTAATGCTTGCTGTCTTCCAGATTCAGCCATCCTGCGGAGTGGGAAAAGCCGACGAGCTGTTGAGGAGAAGGCTATGACCGCCAACCTGTCGCTAGGCCCCATATTTTGTATCACAAATCCCATGGCTCGCTTTAATAATGCAAGCTTGGTACCTGCCATACTACCACTGATGTCAAGCACAGTTACCAGGTCAACAGGAGCACGAGGTGTTTGAGAAATGCTGGGCACATTGGCCACGGTTCTGGTCAAGTCCTGGCTCAAATTTGATGCAGGGGCTTTAAGATGAACTAAAACAATAAAATCGTCACAAGAATCAGACTGTTGCAATTCCAGGACTTCTGTGTATGTGTCAATCCTCACAGTTCTATGCTCATCAACATCATCAATACTGCCATTCACTCTTCTCACATCAGTTTGACACTCCAAAGATTCATCATCATTGAAAATAGCTGGTTCGGGAGCTTGACAAAGAGGAGCAGTGTGCCGATGGGAATTCAAACGAGGAGGCAATCTTCGGATTATGTTCATCGTAGCAGTACTTTGGGTCCAGTCTACAGGATTGACTCGTGCTTTTCCAGGCAGAGGATCCAATTTAGGACCCTGGAAAGGAACTTCGTTCCATTTCGCTCTACAAACAGGGCAAATCTGATTACCATGTTTCACATTTGAAGCAATGCAATTGAAGTGGAAGGAATGTGAACATTCAGCAGTGAATATAGCTTGACCATCGCCTCGTCTCATTGATGCCAAACATATAGAGCATATCTTCTGTGGAAAAGAAGGTCAAAGCGACGAGTAAACAACAAATAGAAATGAATGGAAAACAGAAGAATCCATAAGAATTACACAATAATCTTTAACAGAAGATTCGACAGAAATAATGCATTTTTCTTGAATTTGATACAGTATTTATTTGCTGGATATCAATTAGACAATTACCATCTCAATTTTTAAGCTTCCAAAACCTTACCAATTCAACACAAAATTCTCAAATCTGAAAAATACTTTCAGCAACTAAACACCCAAACAACTCTTTAGAAAGTCCTACAAAAATTAAATGCCTCCCATTTCAAAAAGATTGTCCAGTTTTTGATGGTTGACTTTTTTAAATGTAGTGAAGAATATATCAAATCAACCTATTCAAACCCAACTTATGCGTCAACTAATTCTACCAAGTTCGTTGATTTTGACCATCGAAAAACCAAATGAGACAATTATTCAAAATGGAACATAAACTTTATAATTTTGATGGGTTGAATTTTTGAGCTTTACCTCAAATATGTCGGCGTATAGTATTTTGAGACAAATATATCAAAATATAATAATCTTAATATATTTTTCACAAAATATTATACAACATATTAAAACACATTTCAAATGTGTTTAGAGTTCAAAAGTCTAAACATCAAGTTTAGAAAGTACTCCTCCGTTTTTCTATTCGTCCTTCTAGGCATTTGCACTAGATTAAGGAAAACAAAAACAAAGAAAAAGTAATCAAAGCGTACAATGAAAATATAGAGCGACAATTATTTAAAACTATAGCATTGGCTGGTTTATAATAAAAAAGTATATGTAATTTGAAATAAAAAATTTAGACTATAACGATAAATAAAAAAAGAAGCAGTGTAAAGACAGACCTTAGAAGATCTAGTGAAGCTAGTAGTGAGTTTTGGGGCAAGAACATTAGGAGTTGAAGGACTAGAAGCATCTACACTACTCCAATCAATCTCCACACAAGATTCACCATCATTAATTGCATTTTTGGGTACATATGCACATAAATTCATACCCAAAGCAAACTTTAACTTTCTCCATTTACTCCCCATTCCACCTTCACAAACCCAACTAATCCACCAAGATTCACTTAATTCCACCACTTCTTGCAAATGGGTTTTGCAAAAAAGGTGAAAACAATTTTGTTCTAGTGAGGGGGGGGGGGGCTAAAATGAGGAGATGGATGAATGAGTTTTGTTGGTATTGGAGGCCATAATAATAATACAATGCGGGATGAGGATTGTAGATAGAAAGATCGAAAGGGAGTTGAAATAATAATGCAAGAATAGCACTCACTCAATGTATGCTGGAGATGTTGACCTTGTTTGCTATTGTTGTTTGTGGGCTTTTAGACTAAAACTTACTCATATGACTTTGTTAATTTAGTTCATTTTTACGGTTTTCTTTTTAATATATGAAAAAATAATGGTCAATATTGGAACGAGTTACTCTAAAAGCACATTCAAACAGTGTTAAAAAGTATGTGAAATGACTATTTTGTTCCTAAATGAAACTTCTTCAAACACTACACTTATAAATAGAGGCCCAATTAATAATTTGAACTTTTTATTGTTTGGGTGGCTTGTATGACAAATATTGGAACACATACATGTGAAAGCAGTGAGTGTGATGCGCATAAGGATGGCTAGAGGATTAGTGCGTGTTTGTCCAGTCGAAAGCGAAAATTGAAAACTTCAGTTTGGCGGAATATTGGCGAATTACTCTTAGAATTTGAATACTAAAAATATTTAAAGTCTTTGATAGCAGTTCGAAAGAAAAACTACACTACTTTATTCGTTTGTATATATGCACATCATATATTAAACAAATAATACTGATGAATAAATAAATAATAAATATTATTAATATGAATAGAATAAATATGATTATTAAAATATATTATTAATTATTATTATTTATAAATATTATAATTATTATATTTATTATTATCATGAATTATTACTATTATAATTATTTTTATTTTTTATTATAATTATTTTTATTATTATTATTATTATTTTTTACATTATTTTTATTATTGTTATTTATTTATTATTATTATTATTAAAATTATTATCATTATTATTATTATTATTTTTATTTTTATTTTTATTATTATTATAGTTTTATTATTATTATTATTATTATTATTATTTATTATTATTATTTTTATTATTACTATTTTATTTATTATTATTATTATTATATTTTATTATTAAAATTATTATTATCATTATTATTATTATTTTTATTTTAGTTTTATTATTCTTATTATTACTATTATTATATTATTATTTTTGTTATTATTATGCTTTTTATATTTTATTTTTATTACTATTATTATTATTATTATCATTATTATTATTATTATTTTATTATTTTATTATTATTATTATTATTGTTAATATTATTATTTTATTATTTATTATTATTATTATTTTGTTTTTTTAATTATTTTTATTTTTTTGTTATTATTATTATTGTTAATATTATTATTTTATTATTATAATTATTTTATTATTATTTTATTATTATTATTATTATCACTATTATTATTGTTATATTTATTATTATTTTATTTTTATTTTAATTTTAATTTTATTATTTTGTTATAGTTATTTTATATTTTGTAATAATAATAATAATAATAATAATAATAATAAAGATAAAAATAAAGAAATAAAAAATATATTAATAATAATAATATTATGTAAGGAATAATAATAATGGAGATAAGTGAGATGTGAACAAAATTATGGGAGGAGAAGTATGTTTTGGACTTTATAAGCACGATTTTTTTTAAGAAGAGAGAAAAATAAGTAAGAAATTTTAACTTTAAAAATTTTTGTTAAGAGTTTTGATAAGTACTTAAAATAATTCATTAACAAACAAATTTAATAAATTAAGTCTTGAATTAATTAATTTTAGAGGTGTTTAATGAGTTTAACGAGCCTGAGTGGGGACACGCATGGCGGCCCGTCTAGCCGGGGCCAGCGTGTCGGTCAGCGTGTGCCGCGTGGCGTGCAGCGTCAACAGCCAGAGTTGACTTCGGCCAGTGTTTTGACGCTGTTGACTGACTGAGCCGCGTCTGTTGGCCCAGGCCAGTCAGACTGCTATCTGTTGACGCTTTGTTAATCTGTTGACCTTTGTTGGGCGAAGGCTGTATGCGTTAAAGGCCGATTGCAAACCTTATTAGGCCACGTGCACAGTTGAGAATATGGTGGAAGGCTCTTACATTTGATTTAGGCTTAAGTATTTTAATAGTTTATTAGTCCAGCTATAATTTGGTTTTGAATCAAAATTTAATATTGACTTAATTAATTATTTTGCCATATTTTATAATTCTAAAATTTGACATTATTTATTTAAATTATATTGCTTGCATATAATTAAAATAATAAATTTAATTGTTAATTAGATTTTTATTTTGAATAAAATTCTAAATCAAGTTAGGATAAGGACTTGTCTCCTAAATATGCTAAAATAAGTTGTGACTTTATTTTATGCTTGGCTTTGCTCAAATTTATATTTTGATATCAACTAAAATTGTTTTGACTCAATTTTAAGTTGAAAATTGTTTCAATCAATTAAAATTAATTATTTTAATTGTTCCGATTTGATTGCAGGAAGTTTTAATTGATATTTTCGAATATAATTAAAACTACTACATTAAATAATTCTAATTTGATTAGAACTAGTTTAATTAGTATTTGAAATATAATTAAACTAAGAGTATAATTTAATTAAAATTCTAATATTGATTAGGAATTGGAATTGAAATATTAATTGAATTGATTAACTTTTCGCAGAAACTTTGATTTATTTGATAGTCAAAGTTTAGGATAACATATTATCTTGAATTAAATGGTGTAAAATTAATAAATAGAATTTTCCAAAAAATATTAATTGTTTAATATTAAATGATAATACACTTAAAATATGTTTTAAGTGATATGTTTGAATTAGATTCAAATATATAGTTTATATGTATTTTCTAAAATATAATTGTTTAATATTAAATGTTAATATGCTTAAAATACGTTTTAAGTGATATATTTGAATTATATTCAAATAAATGTGTAATACCAATGCAATTGAATTGTTTATTCATATTGATGAATACTTTCGATGACATACATTTTAGATGTGTTGTACTATCGTATCTTTCATCCAAATGCTTTATTAAATGCCTAAATATGATTTTGCCTTTTGAGTAGTAATGACCAGCGAGTTAATTAGTTACTATTTAAATATAAATGTAATTGGATTAAAATATGGATACCCGCGAGGAGCCGAGTGAAGAGTAATAGAAACTTGACATAGTTGAGACTAGTTTAGTTTAGATTTTTCTTCTTTTAAAGTCATATCCACGAATCTCGGTATGTCTTACATATTTAATCTTATGATAAGTGTAATATGTATTTTGCTTGTTTGAATATAATAGCTTGCATGATCGTGAATCTTGTTAAATATAACTAATCTACATATAGAATTAAGTAGTATTGTCGTACCCGACTCACAAGTTGGAGTAGAGTCTCGTTTAATGTGCGGACTGCAGTTGGTAGAGCGTATCATGCCAAGGCTTTCAATGGGGTGTTTATACGATTCCCAGTGCGAGGACTTGGTATAAACATCCGTTCGACTGTATTCGGTAGACTTGATTCTTTATGCGGTAATTTCCAGTGTAGGCCTTGGGCAGATTGATAAAGGAGTCAACTAATATAGTTGAAGTTGAACTTTTAGTGGCCTTGAAGATATGTTTGACATAATTAGTAGTAAGTACTTATCTATGTGATTAAGGTTGATATATACGTGATGCCGTCCCGTTTCGGTCGTGTAGGATCTTGGTATACTTAGTGCATTCGGTGAGGTTGCCAGTAGAGCATTGGTGGACCCGGGCGTCAGGGAACCCGGTCGAGGCAAACCGTCACGACCGCAATCCGAATATCCATCGAAAATGGACGGTCCGGTCGGATCAAGGCCGATCGGTATCGAGCCGGATCCGGACCGTGACGAAGCGGATCGGATCCGATAATTTAAAAAATAAATAAATAAATAAATAACCTACGCTTAAAGTCGGCTACCAGGGGAATGAACTCTTTGAAATTGAAAGCTTCAGCGGCGACCCGCGGAGCGATGGTTCGGGCGTTCGGTAACTGCGGCGTCTGCCGGCGCCGGCGACCCGCCTCGTTTACCGGCGATTAAAACAACACTTGGGGCTCAAGCGGTCGAGCATTGATTATCCCGAATTTCACCAGTATTAATAGTTGGTTTTCTTACCGGCAATTTTTTAAAATTGAAAATATGTTTGATTCTTGGTTTAATTAGTTTAATTCATGTAAATGAGTTTGATTTTGTGTGTGTTAGGTTACGAATTGTTATTTGATTTTTGTGTTATTAATTTATTATTTTCGAATTGTTTTTTTGTATTTTCGATTTTTTTTGTATTAGGTTTAATTATTTTTTATACTTTCGAATTGTTAAACATGTTTTAATTAGTTTATTTTCATTTATTTTTTTGTCTTGTAATCCGAGTTAATGCAACCAAATATCTTGGTCAACTTTCCAATCTATGATAATAAAGTCGGCTTTCACTTGTCTTGACAATAATACAGTATTTAAGTGATGTGTTATTAAATGTATTCAAATGTTGAATGCAAGTATGCAACAATAATGCGGTCGACTTTCGCTAATCTGTGATAATCTTTGAGGTCCAACTTTCTCAAAGATGTTGTCTCGTTAAATTGATAGGTTACTCGTGATTCAAATGTAAACGATTATTTAAGTTAGTTTTTTACATATTGAAGTTGGTTCTTATTATAATTTGCAGTAATAATGTATTTGTATGTAGTCATTGGTATAAGTTTGTAATTGATAATAAGGCGATAAAGTGGTAATTAATATGTCTTTTCAAGATTCTTGATTACTCCTTGTGGATGAATATGATGATCTTTGGGGCCGTTGATGATCTTTGAGACCATTGGGGGAATAGAGGTTGGGGAGTTGAATGATATCAATAACAGTGAAAGTGTTGGTGGGTCAACCGCTGCTGATCAGTCCACCGGAGCTTATGGTAAAGGTGCCCGGTCAAAAAAATCTATCATCTGAGAAATGGGGTGCAGAAGTAGCACGGTAGAGTGAAAATGGAAGTGCAAATGGTGTGCAGTATGTATCTTTACATTGATAGAAGTATAAAAAGCAGCTTCAAATGCAAAAAACACTACGAGAATTGTGTGAGGAGGAAGTTGAGGAACTTAGTTGGTGAAAATTCCTTCAGCGATCTAAACTGTCTTGGTGATGCTGAGTTCCGTGCTCTGGCAGGCTGCGTGCTTGTCTGATCATGCTAAAGTTAGAGAGCCCATTGTTCATATGGTTTAGGTCATGAGTTTCCTTTTAGTATTATGGAAGGAGTCATCTTTTAATAAGTTTTACGAGAAAGAGATATATCACTTGGTATCAAAGGATAACTTGAACTGTGGCTTTGAAAGAGTGATTGGGAGACTTTTATGATGATGAGAAAGTTAAATGAAAAAATCTATGTCTTTGGTTAATAAGTTAGTTTGACCAGTTTGTGTGGTGAGTGCAGGGGACAAAAGGATTGGATATATGGTATTCTTGCTCATTTTATTGATTCCAAATGGCAACTCGACAAAAGAGTTGTCGTTTACTAATGTTCCTCACTTTCGTTGGAGAGAGGTTATTACTAGAGAATTGCTTAGGGGTTATGGATGATTAGCGTCGAGGGAAAAGTTGTATCATTTACGTGATAAATATGCACTTGATGATAATTGCATTGCTGGAGTTAAAGGCCCGATTTTAGCGATAGGAGAAATCTACTCTTGAGAAGTGGAATTATTTAAATGTGAGGTGTTGTGCGCATATATTGAGCTTGTTGGTTCAAGATGGTCTTGAAATAATAATCGAGCCTATAGTTGATCGAGATTAGAAATGGTGTCCTAAATGTGAATTCGATCTTAGAGTGCAAAGCATTTAAGAAAATAGATGGTATTCTGACTTGTTGAATTTAGGGTCGAGTTTTGGATACGAAACTAGATAGAACTTCGACATGGTTGATGTTGTCTCTTTTGCCCTTTTATAAAGATCGCCTAGATATCTGAGAGGAAAATGGTGCTTTTATTCATTGTTGCGATGATCTTGGATGGAGATGGTTTATGATATGCAATGAACTACGGAGGTTTTCTTTGATATTCACACGGCCAATTATAAGTGGCGAAACTTAACATCCTCACGTGAATTTGTTTCTAGCTGAACTCTATAGGGTGAAAGTGTTACTTGATAAGCACAGTGAGGGATCGACTAAGCCCCACTTACAAATTCTTGCAAGTGAAATGAAGATCAAGTATGATAAGTATTGGGCACAAAGTAATACATTGATCTCCATTGGAGGCGGATTCTTGATCAGTATTATTTAAGAAATTATTTTTACTTGTTGCCTTTATTTACTTTTTGCTTGTTTTACTAAGTTGTATAATTCCATTTTGTTGCCCTCTCTGCCTTTAAATTTATAGGAATGATTTTATTATTTGGGTTTATCAATTCTTATATCCATGTGGGATGAAGCCAAAACTTGCTCAAAGAAGAGCAGTTGAGGCAAGACTTATTCTCCACATTTAAGCTCTATGAAACGAAGCTTTCAAAAATGATGATGCTCAGCAAGAGGCCAATCCCAGTCAGGGGAGCCTAATGAATGTTCTGGGTTGGGAAAGAGGAGTTTTGAGTTGTACCTTGAAAATATTGGAGGGCTTAATAAGAACAAGTCGGAACTTGTGCAATATCTTGATGATGATCCATTGAAAGTTCCCGGGGGGATTAAATTTGATGTATTGACTTGGTGGATGGGTAATGAAGCTAAATATCCTGTTCTTAGTAAAATGGCAAAAGATATTCTATCCATTCAGTTACTCTTGTTCCTTGAATAAATGCGAGGTAAAAGGGTTATTGATCAAAAGATCTCCGTAAAACTAAGACCGTCGAGATGCTTCTTTGTGGAGGGGATTGGGTGAAAGAGATGTATGGCCTTAAAAAAGGACGCGGAACAAGTATTGTGAGTATTTACTTATTTCTTCTTATTTATGTTTGCTCTATTTATTATTTTCTAATTGATACATTCATTTTATTGTAGCTCGAGAACAAAGAGAGCGAGCGCTTTCTGATTTGATTTTGGTGATCGAGCCTACAATAAAGACAGCAAACATAAACTATTTGACTAATGTATAGATTTTACTAATGTATAGATTTTACTAATGCATTTTTTATTTTATATTATTCATGTTTTTGCTCTATCTTTCGTTTACAATTGATATATTTATTGTGAAACCAAGGAAACGAGCGAGGCTATAGAAGAAGCAGAACTGACAGTAGCAAATAGAAAGAGTCTTGTCAAACTAATTTCTTATAGTTTTGTTTTTTATGAACGCTCTGGATTGTTTTTTAATATTGGAATTTGGACTTTGGACATTTCGAATTTTGGAATTTGGATATTATTTCAGTTTGGTTTGGACTTTGGACATTTTGATATTATTTCAGTTATTTCAGTTTGTTTTTTAATATTGGAATTTGGAAATTTTGGACTATGGAGTGTGGAATGGGCCCGAGCGGTGAATTTTACTACGATTTATTGTAATTTTTCGGGTTCGGTTTTGGTGACCAAATTTACATTTCGGATCTTGGATACTATCGGATCAAGTTTCGGACTACTATCGGAACCGGATGCTCCGGATATCGGATGCTGCCGGATCGGATGGATTCGGACGGACCGGTTCGGATGGGCCAAAACCCGGACAGTTTGGACGGATCAGGTCGGTCCAATCACTTGACCCGATAGTAGTTTGATCGGTCGGACCGGCGCGGGCTGATCCGATTAGGATCGGTGAGCAGTCCCGGACCGGACGTGCGACATAGTTGTAAGCCTGAGTATTGATTATGTCATTGACAAGATTTATAAACATTAGGTTTTTGTCTTTTGCATATAGTGTTTATGGCACCACCCGTACATGTATTGTCTAATTATTCACCATATAAGCATTTAGATGTAAAATGTTATAAATGTGTCAGTTAAGGAGATAGTCCGTATATTGAAAGTTAAGAATGTATGACATACTTAACAAAAATATTTAAATAATACCATTCTTCTAGACATTATCTCATAAGGAAAAACTTATGAACTTATGTTCAAATATACAAGTTTATGATTGAGATTTTGAATCTCAAATCAAAGGTGGTTATGTTAATAGTATAATTATATATTATTTCATATCCGTCCCTACCATATGAAGGCGATTGTGATTAACGTCTCATTTGAAAGTTTATTATCTCGTGGCCATCATCTGAGTCTTTTGAACTTGGTAGTTTTCATTTCATGTAAATAAAAATATTAAGCCTATGGTTCTTACTTGACCTATAACTTGGCTTGACCTCTGTTTCACTTTGTATAATAGCACAATAAGTTGTGATATTGAGTACACAAGGAACTAATACTTGAGATGAGTGACTAGTTTCATTCATTTAACGCATAAGTAAAGGGAATGTAAGTTAACTTAAGAAATAGAAAGTAAGGACTCTTGGAGTCTACTGCCTTAAGTAAAATATTGTCTTATGCTTAATGAGTTAAGATAAACCAACTATTTATTTTGACTTACATATAAGTATGTACAATAAATAGAGTAGTAGCACTGAAGGAGAAATAAGTGGTCCTAGTTGAGGAAATCGTTTCAAGCGTGATCCTGCACCTTCGGAATCTTTCGTCTAGAATGATTTGATTCTTGAAGCGTTGCTCTTGAATTACCTTGACATGAAATAAATAACTCAAACCGTTGAATTATACATTCATGTGTTCTGTTCTCTGAGCATAATAGCATTAAAGGGCTAATAATTCAACTTTTCTTATTTCAACAATTGGATGACAAACAGTGCCCAAGATCTTCGCTAACATTGTGACCTTGCGTAGACTTGGATGTCTTAAATGCTATGAAGATGGATTAGTCGACTCTCATTTGGAATTAGTGGGAGGTTACAAATCTTAGTTGATAAATATATTGTCTTGACAAGAGACATCGACTTAAGATAACGATTTACAAATCGATTAACAATAACATGAAATATGTATATGATATCAAATTGATGAGTATGAATCATCGAGGAATGAGATTCCCTGAGAGTTGATACTGTATGATGTGGTGACACACATATATAAAGAAAATGTATTGAGCCCGTTCGAGTACATAAACAACTTTCTATATACACGTTTAAGAGATTCCTTTCGCTTTATGCATATTCTTTGCTAATAATATGAATGATTAGACTCTATGAAATGATTTTAAGAAATCATTAGATATGAAATACAAAGACCATGAACAAGTGGGACTATGTTCGGATCTATTTCATAAGTTTCAGATTATAAGATGTTAGAGAATGGATGTTCTGAAGTAATGTGATTCCATGTGAATGGATACATGACATACGCATTCTATCGTGAGCAAGAAATGTTCACAGTTAATGATCGCCCGAGGATAGATACTTGACATTTACGCTGGGGCACTTTCGCATCTTAAAACTAGAATAAATGAAAATAGTATACAATTAATATTCAGTAATGGACTTGAGATATTTGAGTATAAAAAGGAGTAAGATTGCTGCGAGAAAGAAGATGAGCTAAAAGTTCAAAAGGTCGGTGGGAGCTTAATGACCACGAGATCATTGTATGTATGTGATATGCGGTTACTAAGGAAAAGGACCTTACACGTATTTGAGTTACCACGATGGTATAATTCGTAACCGTTACCTTAGTAAGGAAATGCATGTCACGCTTTCGATACTCTGATATGGATTAAACTCCGTATACTTGATTATAGATAATACATGTTATGGAGTTTAAAGTGAATAAGCTAAAATTAGACAAACTCTCTGTTTGAACTGACATGTTTAATGAGGATGGATGGAAATATAAACTTGGAAGCCTTAAGAATGTCATGTTAACCATTACCATAATAATTCCTCTGAGAAGTCATGAATTGTTATGAATAATACTCAAAGTAATGGAAAGAGAATAGAGGTAATAATGAAATTGTTCGCGGTTAGTTCTAGAAGATCAATTGTTGATTCTTCTACAATGTTTAGTTATTGAACTAAATGAATTTTGTGGTAACTATGGAAATTGTTCCACGACATGTACCATAGTCGATCTGATCATGATTCTATCGCCCATGGGGTAATATAGGCGGATACTTAAAGATTGCTACACTTGACGATGCAAAAGTTTATTTGAAGATAGCATAATGACATCGAGATGGCTAGTATATAAGATACTCAAATTAGAATTTAAGGAAGAAGGCATGAGACCCGATCGTGTTTTTGAATATGATGAAAACCTATAGGCGTTAACCAACAGCGTCATATCTCTGCCGAATCAAGATTAGCCATTAAGACCTCTCTACGTCGTAGATGTTTTTGGTATATGGATGTAAAGGCTATTCTTTTTGAAGGATGGTTGAAGAGCGATGACCGATAAATCCCCGGTTTACGTATGTGGACCTAAATGCATGTAAAGCTTCGAAGATCTACTTACGGGGTTAAGATAGCATCTTGAAGCTGTTTCTCTTGAATGATTAGAATACATGATTCAATCAAAAGGAAAAGATGAATGATCGTGATTGATGGGAGAGGCTCGGTTTTTAATTTCTTCCGTAAACTTGTTTGAATATGTACTTCTTATTCAAAAGCAAGTTTGTCTTATCATTTGTTATTGAACAAAGATACTGTTATTATAATAAAATTGGTTCCACCGAGCAATAAGGCATTTTTTTAGGAGAGGTGCTGGGTTAAGGATCGAAAAAAAATCCTGTTGAGCCAATGCGAGATTGCTTATTTTAACCGGGCATCCCTTAGTGAAATTGAGCACCAAATTGGTTGGTGTGTGAATGATTAATGCGGATCACGTTTCTTGGATTAGAGACTATGATTATCAGCTCTAATCGATCACGCACGTAGGTATAAATGTCGAAAGCAGGTGTTAGTCATGGTGGACTTGACCACCGTGAAAACTTAGAAAATAGTATATATGTGTCCTAAGGTGTTTTCTCACGGAGACTTATGTCAAATGGTGATTCTTAGACTGGTGGCTGATTTCACTTTTATAGGAGTAATGTACTTTGACCTATCTAGCGTCTTCACTGAGGAGGATTATAAAGACTTGAGTTACAGCCATATTACAAGTGTAGTTGTGAAATGTTTTACCTGAGATAAAATTTGTTACAATGAATATATGATTAGATTTAGTCTCGAGAATTAAGGGTGATTATGAGTACGCGCCTCGATGCGGAATCACGTTGAATTATCTGTGAAAAACGGATCACGAGTTTGGTAGGCACAAATATTATCATAGCTTATTTGTTAGAAATTGAGTGCAAAGAGATCGTTTAAGATAATCGATTTAATTAGTAATTGGTTACAAATGTCGTCGAGGAGCAAATGGAGTGTTGAAAATATGAGATATTGGATCTCATGAATATGTCCGTTGAGCAATTTGATTGTACAACCGATTTTACTTACATTTAATTAAATTCAAATAAGTATAAAGTTTATATATATATGTTCGATTGTTGGACAATTGACATATTAGGATTAACTTTCGGTATTGACATTAGGGATTATGATGGCTTACTTGAGTTCGATCTGTCACATATATTAATATAACGTTCGGTTAATAGAATTAATATATTGCGTCAATCGAACCTAAGAAGGTCGCCTGTGACAACATGATCCAAACTATAGTGGGAATTATAAGCTTCGCGGGTTAAAAGTGTATAAGGAAATATTGGGGCAAATTTCAATTGTTGGAAATTGCCCATAATCAACTTAAAAGGGGTTGAGTGGAAGGAGTTCTAGAATCTTCTTTTGGAAGATTCTAGAATGTTCTTAAAAGGTCAAATCTGGCATCTAACTTTGAGAAAGCTAAGAAAGTAGGGATGATATTTAAGGTTACAGAATATTCTTGAGAAGCCTATAAAGGGGTTAAGTTGCATAATTCAATTGCTAAATTTCATTATTCATCTTTTAGAGAAAGGATGAAATAAAACCTCTCTCTTCTACCCTCTTGTTTAGAACATAATAGGAGGCGAAAACCTTAGATTTTCTTCTCGAATTCATTTGTTCAACTTTATGGTTCTAGTACGAAAAGAAGGTTTGACCGATGGGTGGTGTGAATTTGATACTTAGAAGACAACTTACGTTGGTTCGAACCTCCTACGATTTTATTTATTTGTAAGCTACGAGGTGTAAGATACGTATAAATTTTGATTAAATTCTTGTTTTTATAATTTAAGTAGAGTATCCAGGTGTCGGTTAGATAATTATTATTTTAGACGTAAAACCCAACATAGACAACTATGATGCTATTTTTCATTTTTGGAATTTTTGTTTTTTTTGCAAACCATGAAATGTTGTGTACTAATAAGATATTTATAATGTCTTAAATTCATTTGTCCCCTAAAGTATTGTCATTTGGTCAATTTATGATTAAATGTACGTCGGATTGGGGAATGGATTACTAGAACATGTTAAATAAGATATTTCATGCAAAAGTGACTTTAAAATTGATGGAATGTGACTTTTAACGAAGGACAAAATATGAATTATTCATATATCAATTTTTTGGGGTTAATTAGTACTTAACAAAAAATATTCAGGCATTTTTTTAAACATATATAATTAAAAAAATTAACAAAAAATAAAATATCCTATCGACTCCATGCTCCCAATCCGCGTTTAATCCACAATGTATTTGCCGTTCTATATGACGTCGCCGTCCAACTACCTTGTCGCCCCCGCGCCATACCGTCTTCATCATGTCATCGGCGCTACCGCCGTTACCTCAGCTGTCGGTGATAACCCACATATCAACTTGTTGCCAATTGAGCCTCGTTTTCTGCATGTAGGATACTTTGCATTGTTTAATTGAAGTTATGTGTGATATGGATATTAAATAGGCTCGTTCTAATGAACCACATTAGCCCGTTTAAAGAGATGCAAGACAAAAGCGATAGGTTTTGAGCCCATCTAAGAGGTCGCATTGGGCCTTGAGATGATGACACTTGTCAGCGTCTTAAGGAATGAGAACACCGATATTTCACATAAATCTGGTACCAAACCTTCATTTGAAGGTAATGTTAATCGAATTGATATCTTGTTCAACGACTTTCAAAAAGCTTAAACTAACTTAGGCATCGAGGTGGCTACGACTTGATCGTGGTGGAGTCTGTTATTCCCCGGTTTCATCCTGCGGAGATAACGTAAGACGATGAAGCTTACATGAGGGTGTAACCAAATGCGAGGTGTGGCGATCTGGTACCACGCTTTCGGGGCCATTACCGAAGATGCAGGAGGCCAGACAGAAAGGAACGGTCGAGGACCAATGAGATAGAGGAGCCATCTCACCGAAGGACTTAGTAATACCAATTAAGAGCAGGATTGAGTGAGTCGAGATCCCGGGGACTCGAGGTCTCGCCGTTAGAGCCTCGGGAAAAAAGATACATCGGTGGCGGCGAGTCGGGAATACACTAGATAAAGGTTCACGCGATATGACCCGGGATCGTTCAAAAGAATCACGTGAACTTCTGACGAAACGTGTCGTACATAAAATCAAAGTCATTGTATTGGAAGAAATCGATTTAGGCGGGATTATAATCTGAAGGACCCACCAAGCGAGAACATAAGCGTCTGATCACCGGTCCTTTTCGTACAACCAACACGAAGAGGGGCGTGACCTAACCGAGCCTATTCTTCCCTTTACTTTAGTGGTCCCACTCGAGGAACTGACCGGAAGAGCGAAAATAGATAAGGGTAAAGTACACATTGGAATACCGAGGAACAACCGCCAGGATGCCACCCGGAAACATCAAGAGAAAAACCAACAAGTACCCCTAGAGGCAATCTTTGAAGAGCCGGCTTGATGATGTTATAAACAAAACTCCGATTACAAGTGGGCGAGTTAAATAATAGACTTCGGAGACATTGTCCCTCGAGGTCAATGAAACAATGTACCCTCATTCCCGCTACGTATAATTTGAGACCGCAGTCGATGCCCGCGAGGGCTTCGAGGATCCCAATTAGGGAACTTAGGATGGCATGGAGACCACCCAGTAATCACTGAAACTATGATTCACAACTATGCTTTTGAGGCGAGTAGAAGATGGCGTACTCTGTGAGAACTTTCCCGAGTAGTTTGTCGAGAGGCGGCCGTCGTGGTTCTAAATTACACAACTGTGATTGTTGGCAAGATTCGGTGGACCTTTTCATGATAAGTTAGGGGGCTTCTGATGGAAAACTCTGTGGATATATAGTATAAATACAAATCCATAGATCCGAGGATGCTTAAAGTGCTGCTACGTTATTTAAAAATACACATAATACAATATATAAATATGAGGATTCTGATGCGACGGAGTAAATTCCATAATAAATCCACTGCAGCTTGAGAATTCGCGCGTGAATTTATTCCGTAATTCTTTGTTGTAATATCGGTCGTATGATATCTTTAGTTGATCCAGCGCGGGAGAGGTTGAATCGAAGCAGTTAATTGATTACATTTGTTCGATCATTTATTCTACATAAAATGTAGAACCGCTGTAGTGAAATACATTTCTGATTATACGGATTCTTAATTTCATACATGAAATATAACTTTCGATATTACTTGTATGTGTGTGAGCTTAGCGTCGGAATGTAGTAAGTTGTATAATAATAATAATTGACCAATTACTATTATTATAACGATTAATAGTAAGATCTAGCAATCGCTCATAGCCTTAAATTATCGCTGAGAACCCGCTGGTAATATCTGATTACCCAAGTTGAACACTAAGTTACGATAATCAAATTTACTTAGAGCGGTAAATGAATTGATACACGATTGTCATGACGGGCATAATAAATGGAATCAATTCTCATTGATTTCAACACTTCCATCATAGCCAGCAGGGATGAAGAAACGTTAATGAACTAAAAACAAACACTTACCGTGAGAAAGCTGTTGCATGATTACTCGATCATTTCAAAGGGTATTAACTAACGTACCACTCCATGAATGAAGGTTTCTATGATAGCGTACTTAGCGGATTGCGGACCTTTGAAAGAGAGGCTAGTGTTGGAGCCAGTAGCTAATGTACACTAGTTGTCCCAACTCATGGTGAAATACATAAAATTGGAGGAAGCAAAAAAGGTAGCCGAAGGATCAATTGAGGTTCATCCAAAAAACGAACCACAGAGATCCCCGAAGAGAAAATCGGTATAGGATAGTGCAGAAAAATCCCGAAGAGAGGCAGGTTTTCCAAGTGGAGGACAAAGGGGTACTCCAAGAAGGAAGGGAAAATGGAAGAATGAGGCAACCTCAAGAACCTATTTACATTTCGTATGCTCCGCTAAGAACCTCGGTATGGAAGGTGTATTCCCAAATGGAGGATAGGAGATTGTTGCCGAAACCTCAAAAGTTGAGGTCTGACTAAGTGAGCGAGACTTCGGCTGCTCTGTGAATATCCTGAACCATGGACATGACATGAATCATTTAGTGTTTAAAAGTTGAAATTGAAAAACTTATTGAAGGGGCATCTCAAAGAGTTTGTAAAGAGAATGTTCTCGAAGTTGCCAAGGGATTCACCCAAAGAAATAACAACCCTCGAAGTCGAAGCCCGCCTCAGTTCTTTGGGCGTATTGACACAATTTCGGAAGGACTCGCGGGGGGAGGAGATACCAACTCTGACGGTATGCGGAAGATCAGTGTATAGGTTAGCCACGCATGGGATAAAGTTCTCGAAGAGGTGGAAGGGTTAAGATGCGCCGTGATGACCCATGATAATGGAGTCCTGTAATTTGCTACTTTTTAGTAGTAAGGATGTTGGTAGATCCCCGTGAAGTTATTGAGGATATCATATTTGAGGGCATATGATAGGATAGGATTGTCACGGAAAATCTTGAAGAAGCTTGACATGCGCGCCTTTCACGAGTTCCTGAGGACATTCTATATCCATTAGGAATACTGATTGGATTTCACAGTGGGAGGCCAGCCCGAGCTGTAACGATAAAGGGCGTCGTTCACGGTGTGAACATATCGACCCACGTCATACAATGGTCGCCAGGCGTCCACGTCACGGCGACCTACGAGCTATAGTTTCGCCGCTCCGTTTGAAATGAAATTCCCGCCCGCGAGTGGTTGAGCGTGGGAGATCGAGAAAGGGCTCGCGTATGCAATTATACATACTATGGGAGTTCTCTAAAGAGCCGCTAGCTAAAGAAAGGAACTCAAGTCCATGAAAAGCAAACACACCCCTAATGGGCAAGATAATTCCACCGCTAGAAAGAGAAGCTCGAAGAAAAGGATCCTACATGAAAGAACTTGAGGTTGTCTCCTTAGTGAAAAACAACAGAAAACCGAGTGGAACTTAGGTGGGCACCGATAAATCGCTTGTCTGTTGATAAAACTCCTTCATAAATATGAGGAGGTATTTGCATGGACGTATTTGCATGGACCCTCGAGGACATGCCTGGGGTGGGCACCAACATCGCTATACACAGACTACATGTGGATCCCATCCATAGGCATGTGAAGCAAATAAAGAGAAATTTTTCCAAAGAGAAGAACCAGGCCATCCGAGAAGAGGTATAAGAGTTGATAAGAGTAAGGGCCATCCGAGAATTGCAGTTCCAGAATGGATTGCGAATGTGGTGATGGTGAAGAAGTCTAATGGAAAATGGAGAATGTGCACAGACTTCACCAACCTTAACAAAGTTTGCCCCAAAGATTACTTCCCATTGCCTTGTCTGGGAAGATTGCTGGATGGAAGTGCCGGTTATGAAGTCTTCAACTTTCTGGATGCTTCCTGAGGGTATCATCATATACTTTCTAGATGCTTCGGAGTATGGTTTATACTGTTGGACTGTGATGCAATTCAGGTTAAATAATGCAGAGGCAACTTATCAAAGGATAGTGAATTGCATCGTCTCGGACCAAATAGGCAAAAACATGGAAATTTATGTGGATGATATGTTGGTTAAGAACAAGAGACAGGAAGAACATTTGGAGAATCTAGAGGAGACCCTGATGAATTGAGAGAAAGTCAGCTACGCATCAACCTGGAGAAGTGCTCATTTGGGGTAACATCGGGAAAGTTCTTAGGATTTATGATAAGTGAACGAGGTATTGAACCAAATCCCGACAATATTGAAGCCATAGTGCAAATGCAAGCCCCCAAGTCCTGTAAGGAAGTGCAGCGTTTAGCAGGTTGTCTCGTGGCTCTCAATAGATTTATATCTCGGTCCAGAGATAGGAACCTACCTTTTTCCGAAAACTATTATTTTGAAAATATAAGGATCAAACTTATTGATTGATAAGACCATCTCCAACATGAAGGCAAAGTTTAACACATTCTCCTTCCATATCACGTTTTTCTCCTTCTCTTTCATACAATAACACCCCAATACCTACTATTGCCACACCAGCTAGGCCTTCATATACTTTTTCACATTGTCTTTCATCAACATCACTCAATTTTGATTTTTTTTATATAAAAAAAATACAAACTCTGCCTCTATTTATAGATCTTGAAAAATAAAAAATATTAGTGAATTTTGTTTTTGAATAATTATTTGGCTAAAAAGCCATTTTAAAAATTAGGAGGATAACTTTTTAGCAACGAATCCCAATTAACATAAGATGCCTTAAAACATTTAATAATTAAGGAAGAATTGTAAAGTAAATTAATATGAAAATGCCTTCCTACTGTATCACTGCAATTGGTCTAATCGAAGTTGGTCATACAAAATTATTATGAAGAAAGAGGCACGGTCAAATTCAGTCCTAGACTGTGGCCAGCATAAGCAACGAACGTTGCATGACAATTGGCAACCGACCAATCATTTTTCCCCTTCAAAAAGACCTTTCCTAATAAGATGGATAGGGTACAATGTTGGATTTTTTTATTTTTTATTTGATAATTAACATGTATATAACAACAGTTTATACCTAATACAAACTAGTTTATATGACTGATACAATGTTGGATTAAGAGATTTATTTACCTAAAAAAATTAATTAACTTAGGTTGGTAAAATTAAAGTAATCATCTATCACTTGTTTAGCAAAGTGTGAAACCGTCATACTAACAGCCTCTCGAGATCTCTGTCATGAAATACTACGGAAGAGTTAATTCCGAAGCCTATCATTTGTTTAGCGATATTGCATTGTATCTTAGTATAGTCGAGCCTTAAGGTCATATTTTACATGTGTACAATTGATTGAATATTATTAATTTTATCACTCAATGACATCGTCAAAGTAAATACTTTTCTATTCACTAATTCAAAGACCGTTTCAATAATTTGGAATTTTCTCCTTGTTTTATCGTCATACAATAAGCCTACTCCATTCTATGACCCTCATAATTTTCTCAACAATAAAACAAGGAGAAAAAACATCATATGAAATCCAAGGAAGAATAGTAAATAAAAGCAGGCCCCTAGGCCCCTAGGCCCTAGATGAGATGACAGAGTAATAGGCAAGGAAATAACAATAAGCAATGTTGGCAAGTGCATGCAGGTCAAATAATGCTAAGAATTTTGTAATAATGCATTTCCCAACAAGATATGATAAGCAACGCCACACGTGCACACATCACCACACTACTTGTTGTCGATTTTGTGCTGTGCCTTTGTCAATGTTGAAGAATCATAATATGAATTAAATATGAATTAATATTTGGTGTTATGAGTATTGTTTGAAGTTTTTGGATCCATATGAAGATTAGATCTTTTATTAAGATTCTTCTCAAATATCGAATATTGCGCCTATTTGCCTTCAGTTTAAGTTTTTTTATATTATAAATATTTTAGTTAGGCTTCGTTTGTTGGAGTATCTTTCAGCCATATAGGTCCGCTTGTATTATATATAAATTGTTGTTATATACAATGTGACTATATAAAAAAATAAAGCTTAGATACGTCATTTCGGTTCTTCCTTCAGTTTTGTCACCCTCCAGGGATGGGTTGAGGAAGGAGGATATCTTGTTTGATATCTTCTGATGGGTTTTGACAGGTGGTTTGTGTTGGTTGCCGCTCTTGGTGCTGCTGCTTTTGTTGGATGGTCAAAGGAGGTGGTGGTAGAGGGGTGCTGCAGATGTGCGTGGGATGGTGAGGCGGTGCTGTTGGGTATGGTATAGAGAAGAAGGCGGTGGTGGTCGGTTGTGATGTTTTTGCATCCTTTCCTATCTAAGCATTAAAAAAAAGCACTATTGAAGCAAATTTTATAGTAAGATTTCATTGTGAAAACGTTAATCATTTTAAATTAAAGGGAATACATGCTAAATTGGATTGATCAGTGCAAACTCCTTGTTTCAATGCATACCTAATAAAAGTACAAAAACGATCTGTTTCTTTTGAATTTGACCCGCTTCTTATAAAGGGAAGAACACATAACAATAAAATGACTTCTTGTTCGCTCTAATTAATTAGACTAGTACGGAGTACTTTTTAATTTTTTCTTTAAAAATACTATAAATAATTAGTTTATCTTCTGTGTCAAACTACAAATTTTGCTATTATATGCAGGGACACAAATTCGTTCATGTTCTTCAAATATTAGTCGGTAATTAGATTATTATATAGTTTTAAGGTCTTCGGTTTACTTTATTTTAGTAACAATCAATAACTTTTTTTAATCAATTTATTAGAACCTTAGCTATTTTATAAATAATAATTTACTCATTTTTTGAGGACCAATTTATTAATGCAATATTTACTTATTTGTTTTTAAAAAAATTCTTATCCATAATAGAAAATTTTGTTGCAAATATTTTATTAATAATATAAAAATTACATTAAAAAATTGAATATATATTTCGAATCATCACCTCAAATAGGATAGATACACTCCTAATTATTATATGTATTTCGTTCAACTTATTCTTTGTTTTTGTTTATTAGAAGATGGTAAATGCGACTTTCTAAGTGCTGCAAGGATATAAAACTATTTGAATCTATTGCTCTTACTTATTAAGCATTTTCCCAGAGAATCCGTACTATGAAGGGGAAACAAATCGTGAGTTGATATTGAAGTTTGCAGGATTATTTGTACCCGTTATTTATGATTATTTGTGCCGTTATTTATGTATTGTTCAATGATATATGTATTATGCGATATAGGTAATATGGTATCGCTTTTTATTGTTAGAAAAAAAATGATATATATGTGTCATTCTATTAAAAAATCGGTGTACTGGAATATTTTCTTCATTTTAATAAGTTTTATATATTCAATTTTATCTGATTTACTCCCTCGTTCTAAAAAGAATTGTCGAAACTTTTGAGCTTTTTTTGATAGTTGTACTTTTAAAAAACTTTGACCCGTTGATATTTTGTTTGTATTGTGTACTATAATATTTTGTAAAGCTATATCGATGAAAAATAAATTTCAACTTCTTTTCATTGTTCATCAAATATTATACAACACAAACAAATATATTTATGATCAAAGTTTAAAAGATACAACTATCAAAAGTCGAAATGAATGATCTTTAAAACTAAAAAGATATAAGCGAGTAATGTTCACTAATCCAGAGCAATATTTATTTAAAAGACAATCTTATCCCTAATTAGTTTTGTCAAATTTCAATAAATACCATTAAACTTTTTTTGAATGTTTAGTATTCAAACAATAAATCTAATTCAATATAAACAAAACATTATCATTGAGACATAATATCATATCGCTTAATTAAATAGGGATAAGACTATCATTTAAGTAAATATGACTCTGAATTTATAAAAAATGCTCTGACTAAATCATTAGCCTTTTAGAAATGGAAAGAGTATATGTCATGCATCACCATATTATTTGAAATATAAATCTTACTCCGTATATCGATTGGAGTATGTACCATGTAATTCCAACTACTTTTTCCCTTTTTTTTACCAAACGATATGATATCATAAAAATGACAAGCGATAACAATTTCTAATCTGAGGAAAGTTGAAAAATAAACAACCAAGTCTAAACAACATCGTGTAAGAGGGCCGCTAAGATCCAAGATGGTGGATAATGATGCCAATACATTTCCATCAATCTGCCATGATCCCAATGTGCTACGGTGTGAGCAACATTGTTAGATACTCGAGTAGTGTACTGAAATTGTACCTCCATATGCTTTGCCAAATATAGTATGTCATCAACGATCAACTGAAGGCCGTTCGGAATCTTGTAATCCCCCTTCAGACAATGCACCAGGTGTTTGTTATCGTTTTCCATGATTACTTTTTTCTAGTCGTTCATCCAAGCAAATTCAAGACCCATTCTCATTGCTAGACTCTCTTCCATCAGAAGGCTTGGGGCGTGAGGAATCCTTTGGAAGGTAGCTCCCAATAACTCCCCATCAGTTTGTCGTCACAACGCTCTGCTTGCTCTAGAATTAGTCTCCTTCCTATATGAAGCATCCACGTTTATCTTGATGAATCTCATTGTGGGATGTTGCCAACAAGAAGCAGCACAACTTCCCCATCATCCCTCGAAACTGTAGCTAGATAATTTGATTGTTGAGCTTCCTTGAAGTCACCTGCCAACCTAATTCTCAACTCCCATATTCTGTTCCAGTCACAGCATTCACCATTGAAGAGCATATTATTTCGACTCTTCCACAATTCCCAAAGGGTACAAGCTAGTAAAGGAATCACATCTTGCTTGTCTTGTTCCCCCAGCAGAGTAGTGATCGACATCCACCATTCCATAAACGAGCTCCACTCTCTCCCACCTGTATTAATACACCATAAGGATGCAAACCAAAATCTGTTAGCGAAGGAGCAAGTAACTAACAAATGCAACAGATTTTCCCTCTCCTTGTTACAGAAAACACGAGAGCTCTCAACCTTAATGTCAAACGGTCTTTTGTGGGGAGGATGTTGTGGCAAGCCTTCCATATAAACATTTTTACGCGGGGTGGCACCTTGAGAGACCACACGAATTTCCAGCAATTACCTGAGAAATACCACTGCTTCCCCCTCCACCTCTTCGTCCCCAAACTCACCATTACCTTTAAATTTCTTTATGCCTTATACCCCCAGTAGTAAGGTAATTCCCAGCGCTAGTGTGGTGCCATATTAACTTGTCTTGGGTTGGAACACGTCTTAACGGCATCGCCAAAATATAAATGAGCCCTTCTCCCCCGCTACTTTCACTACCTTTAGGGTGTCCCATTGACCACCAAAAATCAGTTGGGATACCAATCTCGGCTCCCTACTTCCTCCCCCAAACATCCGATAATTACCTAGTCTAGGTACCCACGGATCCTTCCACACATCAATGCTCCTTCCATTCCCAACTCGCCAACGAATTCCATTAGCTTCTTCCTTCTAATATACTCCTCGCCTTCTAATATACTCCTCCATCCAAACGATGGGTTCGAACCCAATTTAGCACGAAGAAACGGCATCATATTGAAGTATCGTCTCTTTAGTACCTTATACAATAACGACACTTCACCATTTGCAATCCTCCAACCTTACTTAGCTAATAAGGCAAGGTTCATACATTGTAAGTCCTTAAAGCTGATCCCCGTCATTTTTATCCCACGCGCAATGCCTCCGGAAGCTATTTCCAGTAAACGCCCTTATCCGTGTCCGAGCTTACCCAAAAGAATTTCTCCATAACACTGTTCAAGTTATCAATGATACCCTGCGGTAAAAAGAAAACGATTCATGACATAGTTGGGATAGTTGTTGTTCTTTGTTTAATTAGTACTTCCTTCCCGGCTTGTGATACTTGAGTCTTCGCTTTTCCACCCGCAGTCCTGCTCCTCCGCTCGTTTGGTTATGTAGCTAAACACTTCCTTTTTTGATCTTTCAATATGTGACGGGAGACCCAAGTATTTCCCTTGATCCCTCGGAGAAAAACTAATTGAACATTTGTTGATATTGACTTTCTATCCCGAAGCAACCTCGTACTCCCCCAGGATTCTCCTCGCCTCAGCCCGCTTCCCTCGATCCCCCACTTTTGCAAAGGATCATGGTGTGGAAATACTTGCCAAACAAAATAGCAAGCTAATACTTTCGCGGACTATCTGGAAGGCTAATCCGGATCCCGTTTAGCATCTTTCATCCTGCGTAACATACAAAATTGACCCGCTTTTTAAAAACTTAAATATGGAGATTACCCTTCAGCCGATTCTCTTTTCGGCCTAATAAAACCATTTGGTGCACCGTTAACTTGAAAGCTATATAGGAAGCGATCGAAGCGAAGGCACGTAATCGATCCACAAATACCGACCAAAACCCCGGCGAATCATAATTGCTTCCAAAAAAGGCCACTCAACTCGATCATACGCCTTACTCATATCTAACTTTAAAGCCATAGAATTGTTATTGACTAGTTTCGAGTGTTTCATATGGTGTAACACCTCATGAGCAATAAGAATATTATCATAAATAATTCTACCAGTTAAAAATGCACTCTGAGTTTCAGAATTTATCTTCATCAAAACAGGCCATAATCTATTAGTCAACACCTTTGACACAATCTTAGCCACAATATTACATAAACTAATGGGTCTAATCTCCGACATATTCAAATGGTTTAAAGTTTTCGGAATAAGACAAAGATGGGTATGATTAACAGATTTAAGCAAATTACCACTAAAGAAAAAAATGTCAACATCATCAGTAATATCAGAAGAAATAATATGCCAATATGCTTGAAAGAAATGTACCGTCATACCATCAGACCATGGTGATTTGTCAATCGGAATGTCGAAAACAACACGTCTCACCTTCTCGCTAGTAATATACCTAGTTAATTGGTTGTTCATTTCTTGATAACCCGGCAATTGAGACTTGGCGTGACCACCTCGATCTGCGTACCTCATTAGCCCGAAACATCTCCCCAAAATAACCCGATACCGCACTTTCCGCTTCGCCCCTTACGCTCCGTTCATCGTGAAGCCCAAGAATCAAATTCGGCGTCACACCGCCATGCATCGTGAAAAAAGAGAAACTTTGTATTCCTCCACCCCTCCTTCAGCTGATTAAACTTAGCCCGTTGAGCCCAATACTGTTCTTCCTCCCCCCAATTAAGACATCCAGCTCTCTTTCCAAATTAAGAACCTCCTCACTGTCAAATTGATCGCTCTCATGCACCACTTTAAGCTTATTATGAATGTCTTCAATCCGAACCCGAGAGTTTAAGTTATGATTTTTACACCACTCAATCAACGTCATCCTGACATTTCAAATTTTTCCCACCACCTTAAACTATCGACATCCCTGCACTTCTTGGCTCCAAGCGTTCCGTATGACATCCTCACACCCCTCTTTACCCACCCATCTACCATAAAAAAAACAAACCTTTCGCGCCCATACCGTCATTGCACCAGTAAGTAATGATAGACGGTGAATTCAGGCACCCGCGATGTATTGCTGCGTTGCAGTCGATCTCATCGGATCATAATATCCCCACCGCTACGGTTACACCACGTGAAAGAATTGCTTAACATACCCGATATCCACGGCTTCGCGGTCGAGCGAAGCTGGGATATTTTCTAAGCCTCTTTTACCACAGCGCTTCTTTCTGCGACCTCCTACAAAATATCATTAAAGTATTATTATGCTCCTTTCATTTGTCCCTGCCTCAGCGTCGAAGAACCTCAAGTTCTGATTTCCTAACCATGTCATCGCAACTCGCGTACACAAATACCCCTCTTCAAACCCACTTTTCATTTTCATTAAACCGAATATCCACATACCACTCGAAGCTTTGAACAATCTAGCAGCGTCTCGTCTCTTTCCACATAACAACAATACCGCTTTGACAATCCCACTGGATCAGTAATAAATCTGGAAAGAAAATCTAAGCGTTGACAATTTTTTGAGTTTCTTTTTCTTTTATTTTTTCTTTCAAATAAAAGCAATAACATCGGAGTTGACAAAACTGACAAGTCTCCTTGACGCCAATTGTCAGAATTTCAATGCACGACATTCAACAAATAAGCCTCATCCCAACAATTTGGGGCGGTTAGGGTCAACTACCTATACCCAAATTTGGGAAAACAATGTTTTTAAGTAAGACCGTCATTACTTGCGCCCAACTTTGAAACACATACCTGCAGGCTATTGTCCTTTTCTGCGTACGCCTCCCCCAAAGTGTACCCTTTTGCCTACCATCTGACTTCCCCAATAGATAAATTGCTTTCCACCTCAACATATCTCCGTTTGTTTGCTCCTGCTTTCTACCTCATTTCCTCTTGCAATTCTCCCGCTCAGTTCACTGACTTTTTCTTATTCCTACTTTTCGTTGTTGGATAATTGGAACATCTCATAACTCATCTGCGTTGGAAATAAAATTTGCCCCTTTATCTTTATAACCCAATGGGAATGCGGCAATACCACTCTACGTGCTCGTATTTCGCGCTACCCAACTTGATGGTAGCCTACTTCACTTGGTAGAACCCACTTTTCTCCCATTGCAAAAATGTGCTCGTTATTTGCTTTTTCTGCTCCTCCACTGGTCCCCTCTTCTCCTCAAACTAAGCTCATACAGCTCCTATACGCACCCGATTACGCGGCTTAAGCACTAAGTCACTTACTCCCCCATGATCCCACTTCCCCAAAGTTGACCTCATGATTGCTAATCTCCCGGAGTACTCCCCTCGATCCCCTTCCTACCTTCGCCAAAACCATGCTCGTATCGAATTTTTGATTGCATCCCATGTTCCTTATATCCATTTCCACCCCACTTTGCTTCCGTCCACTTTCATCCTTTTCTCCACATGAACATTCTTTTTATCCTCCATTCTCTGTGGTGGTGCCACATAAATTTGTCTCTTTGAAGTAATCTCATTAATCCCTCTCTCTTCCTCCTCTCCGACTCTACTTCCAGACTCCTCCACCAGCAGCATTTCGTCATCCCCACTTTTCATCATTGCTCGTACTCCCAGGTCTCTCCTGCTTTTTGTACCTGTTGGATCACTTACACTCTCTTGGCGTATAACCCGTACCTGAAATATCCGCCAGGTGTACTTATTCACCTTTAATATCTTCTTAACCGTCATTGTACTTGTCTTCCACGGTTGAAATACTCATGGCTGACATCCAGCGATATAAGCATCACATATTTTTCATGGCGATATCGACTTGCTTGACATGCCGTGCATTGGCACGAATCCTCCTCTTTTCAAAGGTTTGGAAACGTCCAATGCAACTTTAACCCTAACATACCGTCCCTCTCCTGTTCAAGTCCTCTAGTATCCACTTCCAACACCATTCCAATGTGTGCTTTAACCGATAGACCCACGTCATTATTTCACAGTGCGGGCAAATTCAAAATTTGGCACGCCATGAAGTGTGTTTAACGCCCACGATCGTTTGCGTACCCAGCTCTCCGGCTGGCCCAGCCCGATATAGAAGAGCTGCCCCGAACAGCCGTGGCTCCTCTTGAGCAATCCTCGTCATCTGACTCTCGTCATTGAACATAATATGGAACAGGTTGAATCCCATGTCGAGGATCTGGATAGAATCCCATGTCGAGATGCCGGATAGGGCTCCCATCCACGACCGCCTAGCCCTAATTGTATGCTTGAACGTTTGCACATGGTACCGCCGATTTGTATGCACCCGTCCAATCAAATTGTATTGGAATATCTCCTCGACACGATCAAAGGTAATGTCTGGAATAATAACCTCCCCTAACTCCTCTCCTTCCAATGATACTAACCTAACACTCGACTCAAATCCGCCTTTATACCTTTGAAGGTCACCCTGACTGTCCGCTCCCTGTTGCTAAAGAAACGACCAACCAATTAAATAGAGCTTGGAAGATCCACGTGCCATCTAATGACCCTTTTGAGAAAACCTAGCTCTAGCTAAAAGACAAAGGTAAAATGGCAGCTTTATCTCATGCAGAGAAAAAGATCTGAAAACCCTCTAGGGCCCCGAAAAAATTCCTATAACAATACTTTTTCCCCTCTCAAAAGACACCTTACAAGAAAAATGTTCAAACTTTTCTAAACAACGAAAACTCCTATCCTCACAAAACAACATCAATTAGTCACCAATATAATGACCCTTTTCATGTCCTCCGATCTTTTGAGAGCGCATATATGCCTTCCCACCTCATCAATTCATTAATAAAATTATTTATTTTCCTATTATATATTTCATTTTTTATATTTTCATTAATTTATTTGTATCTTTATTTAATAATAAGAAAAGTTGCATTAGTAAAGAATCCTTTTAAAAAATTATTATTGGATTCCCTTTTACAGTAGTCCTCTAACTATGCCACACTTTATGGCACAAGTCAACTACAAAGCTGACTTAGTTTTGATTTTTGCCAAGGAATATGATACTTTTTTATGAAATGATGTTTCTCACTTAGCTAATTAATAATTATTAGGATTATTACATAGCATTTTGTTACATCATGATGGAGTATTATTATCATAAACAAACTTATCTTCCTCCAATAATAATGTTTCATTATTTTAGATGATCTTGGCTTTGACCATAGATTGAAAACCACATAAAACTCAAAACGGACAATAAATTTTGGGACATCGAGTAGCTACTCGATAATAACCTTAACAGTAGTGCCATCAAAACATTGTGCGTTCCGTTTTTTATTGTTATTTTAGTGAAAAATTTGTTTAGTGTGTTAACATAATAAATAATATTTTTATTATACATTTCTCTTTAAATTAACAATCAACCAATGATCTTATTTTAATTGATTGTCATTTTACATTTTTAATGCAGTTTTTGATTATTCTTTCTTTCCTTTAATTTATATATAAATAATGGTAAAAACGACAACTAAAAAATAGAAAAATTATTATTATAGGCAAATGTATTGTTATTGTCCCTACTTTTGTCAAAAGATGGTAGTGGAAAAGCGAAGGTATTTTTAAGTCAGCTTTTATAATGATACCTTTTGTGATTATTATAGTACCAGTGGGCCAAATTAAAAGCTAATTTACCCAGAGTCCCTCATGAGTCATGACTCATGAAGGTCTCAAGTCTCAAGCTCATGCACATCCAATATAGGTAATCATTGATGAATGGTATTTTGCTTAATATTAATATATAATAGCCTTTCCTTATATGATGGTACTACGATACCTCCAATTCATATTATAATATGTTTTCGTTTTTACGTATCCAATTTTAACCATTAATTATTTTTATTCCTTAATTTAAAAAATATAAAATTGATATCAATAAATTTGTCTTTAAATATATTTTCATAAAAGTAAATTTTTATAATTTTTCATCATGTAATTAATTAGTTATTGATAGCTAAAGTTGGACACGGAAAAACGAAAAAGTCTTATATTTTAAATTTGAGGGAGTATTTCTTAATATAATGGCCTTTAATTATCATGATGTCATTTTTAATAATATCATATAATTGATGAAAAAGAAAAATTAAAACTCTAGAAGGAATATATATGAATAATCACTTAAGGAGTAAAATTATTCAATGTTAAACATAAATTAATATTATTTTAAAAAATTGATATTCAAAATGTTGACTTAGGAGTAATAAGTTTATGGTTAGAGTTGTGCATGAGTCAAACTCGAAGCTCGATTGAGTCTTAAGTGAAGAGGCGAACTCGAGCTGGTCTTAACCCCGAGGTTCAATAATAGTTCGGTATGTAGCTCAATTTTAATAATAAATGAATAAAAATTAATGTATCTACTGTACATTCGCAAAGATTGTCCACTTTTGATTTTTTGATAGTTGTACTTTTTAAATTTTGACTTTAAATATATTTGTTTGTGTTGTATAATATTTGATAGAAAAAATATATCAATGAAAAAATTTGAAAGGTATTTTTCATTGTGATAGTTTTCATCAAGTATTATCTGATATACTGAAAAATATTCTGTTAAAGTTTAAAAGTATAACAATAAAAAGTCAAAGTGAATATTTTTAGGAATGGAAAATTCTCTCGATTCATGCAATTCAAGATCGCTCTTCATATGAAGCCGATATATATAGAAAAGAGCGTACTAGATGCTCTCATAAGAATTTCCTTTACGTTATAAATACTTGAAGAACAAAGTAAATAGACAGAGAGAATAATAAACAAGGAGAATGATATCTTTTACTGTTTTTTATTAATGTCTAGAATACAATACAATGAGTGTCTATTTATAGACTTCCAATATATATCGCCTGAGTAATTGCTTGGTAAATAAGTAGCTTGGTAAGCAGTAACCTAATACCTAATCCCAATTCATCATTTCTTGATGGACAAGACATCCACAATATTTCCATAACACTCCCCATGGATGTCTAATTAACTAAAATATGCCTCGTTAAAATCTTACTAGGAAAAACCCGTCTGGGGATAAAAATCCAGTGAAGGAAAAAGAGTGCATTATTCTCAACATACGCTTATAATGTTTGCCTCGTTAAAATATCTTATCGGGGAAAATCCATTTGAGACAAACCTTGATTAAGAAAAAAAAGTACCATGGGTATTAACTCCCACGATGACCCACGTCACTTGACATCACTTAGTCCACGTAGTCCTATGCTTCTGGATAGGTTTTTGAATGTTGAGGTAGGAAGTGATTTAGTGAATATATCTGCTGCCCAGTTATTCTGGTCGAGATTTATTAAAATCGATTTGCCGTTCAGCCTTTAAAAATCATGGGTAAAGAAGAACACCAATATATTTTGTTCTATCTCATTTGATATATCATTCATTTAATTGTGCAATGCATCTACAATTATTATCGCCAAAGATGGAAATCGAGGACCAACTTTCATATAATAAATCATAAGTAATATGGATCTCTCTGGATCATATTCCTCAACCAAATGCATTCATAGTTTCTTCGATGCATTTCCAGTCTCTACATGTGTTGATGATTTTTATTAATCTAGTTTGTTTCATACATCACCATGAAATACATATCTTGATAAATAAATATCATGTATGTGATCTTCGATATAGATCATATAAGTATTATGCATTAGGATAATCAATGAGAATTGTATAGAGGCCAGACATATTCTCTTTGGGTTTCAATCTTATATCTCTTATATATTTAACTTCATTTCAAATGCATTAGTGTTGACGTTTATACATAATATATATCAACATTTCAATATCACTTATATATGATGCCGGGATCAAATAATCCCTTTTATTACTTTCTCTTGTCGTTAATGGGTATTGTTCGCATTTAAGCTGATATTATAATTGTTGGGGTCTTGGTGTGGTATATATCGATGGTATTCATCTCAGGTATTTTTTCAAAAGAGAGTTTACAACTCTTGAAAGCTCCTTAGGAGTTCAATAATGTTTAAGTCATAAATTGTCATTTTTCATAAACTTTTCTTCCGATCTTTACATGTAAATGTCATATAAGATCATTCGATATAACCATCTTTGGTTAAATAGTCACCCGAAAAACCATAATAGGATAAAAAGAAACCTAAGTAAAAACAAAAGACTATATTTCTCTTTGATATGCTTCAAAAGTAATTGTCTCATTAAAAAATCTTGCAAAAGAAAACCCGGTGGGAAAAACTTAGTGAAGGAAAAAGAGTACAATGCATATAAATATCTCACGATGAGATCATCATTCTATATCATATCTCCCGATGAGATAAATCGGTTAGATTAAATCAGTAGAAATCCAAATAACACTCTGGCGTTTGTCAATGTGCATAATTATGTAATATGTATCCAGTTATGCAAGATATACATTGTAATTGGTATGAAGACCAAGTTCATGTCTTTTAGACGAGATATTAAATTATTCTTATGGATCTCATTTAATTGAAATTAAATATTTTACCATGTATCAAATATGATAACAATTTATACTTATCACATAATTGTCATGTATATATCTTTTCTAAACTATTTAATTCAAATCAATTGTAGACATCTTGTCGACATTGAAGCTATCTGAGGTAAAAATTTATAATTACATGCCTGCCCTAATTGGCTTGTATATATACCTTTATAAGTCATTTGATTCCAAATCAGATTATAAATATCTTGTTTAACAAGCCCAAAAGGCTTCTGAGGAATTGTTGTGTTAACTTGTCGCTGATAACTTAGTCATTGATAACTCTTCTAGAGTCTCTATAAAGTATAATCGGATCTTTAATAGTATCATGATTATTTATATCTGCATTAATAAATCAAATCATCAATAAAAATGCTGAAATATCAATATCAACTTACTATTAATAATCAAATGTCTCATAGCACATAATAAGTAAAAAATAGATGCATTACAATGCATAGGGGCATAATATAAAGTTAAGCATGTATGACATATTATCATGAAAACTTCTATGTTCATGTGATATCAAATAAAATGAGAATGCAAATCAATGTCTAATAATGCAGTTCGAACTTGCAATCCATCTTCCGGATGACTTTAAATATTCAAATATTTTATATTAACTCAACTGAGTTAAGTTCCCGGAAATAGATATGTGCTTCATGCATCATTAACTCTTCTACATGTTTTCATGTATACGTATTTCGTTGTTTGCTATATTATAAGCCATGCACACAAATCAAGAGGTTTATCTTTTGTTGCTACCAAACATTTATAATTTTACATCCAAAGATTGCATGGTATTGCCCTTATAACTTGTTAGTGCTTGAAATTTTCAGGCAGCCCTTGACAAATCTTGGGTCATTTATTCTTACAAAATAACAAGACATAATGTACTTGTCTTCAGGAGTCAAAATTTTCACTTATATGATGCGTTTTCATTAAAGGCGCACTAGGCATAGCCAACTGCAGTATCATATTTCATTAGACTCCACGAGCCTAAATTTCGTTTATATAGTGAGTTTTGTTTACTCTTGATTGCGTCTTTTCTCTTTGGCCAATTTCATAAATATATACGTAATACTCCTTGGGAGATAAATTTGAGATCCTCATATTGCTTCGTGATATAGGCTTTCATTTGTATGCAATATTTGACAAACAATCCCTTTAATTTTGGTTCCACCATGTTCATGATAACTGAGATCTCATTATAGTCATGAATTTCGTTATGTAAATGTCTTCTAGACATTAGAGCTTAGCTTATTCATGATATATTCACGTACCTCTTCTGGAGGTGATATTCTCCTAGACCATCTTCAATGTCATATCTTCGATGGTGAAACTATATCATTCACAACCCCGGTTCTTGAGAACACCTCAAAGCTCTATTTTGAGTGTTTACAACTGTATAAGATTTCATTTGCTTTCTTAAAGGTCGGAAATTTGTTTGGTAGTGAACTTCTACTTCATATCATCCCTTGTTCATATTTTCTCTTCGAACTTGAGTTCATATTTATTCATTTTTGAGGGATAGAGCTAATATAGGGATATTTCGATTCGAAGAGATAGTCTATTATTTTTTCGGTTGGCATACCTATTCTCCCCTGGAATTTGTTGGCTATTATTGATATATCACAATGAGTACTTGATAAGTTAATTTCAATTTTACATATTTCAAAATATATGAATGTACATACCTTACGGGTATAATAATCATTTAAAATTATCATTTATTGCATAATCTTCTTAGAATATATGATGCAGCATGCTTGGAGGAGTAAAATGTGTAGTTTTGACCAAAACCAACTATATCGAGGGATTTTATAATAATTTGGCATAATGCGAACAAGTGTTACTACATAGTATAAAATTTCCCAATGATCGATTGGGGTATAAATTGACGTGCCCATGACGATCAGGCGGGAGTTTACACTATGAAGCTCCACATAAATTCTTCAAACTTAATAGTTTATTGTGGCTCTTCAATGAGTCTCCAATTAAATATTTAATTATTCTTTCTCATCGTAACTAACCCGGGGATGAGTACAACCCGGTTATGCCAAATAATAAAATTTCAAATTCTCGAAACTTACGGTTTGACAAAAGTATATTTTGATATATACATGTTTGTTACTTGAATAACAATATATTAGCTTTTTCTAGAGCCAATTGATTTTGCTACACTTTTGACAAATATTAGCTTCTTAAGGCCTTCACTTTTTGTCTGTCTGCGGTAGATAATTTGACATATGTTTTAAGCTGATTTGGATTCTTTGGACTTAGAATAATATGGTGCATGCTGAATATATTTTTTTGAGGCACCGATCACATTCTATCTCTTCGAGCATTCGAGTCAATTTTTGCACTACGATATTGTAATAACTTG
Organism: Lithospermum erythrorhizon; assembly: GCA_019722365.1. Taxonomy (NCBI): domain Eukaryota; kingdom Viridiplantae; phylum Streptophyta; class Magnoliopsida; order Boraginales; family Boraginaceae; genus Lithospermum; species Lithospermum erythrorhizon. The sequence continues at coordinate 62,238 of JADFUC010001557.1, forward strand.
CTAAACTTTTGTGTTATTAGATAAGAAAAAACATTCTTATCTTTTAGAATGTTATGAGTTGTTGCACTATGCACCAAGACCTATTTCTATCGCGCTTTATATTTGTGGCAATCCTATTGGAAATTGAAAATCATACACGGGTAAGTTCCGGGGAAAGATAGGTGTGCCCGCAATGACCTACCCTAAATACCAAATCTTTCCTTAGCGGAACTAGCCTAGACATGTATAATCCGCAATACCAACTATGATTAGGAAATTTTGTGTTCCTTGAGATATGATATGTTGGCTCTATCAGGCATTCAATTAATTTTTACACTACCTCGTATTATGATGTTTTCATCCTTGTTATCAAGTAATAAATTTTTTTCTGCCGTCACTTGACATATGAGTTGAATTATACAACATATAAATAAGTTGCGCATAAATAATATATACCACTTGGTACTTATAATCATTTGCTTAGAAAATTAGCAACTGGGGGGGTATATATTATTGTATATTAACTGTAATCATCGTTATGTCTTTCAAAGGAGTCAAATAATATTTGGTATATTTCACCATTTTCTTCTTGTCTTCAAGACTAACAATACTATGCAATTAAACTTGGGTGTATATCATCAAATTACGCATGCGCGAACTCGATCTTGAACTCAAGAGTAGATACATATTTAAATCAACTATAGTTTGTCGCTTTTCGTTCAATTTCATTCGTTAGGTACTTCTGAACCTAGAAGAAACGATAGGCAGTAATCAAATTCAGAAAATCCATTCCATGTAATTGAATATGTATTCTTTATATAATATGAGTCTTCAGGTCTCATAAATTGAATTCATATGATTTCATATTATTATCAAAATAATGGGGACATTGAGATAAATTCTTCAGAAATATTCAAAAGCCCTCAATTTATATGGCTGTCATAGTAAGATGCCAACGTGCTCTTAACTAATGATTTTTGAATTAATAAAGTCTTGAGACTTAAGTATTAAATAATTGTCTTAGACTAATAGAATTTAATATTTAATGTAAATGGAATGAATCAATAGCGATCAAAAGAAACATCAACCATATATTAACAAATAAATTCTGAATTTGCATAAATACATCAATCGATGACTTACTGATACTAATAATGAAAATATACACCAAACTAATTAAGCGAAGCATACTCGTATTTTATAAAAGGCTATATATATGTTACTATTTAAAACCTCGATAATAATAATAAAACAAGTTCTATCATTGTAAATTGTTTAAACCCGTATGTTTAATAATGGGTTTTTATTCGATTAGAACCTTTCTTCATGAAAATTTCGTTTATCTTTCACGTGGCATCATTGCCTTTTTAATTTCAATTTCGGAAAGGCGATTAATTTAGAAATACGATATAATATATACTGGGTGTATGATATTTTGCTACTAAAACTCAACCCAGTCACTAATGGCGGAATCGTCATGCTACTTGTATTTTATTTATTCATTACTAATTTCTGAAAAAAATAAAACTTAGTTAAAAGGTGTAGTATTACCTCGGAGTTGGAGGAGGAGAAGCGTCGTCGTCTTTGATAACGTGTTATAAATATAACAAAGAACAAAGTAAATAGATAGAGAATAATAAGCAAGGCGAATGATATTTTTATTCTTTTGATGATTAATACAGAATGCAATCTGATGATTGTCATTTATGAGGCAGTATATATCACACAAGGTAATTCTTGATAAATAAATCAACATTAGCAAGTAACACAATAACCCTGTCAGTGCATCTCCTTTGCTTGTGGATAGACATCAGCAATATTTCCATATGCTTTCATTATTTTTAATGTTAATCTTTAGTTTTTCTATATTATGCTGTGATTTGTATGCAAAAAAGTATTACTCTCCCTTATATTTGGAACTCGAATCACATTATGAAGAAATTAGAAATATTGCAGTAGATGGAAGATAAGAGAGGTATTTGAAATCGAGAAGATTTTATATTTTTCTTAACATTGGATGTAATGAAATAAAATCTCAGTTCACTATTTAGGCTTCTTATTTAGTGTTAAGTAGTAAAAAGTCTTTACACTTCATTAAGATGTTTCATTTATCATTGTATGTGTTTGTCGGAAATGGAGGAGAAATGTATACCAAACATGAGTTTGGTAGGAAACAACTAACAATCAGTGGTGTGGTAGGAAACAACTAACAATCAGTGGTGGAACTTATAAGGAGTAAAAGGGTCAATACCCCCTCCTTCACAGACCCCCTCCTTCACATGCAATAATAAATGTATGTATATTGTAATGAGTTATTTTAAGATATTTCATTATATCAAAGAATCTTTCAGTCCATAAGACAAGAAGATAAGGTAATAAGTTCAAATACTTTGAATTTGTCTTGTGCCTATTTGTTTATGAAGTACATACCATGAGTACATTTGATATCGAAAAGGTCAAGAAATGTGATACTCCATACCAGTAAAAATCAACAGATTTAACTTCTGACTGAACAAATTATTTAATTATATACTGATTGAAGATTTTCTTAACGAAACTTGAAACTGTCTACACTCCAAGACTGGTTACACTATTTCGACAGCAAACAATGGATCGGAAAGATGAAAACAAACTTCCAAAACACTCCAGATGAGAAGGGTTGGAAAAAATAACACACTTGAAAGTTTACAATCAGTTAATATGGAAGTTCTACTTTGACATCAGTTTTTTGCTTCCAGTGAACCAACATAGATCTCAAGTCAAAATTGGATTTCATTTGCCTCAACTTCATAAAAAGAACTTCAATTGCATGGCACTCATACTATGTAGTATCCCATTTATAGTAGTTCTATTGACTGCAGATACGACGACCTGAGGTTCCCAGACACCGACCTTCATTAAATAACTTAAGAGTATGTCGCAAGTGTCATAAAATAGGCAATAATATTATAGAGTTTTTTTCGTTGTTCTTGCATATCATCTGCAGGCTCTGATCAAGAAATTTACCCCACATCCAATTAATTTGAAGCAGTTGCTATTTCTTGTCGCTGGTAGTGAGAAGGTATCGAAGTAAATATACATTTGATGAACATGTTTCGGCTAAATCCTGGTGTAGCCTAGTAATTGACTTCTGCAAAGATTTCAGAGCCGGGAGCATATTTCTGGAGTTCTGTTGAATCAATGGACCATGGTACTGGCAGAGCTCCTATATAGAGATATCAAAGGAAAAAAGATCATATCAATGACAACCTCGAAGTAAGTTAACACAAAATTTACTATATAATTAAGAGGAACATTATTTGTGATATACCTTGCACCATCTAAGCATGAACTCCAAATGCGGGCAATTTTCCAGAAGATCTGCAAGTGCTTCGACCAGTCTCTGCAAATATCTAAAAGGAACTGCTGAAGCAACAGCTGGAACATCTTCTGGCTTGACAGAAGTAATACATTTCTTAATTAATAGATCTTCATTTAAGCGGAGGCTGAGGATTAAAGCTCTTTTGGGCTGATCCTCATTAAGTGCTGACTCAACAGCCTCTGCAAACAAGAAATGGGTGAATAAAGAAATACATATTCAATTGGAACTTCAGCAATTTCTAATTACAAAACTCTCGACAGAACCAACTCATAAATGAAGAGTATGGCTACCTCTGGTGTAACATCAATGTCAAGATCTGTAGGGTCAAAAATGAAGGAATCGTCCATAGAATAAACCAACACCCCTTCTGTTGTTGCTGCTGAAAAGCTTCTGCCCGTGGGAGCTATCCTCAGGCATTTTGTCCGGATAACTGGTCTTCCATGATTGCGCATTGATCCTGGTAAATCGTAAGCCAGCTTCTTTTGTGTTTGCTTATCTACACCTTCCTCTGTGTCACTATTGTCATCATCAATCAAATCCAGAGGACCCGCTTCAGTCATATTCTTAGAATTTAAGAAGTCCAAAACACCATCTAATGAGAGATTATGAGTAATTTGAAATCTACGGAGCAAGACCTGGAGAAATTGATCAATTTTAGTTTATAATTTAAAAACAATGAACATTCCTCAATAAAAGATGAAAGTACTGAAGATGCCAATGAATCCTATTTTTCCATGTTTGTTAAAGTAAATATTTTGAGGGAGCAGCTAAATCTTTAATTGCTCTCTCTGTTGAATTACTAGATGTAGCCAAAATCATAATAATTCAACGGTTTGAAAGTAGGAGGTAATTTCATAAGTCATAGAACACTCAATTACGAAGTCAGACTAAATTTTCAACAGATCTAGGGGAAAATAAGAAAGAAATAAATTAAAAAAAACATAAAAGTTATCAAAAAAGAGGAGGAATGAAGAGACCAATTTGAAAGTTGAATTGAAAGTAGATCAGGAACCAGACAAGAAGGTTTCTCCTAGAAATCAAGTATTCGATCAAGACTGACGGGGTATTTTATAAGATTTCAGGATAATCATAGCCATCAACAAAACAATGCTTGCTTAGCCATGAATTCAATCAACACATGATCGTTACAAATCCAAAGGTGTTGAATTTTCTGGAGTGGCCTAATTTTTAATCTAATTAGTAGACATTCCAACAAGCCTATTTGTATGCAAGCCTTGTAGATAATAGTGCATTAAATAAAATGGTTTTTAATTTCACAACAGATAGATAATCAACAGAACAGAACACACTCTTATTAGAGAAAGGATGTTCCATGAATGTGTCTAATATATATAATCCCGACCAATGGGCATGAGCAAAAAAACAAAAAACCATTCATCTGTGCTGGCAGTTTCAACACACAAGCAGACATTGTAAACCCAGACAAATGAAGCAACAAGTCCATTACGACATATAACGTCAACCACAAGATAAGTATATTTAAAGGCAAATGAACCTAACCTGATCAGCAACATCATACATGCAAATAAATTTACTATTCCCACCAGCTAATATGTAGCTCCCATCAGCTGAATAACACAACGTTGTGAAGCATTTGCCAGAAGTGGAATTAGCAGCAGACCTCCGATCTGTCATGAGACGCCCCCCAGCAATATCTCTACGACCTTCTATGGTGTACATCAACAAACCTTCAATAGGATCCCAGAAATGGATTTGTCCATCTAATGTGCTGCAAGCTAGCTGCTTCCCATCTGGTCGATACACAACTGTGAGAACGTCATGTGTGTGAGGAAATGATTCAACTACACCTTTCCCATCAAAAACATTCCACAAGCGAACAGTTTTGTCCCATGATGATGATGCTAAAACAGCCTACAGCAGTGGAAGATCAATTTGGTTATTCATAAAATGCAACATATAATCAGTCTTTGGCAGAAGGTCATCGCCATAGACATGCGAAAAATTGTCATTATGTGGCTGAAGCTGATATAGGAACTCACATTTATTGGGGAGAATGTCAGTCCATGTACAGGACCCTCATGACCACTGAGTACATCTAGCAATCTTCCCGTCTTCATTGACCATACATATATCTATTTTGTTGGATACATAACTAATTTAGTAATAAAAATTATTGTTAAAACGCAACATTAAAATTCAAGAAGAAATTGCCATGACCTCAAATGAATCAAGAGTTCCAGCACATATCACTTCACCACTCTGGTCTGTTGCTAAAGAGACAAACTGCTTCGAGGTTGGCGTGGTGAAAGTTCTAAAGTTCCGATAACGATATAAATCCCATGCACGAACAGTCCCATCCAGAGATGCGCTTAAGAGGGAATTATTCTTAGCCGTGAAAAGAAGAGCAGTGACTGCATTAGTATGCTCGGAAAATGTCACGAAACAGAATCCAGACGAAACGGTCCACACCTGTTTCACATAATTGATGAAAATCATTTCAATCTAGTACTGCACTTTCATGATATACTAAAAAAAGGAACCTTTAAGATGTGCTGACATAAAGATGAAATGCCATTGATTAGTGAAGGCAGAATTTTCAAGTTAACATGATACTCGGTTAATATTCGAATCAGAATTACTTTTTCTTGTTCTTACACAATAAACCTGATATTAACAATTCATACAATTTCATATACATTTTTGCCAAAATTATTTTCAATGTTAACTTATGTTTGAAATACTAAAGACATTGTATAACATGCTAGAATGTTAAATAGTTTAATCCCAAAAGTCAAACTTCAAGAAAAGGTAACTACGTCATCCACAGTCAATGGAGGTAGCACTGTAATACCATGTAACAAACAAACCATATGCTTCTCTAACAATACAATCTCTACCACTTTGTATAGGATAATGCACAAAATACTAAACATAACTTTTGCAATCATTGTTCTTTAAAATGTATTTTCTGGGGATAATCAGTTTAGAAACATGAACTAAAATTAGATAATAACTTCAGAACACATTAACTCAAATTGGATAATAATAACTTCACAAATATTTATAGCATCTAGTTAACAAAACTGCAATCTTAAAACATATCAGTCAAATGATATAAAACCTTTCAAGATTTGGCTGCATCTCTAAAGATGTTTGCAAATTAAGTTCGAGTATAAAACAATATGTTCAACGTTCAACAGTAACAAAAATATTATCCATAGTATTTACCAACTTTAGATTACCTTGACTTTATTATCATCAGCCCCTGTTGCCAAGAGCTGCGAATCTTGTGAATATGCAATAGCATTCACATCAAAGTAATGCCCCTGCTGCTTCAATATGTAACTCTCGGACTTCCACTCCCACACGAGCAACTGCCCCAACTTCGCACATCCAAAGGTCAACCAATTTCCGAGACCATTAAAGACCGCGGTCGTAATCTTTTCCCTCGATATTGACAATAAGTGAATGCACACAAAATCAGGCATCTGGTACAACCCGAATACTCCATTCGAGAAACCAACAACTACCATATCAAGACCTCTATGATAATCACAAGCTGACACCCTAGCCGATGCTTGCGTAAAATAATCCTTTTTCAACAATTCCCATTTCAATGTATGCAATAACACCGTCCCATCTTCATCCAAACTGCCATTTTCAACATCTAACGCCTCCGCCTTCCTTTTACTGGACTTAACCTTCCCTTCCCCTTCTTCTTCTCCTCCACGTCCCGGTGTACCAGGAGACTCGGGGTCCGACCCCCCCTCCATCTCCACATCACTAGTCTGCCTCCCCGGAACACTAAACCCCCAACTAAAAATTGCTCCATCACGCGATAAAGTATAAACGCAACTAACATTATTCGATTTCTTATCAACCCCAAAAAATGCCCCAACGATGACGTCCCTATGCCCTAAAAACAAAAACGGCCTACTCACCCCCTTCCTCTTCTCCACAGAAAGCAACCTAACCGCCAAATCCCTCGACCCAACAAGCAAATACCGTGAATCAGGACTCCAATCCAAGGAAGAAACCTGGTCATTACAATCACTAAAAGTCCTAACCAACTCAAACGGAAAAAACTCCTTTCGAAAGCCAGGACACCTCCAAAGCTGCACCAATTTGCCTACCCCAACAGCAATCAACTTCCCGTCAGGACTAAACTCCGCGGCCCGAACGGTGCCCTTAAAGGTGATACGATGAAGCTCAACGCGGCGAATAAGGTTAATGAGAGTAGCGCGGTTGTTTTGGTCGATAGTAAGGAGGAAAAGGGCGTCGGGGGACGAGGCGATAAGGCGGAGATTGGAGGATGATTGGGAAGAGAGGGTTTGGGTTTCGGATTTGAGGAGGTCCGTTAGGGAGACGCGGTTGCCTATGGGGGAGATTAGGAGGTTGTTTTTTACTACTAGGACGTTGCCGCCCCTGTAGGGGGCTCCTAGGAGGTTGTGGAATTTGTAGTTCATTGTGGGTGGGGGGACGGGTGGAGATGGAGGTATATATCTTTGGGGGCAAGGGTTTTGTTAAACCCTATACTATTAGAGTTTTGGACGTTTTAGTAGCCAGGTTTAGGTACTGATAGGTGATGACCAGAATATTTTTGAACGATTGGATAGTATTCGAGTCGAGGTTGAGGTGGCAATATTAAGTTATATATATTTAAATTAATTTAGTCGAGCGCCCTTCTGGCTGTTGCTCGGTCAGAGTCGTATTCGGATATCGGGTAAAAAAATTAGACCGGAAAGGACGGAACTTATTATCCGTTCGATCCGGTCGAATTATAGATGGACGGATAAATGGCTTGCTCAATTGAATCATTAGGCCCCGTTTTGATTGAGTCTACCAAATGCTAATAAAATTTTGAATATTTCGGTCCAATTTGGAGTATTTTAGTCCCAAATTAGAATTATTTTTGATCATGTATTGAAACTTTCGGTATTTAGTCTATAAAGCTTGCTCATTAAGTTCGTTTTATAACTGCTCTTACGGCTGACTGCGTACAAGATTTGTCACCTACATGTGCTTCCAAACCTGACATTCTCAAACAAAACCATTCTCTCGTTCTCTTTATATAATTAATCCATGACCAAGTTCTAAGGTTGTGTTTGGTATGTTGGAATGGAATGAGATGTAATGGAATGAAATGATATTTGATTCCATTACTTAGTTTGGTATTTAAACCCTTGTTTGATTCCATTTCATGGCAATCCACATTCTCCATGTGGTGTTAAACTATTAACTTTATTATAGGAGAAATTTTGGAGAATGACACCACTTTGACCCGAGTTTATCCAATTTTACAGCACCGCCCCAAATTTTGTACTTTTGAAATGGCCAACGGCGCCACGCCGAAGGAAACCAAAATACCCTTTCGTTTCTTCCTCGATTCCACTTTCCTCCCTCTTCTCCAAATCCTTGCTTGCCCCTTTAATGGCAGCGTATTTCTGACCCTAGTCCATGGCTGGCAACCCCGCTGACCCGCTCTTACCCTTTGACCCCGCCCGCGCGGCTTTACACTTGCTTGCTTGCGCGCTGCTGACCTCCGCTGCCTGCCACATGAGAGTTTCGGATACCCTCTTTTCGCCCCACCGTTTCGGATACGCCCCGCCCCGCACTGAAATCGCGACCCTATAAATCTTTGCTTCTTTTTAATTGGGGGTGGATGTAGATTCTTTTTGATTAGGGGATTAGGGTTATTTTTTAAATTGGGATGGGGTAGGGGTTTCGTTACAATTTGGAGAATATGGTGGTGGGTGAGCTTTGATGGTGGTGATGTTTGAATGACTGGTGGAGGTGGTGGTGTTAGTAGAATACACCAAAAGAAGTAGCACTAAACACCAAATACACCAATGTGAGGTATAATTAAATTTTGAGTGTTGTTTCCCCCAATTGAAATTATGTTTGGTGGTGGTTTTGGTTGGAAATTTGTTTTGGGAGGTAAAAAAGTAGGTGGGGGAACATTTTGAAAGGTAGTGGTGTTTGGTGATTTTTTTTGTTAGTGGTGGTTTTTTAATGTTTGGTGGTGGTGATGGTGATAGTGGGGTAGTAAAATTCGTTATAGTAGGGCGGTGGTGGTGGAGGTTGTGGGGGGGGGGGGATAGTGGTGGGTGAGGTAAGGCAATGGGGGTGGGTGGTGTGGGGGAGACAGGTGGGGAGGTGGTGGAGTAGTGGGGGTGGGGGATTGTGGGGCGTGGGTGGGGCCGATTGGGTGATAGTGTTGCAGGGATGGTGGGGGCGGGGGGGGGCGCGATTGGTGATGAGTGGTGATTTTTGAGAAGAAAGGGGATTGGGAAGGTGAAAGGGAAGAGAGGGTATTTATCTCTTTTCATAGGAGGTTGTGTCATTTAGCGCAAAAAATTTGGAATGATGCTAGAAATTGATAAAAGTGTTGACTTGGTGCTAGTTTCCAAAATTTCCTCCAATATGGTTTTATTAGCTCATTATCTTATACAATGTAGTAAAATATATGAAGTTATTAACAGAATTTTATAAATATAATATATATAATTATTAATAGCTATATATTTATATGTAATATAATATTAAATATATGTGTGTTATATTAATTATATTAATATGATATATATATATAAATTTTTTAATTTGTCTATATAGTGGCGATCAGCCAACTAACAGTAAATATTTAATTTAAAAATTATAGTGGAAATATTTTTATAGTAAAATATAGAATATTATAATTTTATAATAAAATATATTTATATTGTTCAAAATTTAAAATATTAATATCACTTTAAAATAAATAATATCTAGATTACCTTAAAATCCTACTCAGTCTAATGAATATCTTAATATCAATTTCTTTGAATTTTTTTGAAAAATGTATTTAAATTAATATTTTATAATATTACTTTAAAACTAATATGTTGCAATATTACATGACACTTAATATATTATTGCTATATAATTTTGAAAGTACTACTAATTACTTTAAAATATATACTTGAAATGAATATATTAACATTATTTTATCTGATTATTTTATAATAAATAAATAAAATATATAATTAATAATTTATATTACTTTAATATATATTTGTTTGTATTATTTATTCTTATATCATATCTGAAATATCTAAGATAAATTATTTGATTCCTAAAACATACCAAACAAAGTAATTGAATTATTTAAAACAATTCACTCACCATGTACATTCCGTTACCGATTTCGTTGTTACCTTCAAAGAATCTATTCGCTTCCTTCAACTGGCTAAAAATCAAAATCAATTACAAACCCTAATCCCTCAAATCTGAACCATCGCATCGGCGGTACAACCTATACTCCATTGCCACTCATGGCTACATGGGTTTTCTATATTAAATCATCAAACAAATACCATATTAAATTTGCGAAATAATATTAAATAAATTTCCTCGATTTTGAATGCATGAAACTTCTGGATATCAAAAGACAAACAAAAGGTTGGAGGTGCTTTCTAAGAACAGGAAAATTGATCACGACTCGGATGCATTGACGATTGGTGATTTTATTATGGAGGTAGAATCATATCAAGAGAGAAGATTATCGTGATGAAACAATAATGTTTAGTGATCTCACGGCCCATGAGCAGAATTCCAAGATGTGCAAGGTATATGGTCTAATACTTGTACTGTACCTCAATAAAGGCTGAGCTTGACAATTTGGATGAAACTCATATGTTTTGGTGATAATCACTAGGTCAGCATGGTGCCATGATGGGATTTGCTTTTCAGAATTCCAATTACATAGAAAAAGATCAATGGACTATAGATACAATCAAAACCAATAACAATTTAAAATTTTATGTTTTAGGAACAATTATCTTTCTCTAGACAATAATAAATTTTGAGGATGAAGACTAAAACAACTCAGTTTCAAAACTTTGTAAAACGACCTCTTTAGGTAAGGAATATTTGACTGATCAAAGACTCATACTAGAAGTGTTTATAAGACGTTATTAAATATGCTTGCCTGAAGTTGGACATGATTTGGCTTCCCAAATTCAGAATGAATAAAATGTGGATAAGAAATTTTGGGGTTGCTAATTACATTTGATTCCTTTAGGCCAACATAAATTCTTTAATAATTTACAATATTTTCGTTTTTAAAGTACCAAGTTTTTGTTCCATAATTTCTAACTTCAGAACTGCATAATGTGAAGTCAAAGACATAATCATTTGTTTGAAAAAGAGTTCTTTTTATAACATGGAATAATAAACTATATTAGTATGTTTAGCTTCCAAAACTTTCCTATTTCATGCCAAAATGGTATTCACAAAATTTCAAATGTACAATAAGATGTGAAGATGCAAGAAAAAATTGAAAGGATGCCTAAATATCAAATAATTTCAAATTATAAAATATGTAGCTAATTGGAGAAATAATTGCAGGCTTTCGAGATTTCATCCGTTAACTAGAATAATCTTAATGAAGATCTAAAAGGAATAAACAACATGGATGCCAAAGAGTTCTGCATAGCAACTATTAAACTCTCATCCAGAAAGAATATCTGTTCACATAAGAAATTGCAGCTGATACTAGGTACTAAGCAAATCTGAGAAATAGCTGAGTATGTTCCCAAGGATGATGACACGACGCCTACTGCTATAATCAATGCGCAGAATGTTGCCTGTCGGCATATTACTTGCTACTCGTGAGTTAATGCAGAAGAATGACCAACTGAACAGATGAAAATGGGCCTGATTGTACAGTTACTTTTCCCTTCAGATTTTCGAAACACACACCCAAAGGAGGCTGATTCACAGTTTAGAAGATGTGGCAAATTGGGGAAGTTAGAGGTTCAATCAGGGAAGTCAATTGAAGAGGGTCTAGGAAATTTACGATGAGCATTGTTAGTAAAGAATCAGCATCATTACCAAACCTGTATGCAGAGTAGATGAATCATTATTCAAATGTAGGATGTAACTACAACAATATGAGTTTGGAAAGTTTGTAGAACTTTACCAAAAAAAGGAATGCTAAGACCAACAAGCAAGGTTGAGATAGCCAATACTGATCTGATGAGGATGGCATAAAGACAGAATAAAATAATGTGGTGGCAAGAGCTCCTCCCGAGATATTTGGGAGAAAATGGATTAGCGTATCACACATTTAAGGAAAGAACTTTGTTGTCCATAGTTCCTTTTATCTACTGAAATTGTCTTCATAGCGATATTTTCTAAGCAAATTCAGACAAAAACTTATCAAATACAACCATTCTGGTCAGCATAGAACAACCAATGTCTTTAAAATTCCTGTGATGAACCATAAGCCCAAAGGGAAAGGATGCTTTAAATGTCAGTTGATGACGCAAAGAACAGAATGTGTTTACGGATCACTTTTACTGATATAAAAATAGCAATGGTAAGTAACTATTAATGAAATATTCCAAGATATGAATATCTCACATGCTTGAAGCTCTAAAAGGTTTAGGATAACCTGATAGTAATTAATGAAACTCAAGACATCCAGGAAAAATTGATCAAAATGAACAATATCGTTGGTAACTTCTTCTTCTTTGACTTTTATCAATTCAAATGAACATATTGATTAGGTTTTATCAGTTGTCAGCAGACACTGTTAAAAATTCTTTTTTCAGGTTTTTAGGTTTAATACTTTTGCAAATAGCTAATAGTTTATCATTTAGTGTACTTTGGGGTGCTAAAGTATTTTAAGTCATCTGTGATGAATTTATTTGAATTATAATACAATTAATACAATTGCTGCAAGATAGTTTAAATATGATCATTGTAATTATGCTTCTCTAGCTCTATACATATATATTCACATACCGTAGATCCACGGCAGCAAAACTTGATGCTTTTCAGTCTTGGGGCAAGTTTAAGGTGAACTGTGGTGTGTTGCTTCCGCCAACATCCTGTAATCTATTGTTCCAGCATACATTAGTGCATTCAAAAGGCACACATTTATACAAAGCAAAATAATAAATCAGATGAAGAAAACCAAGCATGCGGATCCCACTGGATCGTGGTAATACATTAGATTTTGATTAAGGGCTCAACTGAAACTGCAACCTAAAAGCTGTATGTGTCCCATTTTTTTCTTAAAGGGGAAAGAGAAGAAAATTTTGTGAAATGAAGGAGCTGGGATCAATTACCATGTTAAAATTTTTTCATAGGTCTCATTGATGTCTTAGATATTTGGGAAAACAGCATGTCCTGAGTATAAGTGTTTTCCTTTAAACAGACTCATTTTACATAATACTAGCCTTAAAACAAGGTTTAGAACCACAATAATAATTATGAAACCATAGCTGGAAAACAGAAACCCAAACTCTAATTAGTATTTAAACTTTCATTTTAAGTATCTGGTCAGAAACATGCCAGTAGTCCATTGAAATTTAATGTTTCCTTTGAGAGGACTTCTCGCTTTTGAGTCTTTATTTATCAAAAGAACTTCAAAAATGTGCAACATAAAACTATGTTTATAAATTCTCTATATATTTATGCCAATATTATATAAATTTTATGTTGGTAAGATTAATGAATGTTTTCAGATTCCCAGTTGAAGGATACCCTGAGATAGTAGCTTAGAACACTGAGGATCACCATGACCAAGCGGTTGGAAGGCAGCCCAGGTGGCTATGAATACAAAAAATGGCTTCCATCTAATGCAGTGATACTCACGTTTGTTAGAGAACAATGAAGATAAGTTATGCCCTCTACAAATTAATTGCTCCATAGGAGGCTCACCCACAAGGAAAGAGATTTTAAAGTGCAATTTAACTATCACGGATCTGCTGAAAAGATGTATGGGAAGCAGTGCGACTTAATATTGCTAGAGAGCCATGTGGTGAAACATTCTAAACAATTGACAAATTCATGAATAAAGCTTTACCCCAAACTTTTTCATGATGAGTGAAAACATATCTGGCAGAACCAGGGCTAATTATCTGAGAAATGAAGCATTGCACTTTAAAGGCCAGAACTTATGAGTTCCACGTGCAAAGTTGTCGCCGACCAAAAAAAAAGCACATTACATAAGCCAGTCATTTTCAATAAAGTACTAACACGCTCATAGAAAAACTATTCAAGCGAGTTTTATTTTTCCCAAAAGAAAAATAATACTTACTGATGTTACAAAGCGTCCACATTACGGCAGCGTCAGGACCAGAACAAATTCACGGTTGGCTCATCCAACTTAGAAGCACTAAAACAGTGAAGATGGCAAACAGAAAAGTATTGCTATTTCAGGATTGTCCTCTTCCTTGACAGCAAAGTTGAAGGACCACTTACACGGGAGCATTTGTTTTCAAATAACAATTTCAAACCTAGAACAATCTGAATTAAAGCTTAAGCGTTTCACTTCAGGCCATTTTGGAAACATATTCAATTGTGGAGATTAATGAAATACCATTTTCATCACTGTTGGCATAGTAGCATCTTAATATTAATTTTAACATATGACTTTAATTGAGACATTTGAGTTCTTTGAGGAGCACGGCACACTATGTGGCTGCAGGGAGGACTTTCTTGGAGAAGCAATCTGAAGAATCAGGGCCTTTTATAACTGTTTGGCTGCCTTGATTATCCTACTTGTTACATTGGCTTGGCCAATGACATGCCGAGGGGCCGAGTCATCAGGTATTAAATATATGAACCAGGCTTTCAAGGTAGAGATAACTTACAGGCAGAATCCGGGGATGCCCTTGGAGATGTTGCTGCCTGTATATATCACCCAGGCTGCTTTCAAATGAAAGGAATTTCAAACATGATCAGTCATGCCAAAATTTAAACTACATTCCATCTTTGGGTTGAAACTTTTTATCACAATATAATAAATGCCTAAAGGTCTTTTTTCACAGTGGCTTCTGTAAAATTATTGAGACAAATCTATTTAGGACTTTCAAATTGACTAGTGATTCTTTAATCAGAATAGTAAATAGGTCATGGCCTTAACAAATTGGTAAGTTAAAGATTGATTAAAATGTTAGCAAATAGTCTAGACGATAGGAAAATCATGACACTAGAAATAAACACCGAAACAAACCGGCAATTCTGAGATGGAAAAAAGTGGCTTTCTGGGATTCGTCATTCACAAGCAATGTTTCCCAAATTGAAATTTCACAAATGTAACCTTACATCATTGTGTACTTTCCAGACTCTACGTTTCCACACAAAAAAGCGGTGTCTTTTCACATATTGGCAGAATAAACGATAATTTAACATCATATTCTGCCTCAATTTGGCAGGTTTAAATGCATTTGCTTATACCAATTCGTATATACCTATAACTAAAGGCCAACAATGAGTTGAGGATACTTGGTTTTTGCTGAGGGCTCTGGTTATCATCTTCTTCATTCAAAGAATCAGAATCATCCTCAAATTCATCTCCATTTTCTTCTGCATATTCATCATCATCATTTTCCATGAAAAAGCATTGATGCTGATTTCAAATTTGCTTCATCACCTATCACTGAAATATATAATATCACAATTCAAAAATAATAAAGAGCAACATGTGAATACCAATAAAAATAAAATACAGAAAGTCTCACTAAAGAATAACTTTATTTAATAAAGCAAGCTACAAAAAATTTTGGGTCAAAACCAAAATTTCAAATAGAAAAAAAAAACATAGATACTTGTTGACAACATAACAACTAGAGTCAACTTCGAAAAGATTAAAACAACGGTTGAAAATCAATGTCTCTCTATAATTTCGGGCTAAAATAGTGGCAAGCATATAAGCTTTAATATTTGCAAGAAACTTCCAGCATTTCTATCAAAATTAACAAGTTTTGCATAAATAACTTTATTTGATTTGAGTCAAAATTATCGTAAAATATATTGAAATGCATGTTTTGATACATCTTCAACCAATCCATATATTCCCTCCAATCTCAAAAGATTTCACTCTTTTTTCATTTCACTTAACTTGTATTATTTGAGTAACTTTTGCATGCATGTTTCGGGATAAATACATTTTAACGAGTTATTTACGGAGCATCAAATTTTTGAAAAAATAAAAACTGGATAATCTTCAATTTTCATGGGATGGCGGAGTGCAATACTACAATGGAAAACTAAAAAAAACCAATTATCGAAATTCAAAACTCGACAATCTTGGAATTAATATATATAATAAACATATAAGAGTGATAGTTCTTACATTCTATGTAACGTTCTTGAAAGCTGAAAAAATGAAATATAGTTTTAAATTTTATTGCCTTTTAGACAATGTAGCTAGCTATGTGTTTATTTGACTTCTGAAATTCATATTGCAACTGGATATTGTGAAGTTGATTGGTTGATGTTTATATGCAAAAGTGGTAAGGAGACTTTATTATGTTGTACTCAAGTAGTTTTTTTAGCATGTTATTTTGACAGATATTATATGACTGTAACTTGTAGCCATTGATTTCTTGATTTGGAAGGAGTATGATAGTAGTACATAACAATCCACAGAATTTAAGGGCGCCAGTTCATATATGCTTCATGTCTACTATGAATATTGACCACCAGTATTATATGTGTCTCTTGGGTTGGGATCAGATTTCACTACATCCCTTCTTATTTTTTGATAATTAATGTGTTTCATTGATTGATCAAATTAAAAACATTGTTTGTGTTACCAAGGTTATAAATATATGAATTAAAAATATTAATTAATACATTATGAAAATTCAAAAAAATGTTGATACACTCAAGCGAATATTACAATTCTTCACGAATCTTTTGAGCGCCCAGACACCCTCTCGTATTATGGTGACTTTGGCAAGTGACTAGATCATACTTGGATGTGTTAGGCCGTATGATATATAGTTAGCCATATTGTTTAGTCCGATATATTATATTGAAGCTAGAATTAGTATTGTTAGGCCCGTTAATTTTGTTTGATATTTATTGTACTAAACTACGTCATAATTAATCAAAGAAAGGGGAACATTATTTCACTCTGTGGTAGCTATCCTCGGAGCCGGGTTTCGCAGCCACTAAACTCTACTTACTGCAACATTTTTTTTTCACCGATCATGGTAGAGCCACCGAACAACCGAGCGACCCAGCAATGTTCAGGCGGCTACGAGGCGGTGCTCTTCACTACTAAACGATCTGGCAGGACCCCTATTATATGAGTTCAAAGCGTCTTAGGGCAGCCAGTATTTTACCCCCCATCGTTCTTATGAAGCCACAATTATGAAGAATGAGCTCGTTCGATTAGCTTGTCTTTCACCGCCAAAGGAAAATTACTTTTCTTGATGCAGGAGGCAAAACCTATTGATGACCTGAAAAACGACTTGCGTTGTCGAGCTTTCTTGGTTGATGGGTCTTGAACACCATTGATCCATCGATCAAAAAGCAAATTTCTTTTTATGATGAAGTTTATCCCCTTTGGTTGATGCTCAAGAAGCGATATAGTACGAGCCATGCTACTCGTAAACAACAATTAAAATCTGAACTTGCGGCGTGTGTTCAAACACCGTCCATGTCTGTCGAAGAATATTTTGGGGAAGTTCTGACCTTTATGGGGCAGGGATTGCATAATTTTGAATTTGTATGCGCATGTGGTGGCATTGCAGACAATTGATGAATATGCGCTTAGAGGCGTTATCATGATTTTATGTGTGGTTCGGCTTAAGTGAGGGCTTTCTGGTTCTTGACCGCTTTGAATTCTAAAGGGACCCACTTGCCTTCTTTGAATCTGACTTATCAAAATCGGGGAGGAAGGAATCTCAGCGCCAAATCAGTGATACTTGATTAAGAGATAGATTTGTTGCTCTTTTGCCTAGCCCAACGGTCCTAACTCACGGATGGTGATTGTGGGGATAAATCTAAATTGTTTTTTGTACTCTTTTTGCAGAAACAAGGGCAGAACATCCGCGACACAGCCGTGAAAGTTGGGTATCGGTTGGTGGGGAACCGTAGGGCGTCGATCTGGAGGTGGTGTTGGCGGGAGCCGGTTGTTGCACTGGGCGGGTGCAGCGAGGGAACAAAGTTCTGCTGGGGCACTGTTGGTGGAGGGGGCGCCACTGCGTGCCGTGTTCTCCCGACTTCCGGCAAAGGGAAGTTGAGGCGGGACACGCTTCTGCGTTAGAGAGGGTCGAAGGCTGTTTGAGTTGTCCGTATTATGTCCCGGATCGATGGCATTCAATGAGTCTTGCTCGGTAATCACAAAACACGCCACATACGAGGCGTTTGATGGGTAAGCCAACTATTTTGCCTTGGATTTTTTGATCTGGAGGCCACTATTAAATCTTTATTGTGGTACCCTTAATTTGTTTAGTTGACCCGGTTTGATGATATTCGTGTCCTCTTCACGTTGCAGATGGTAGTGTCGTTTTGATACACTCGCCCCGTGGTAGTGTTGTGTTGTATAACCCCGTTGATATTGAGAAATGTTTATGTACCAACTTGCATTGCAACTTGATTTCGATTTCTGGGTTAACTGTGAGCATTCTTTGCGACATTTTATTTGCACAGCTTGTGTCTTTGTTCGGGACCGAAGTGCGGGGAGCCCGGTGATTGGAGCGGGTGAGCGAGAGGGGTGGACTCTATTATTTGACTTCCGCTGAACTCAAGGCTTCTACGCTAGCGGATTCAGAGACACACGAGATGGAGCTTTGGCATAGTAGATTAGGGCCGCTTACATCGGGGATTATAAAATCTTTACCGTTTATTAGTAGTAGTAGTACTTGTGTTTTGAATAAGTCTTGTGAGACATGTCATCGTGCTAAACATACTCGGGATGTATTCTTTGATAATTTTAATAAAGCTACTCGGTGTTTTGAGCTTATCCATTGTGATCTTTGGGGTCCCTATCGTACTCATTCGTCTTGTAGTGCCAAATATTTCTTAACATTGGTAGATGATCATTCACGGGCTGTTTGGGTGGTCCTGTTAACTGATAAAACTGAAGTATATGATGTTTTTTTGAAATTTATAGCTATGGTGAAACGTCAATTTAATTTGGATATTTGTCGAGTTCGAAGTGATAATGGGACCGAGTTCTTAAGTCTTAAACCTTATTTTGCTGCTCACGGTATTTTGTTTCAGACCTCCTGTATGGCTACACCACAACAGAACGGACGGGTAGAGAGGAAACATCGACATATACTTAATGTTGCATGGGCATTAATGTTTCAAGGACATCTCTCTACCGATTTTTGGGGTGAATGTGTTCTTGGTGCTTGTTATTTAATTAATCGTACCCCCTCTCGAATCTTGCAATTTAAATCCCCATATGAAATTCTTTTTGGTTGCCCTCCTAAGTATGACAATTTAAGAGTGTTTGGTTGTCTTTGTTATGCGTTTGACTTAAAATCTCGTATGGATAATTTAGAGTCGGTGTCGTAAGTGTATATTTGTGGGTTACCGCTTTTAGATAAGAAAGGATGGAAACTATTTGATTTGGAGACTCGTTCTTATTTTGTTTTAGAGGGGATGTTGCAGCACACGAATCCAGAGTTTCGGGTGTTAATTGATCAAGTTGAAATTCCTCCAGTGAGTAGTAATTTATTTGAGGGTGTTTTGGGGTTGGATGACCTGGCGCGTCTTGTGATGGAGCAACCAGCAGGTCAGGATCTCTGGCTAACAGTCTTGGTTTAGAGACACACTAATGGTCATTTGGAACATCTTGGTGTCGAAGGGGATAACAAACATCATCGACCAGGCTTGCCTTCACTTGGTAAGAGGCTGCGCCCATCCATCGATAATCCTCGCTTTGTGGCCGAGGTAATGGCTGGTCAGGCGGAATTGGGTCGGGGCCGGCGTGATAAAGCTTTGCCTCGACAACAACTTCCCGAGACTTCGATCTTGAACATGTTCGGCAACTGGAGTCCCCCCCTGCAAATCTCTCATCTCCTCTGCCTCCTCGGGTACTTTGTATCCTTTGACACATTTTTTGAGTTATGATATTTTTTCTAATTGCACAACGTGGTTTTGCTTCTATTCTTTGCGGGGTTGAACCTCACTGCATGCTCGTGGGCGTTGAGGGATCCGGGTTCAGTGTGACGCTATGAGAGCTGAGATTCGTGCCTTAGAAAATAATAGTGCGTGGAGTATGTTGAATTGCCTGTGGCTTAAGAGAAAGCTTTGGGCAGTCGGTGAATTCCTATGCAAATCCAAGTACAAATCGGATGGAAGTTTGGAGCGATTGAAGAGGCAGAACATGGTCTTTGATAATCGTCAAGGCGGGGGTTGATTATTCCGATACTTTTTGCTCATGTGGAAAAGATGTCAAGCTGTTCGGGCATTCACAGCGGTGGCAGGCGTCGGGGTTAGGAATTACATCGAGATGGATGTCCATGACATAACTTGCCGCGGTGATTTGCAGGAAGAAGTGTATATGAAGCCTCCCCCAGGATTTGAGAGTGGTGTTGAAGGTAAGGTGTGCCGCTTGCGTAAGTCAATTTGTATGGAATTTGAAAGCGAAACACCGTCTTGGTTTACCAAGCGGCTTCCTCGCTCCAGCTTATGGTTTAGTCATTAGGTGATTGCGATTACTCTCTTTTTTCTCGCGTATGCGGGGGAGATATCTGGGTACATGTGTTGTCTATGTTGGCTTGATTTGATTATCTCGAGCAATAACTCAGGTACTCTTTTCTGGCTTTTAAAGCTACGAGGATGGGGATCACGTTTCCCTGTCCCACAATCTAAGTGAAATTTACTTTTACATTATCTATTACTTAATTTTAAATTACTCTCCTAATCTCCTATACTTAGTTCACTTCATTTCATCTACTCACAAAATGTTAACATAGACTTTAATTTGAATTTTTTTGGAATGTCTTTTGGATATTTCATGGCTTATATCTTTCACAAGAATTTAATCCAAAATACATTCCAAAATTGGTTTAATTAAATGGTAGAAAGAATCTTGGCGGTCAGCGAGATACTACCCAGAAATGGCTTATATGAGTCATTCAAGGAGTTTTTTCAAAATCAATTCAAAATCCCGGAAGAGAAAAAAATTTCCACATTTTATTCTCCCTTACATTCATTTCTTTGCTTGAGAAATTGATTTCCACATGCAAAAGAAAGAAATGTCACAGACACATTAGAATATTAAATTTGATGGTGGAAAAAATACAATGCATGGAGTACAATATCTTAGAATATATTCAAAATTGGATCCAAGAAGATCAACACTCTTCAAGCAGCGTTACTTTTGTAGCCGAAATATGTGTATGAAGCCAGCGCGTGACCCGGACAAAAATGACTATAAACTTATCATAGACCAAATCCTGGCAGACCTATCACCTATAGAACCGCGAGTCAAAAAGCTTCGGCCACGGGTTGCCAACGCCGCGAGAAGAAAGCGGCGTCTTCCGAAAATGAGGACGACTGTTATGGTATATTCTCATAAATATAAATAAACCAAAAGTAATATCTACACTTAAAAAAAAAAAATTATCCGCATCTCCTTCTTCTTGTAGGAATCAATAGCAAAATTCTCAAGATATGATATATCTTGTATTCTTACAAGTACAATTTTCCAAAGACAGACTGACTTGTTCTTTAACCTGCCACCTATGGAACAAATTAATACATAACAAGCAATACCAAAATGATTGGAAAAAATTAATGGAAGAAAAATACAAAGAAGATATGCAAAACCTAACGATGCGGCCAAAGACATGATGAAGTGGTGAGCCGGCAGACAAAATCATAAATCAAGGAATTTTCGGTGAGAAGTAAGAAAAAAACAAACGGTGTACCCGCTACAAAAGTTGATTCTGACAGATGGTGATGCATTTGCTTGTATATAGGTTTTTGAAATTACGGTGGTATAATCGGTCTAAAAATATGTTATTTGGGATATAAAACTCATAGCGAGGCTTACAGTGATCCCCAGAGTTTACACTTCCGTCATCATATTGGGTTACCTCTTTTAACCTAGTATTAGGTGAAAGTGGATTTTCTTGATTTTTGGAAAGGGTTCCTTCAGGGGGAGCTATTAAATGCAGTAATGATATATCGAACCATTTTATTTATGTAATAACGGTATGGATTGATAATTTATAAATTAAAATGTGGAGTTATTACATTAATTAAGTAATTGAATGCCCTTTATATATCCATGGTTATAAATGTTGATGTTTGGGCGTTAATAAGGAGATAAATTAAATCGAGACATCGCTTAGATTAAAACGTCGGGTACTTTCACGCTTGGCTTCATTTTTCCGCCCCGTCCTTCCCGTATACCAAACGAACTTAAGAAAAAAAAGAAGCTTAAAAAAATCCCATATCCCCCCTTAGTCGCCCGAACTCCACTCACACTTCCTTAAATTTTTTTCTTCGATTTCTCCTCGTCACCATGACTTTGGTCATCAATTTTATTTGAAGTTTCATAAATAAATCTCTCTTGATTGAGTAAAAAATATAAATCTTTTGAATATTTCATGAGTTTCAAATGGGTTGACTTTTGTATTTCGATTATATTTCTATAAACAATTCTTAGGCCTTAAATTAGTTGTTTTGCAGGGGATAAAGGTTAGAGATTTGGATGAGTGTTCTTGATGTTTGGGTTTAATGTGGGTATATGAGGTATTATCTAAGCTTAGATTATAGTATAGGAGGTGATAATGTCGATTTTTGGGGTAGAAATATATTGAATTGTAGTTGTGTTGACTTCGGAGTTGACCCGGGGTTGACTTTTAAAAAAAAAAAAATTAATGGTATAAGTATGTTCTCGGACCTTTATTTTGATGGAATCTTATGGATATATAGTATAAAATACAAATCCATAATTCGGGGATCTTAAAGTGCATCTTACATTATTAAACAAAACATATATTTACAATATATGAATAAACGATACTTACATTGCGGCCAGATAAATTCCACTAAAGTTAGCAACTTCAAATTACTTAGCGTGAATTTGACTTCCACCGACTCCTTGTTGCGATATCAATCGTATATGATATCTACAGTTGGTCAGCGCCGGGAGGTTGAATCGAGAACCGATTATGCTAGTAGCGGATAGACAAAACAAAAACCCAAGAAAAGTTCTTGGAGAATTTAAACTGACTACTTAGGGTTTTTGATGAAAAAAGAGATTTTCAATTCTTATGTCATGAAAACCCTAAGTTTACTTAATATGGGGCTGGAGTTAAAAGCGAGGCCCGATAAGCTGACCCGTTAAAATATTAGCTTGACTCGTTAACTGCTGTTAGTTAAAAGTTAAGGCTTTAATGAGTTGCTAATGAGTTGAACTATTAGCCCTAATTAAATAGTAATGAGTCAATATCGATAATCTTTCAAGTTATTGATAAATACTAAAATTATAGAACCAATTAAAAATAACTATTTAATTGATTCTATTGTTCAATCGATATTCTAAATAAAATGAAGAACCACTTGTAATTGAAATACATTTCTGAAGTGCTCACGATTCTCTTTAATTTCATACATGAAATATAACTTCAGCGTCCTTGTATATGTGTGACCTTGAAGCTCGAGATAATAATAAATTGTATAATAATAATTGACCAACTACTATTATTATAACGATTAATGGTAAGATCTATGATAAACTCATAACCCTTAAATTATCATGAGAACCCGCACTGGTAATATACAATTACTAAGTTGAACACTAAGTTCGATAATCACATTTAACCCAAGCCCCGGTAAAATGAATTGATACGCAATTGTCTGGGCATAATAAATGGAATCGATTCTCGTTGATTTCTCAGCGTATTTTTGGTTGTTTTGATTGAAAATTTTAATTTATAAATTGTTGGATGAATATATGTTGAAATTAGTTTTATTAGATTTGAGAAGTAAATGGGTTTTGAGGTTAAAGGTTGTTAGGAATGAGTTTAGTTAGTTGGAAAAGTTGGTATTTTGGGTTAATCAAAATGGTTTAAAGTGTTAAAATGACATTAGAGGCGGCGAAAATGATTTGGGTGTGGGTTAGTTGAAATTTTGTCGTTTGGTTTAGTTTAACTAAGTAATATTTTTAAGTGGTCAATTGGTACTAAAATTTGTTAAAAAAAGAATTAATAACGAAGTTTGTAGTAATCGTACTTTCGGTGTTTTGATTAGACTCGGAACGTGGGAAAGGCTTGCAGATCGATTGATTTCTCGGGCGCTAGTGGTACTAGCCAAAGGTGGGGATTTATCACTCGTGTGATAATATTATTTACGTTTGCGTGAAGTGCTTGATAAATAGATATATATGGTTGCGGCGTAAATTTATAAGCACATGAATGAATAATATGATAAGTGTGAATTATGAAATTGTGAAATGTTGAGTTGTATGATGAATGTATTATGTATATTATGGTTGTATGTTTTATATGAGATTGTTGTAGTTGTTGTGGTATTAATTGAGTTGTGTATGGTTATGTTTTGTCATGGTTGGTATGTTTGGTGTGATGTTGGTTGTTGGTCATGTTTGGTTTCATATAGAGGGTAGTCACACCATATTAAGATGTGGTCATGTTTGAGTCGCATGTAGAGAGATAAAATCTGCCTTGACGGGGGATATTATATGATATAGTATGGGTGAGCGAAGGGTGAGCACACCGGGAAAAGGGCAATGACATTATATAAATATAGGGTATAATTATGGTTGTGCATTGTATTGACATTGGGAGGATGTCACTGAATTGAAATGTTGATAATGTTATGGTTTTATTTTTGGGAATTTTAGTATTTAATGATTGTGGTATATTCATTGTGTTGGAGAACTTATGATCTTTTACTTGCTTTGATTATGTGATATGCTGTCTCCTGAAATAATATGTTGAATAACAGTAGTTGAGACCTCTAAATTATACATGTGTTGAGAATGGTTATTATTATTATGATGATATTAGCATGTTGCTCTATTATACATATATATATAACTCTATCGTATCTTTATATAACTTTGTTGTGTCTTATACGTTCGGTGTGGATAGAGATTACCACCGGGTGATGCGTTCATGTCGGTACCGCTTCAACCTCGGATTAGCGGTCTTGACGTGTGAGAAGGCTGTTGAGTTCGGGAGTGCTGGGTTAACTTTTGTTCTTAGGTGAGAAGGCAGATTGGCTAGGATCTCGTGATCATCTTTTTTCTACTAATTTATATTTTGGTATTACTCAAACTACGTATTTTTGTTTTGATGTTGAAAACACATGAAGCTTTGTTTTTATGGTGTGTCTTGGGCTTTGTAATATGATGAAAGTTTTCATTTGGATTTGGATTAGGTGATGTCTCGATGGTTAAACTTTTTATGGAAACATTGTGAACTTCGAACTATTTTCATTTTTATCAAACTTCTCGGGGTTTTATTGATTTTCAAGCGAGGTTATTTTTGTATCAACCATTGTATGAGTGACTCGAGATATACGGGTTGATAAGGCTACAACGAGGGCCAGTACCATTCGGTGGTCGTTACATTATTGATCTTGGAATGACAGTATTTGACCTAGATAGGTCTGTCTGAAGGAAAAGAGTTTCTCCTTTGTTAGTTATTTTTTGGCTTTTAAATTTGGAACCAAAGGCAGAATGCATGAATTTGTAGTAGACTTTATATATTATGGCTACAGGAATAGATCCTTTAAGCATTTTGTAATTATGTGTTTTAATTTGTAAGGTTAAACAATTTAAAATATTCTGGTCATTTAATGATATGGATAAGTTTGGATAACAATCAAAAGATATCGGTCCACTACATAGACTTGATTCAACGGAAGCGGGGAGAGGGGAGTCCTCGTACTCACGTGAACCCGGCATCTCTTAGGACCGCAAGGATAGAGGTATTTAATCCTTCTTTGGTTAAAGGTTTAAAGCCTACTTGAACTGAGCATATGATGGATATAATTAAATTTCTTTTTCTCTTTGTTTTTCGAGATTGTTTAGATATAGGTGAATAGTTTTGAGGGCACAGTATTTGGATATCACGCTCTTGGATTTTTCAGTAATGCATTTTAAATATTCTTTTCAATCAATTTCATAGATTTGATTTTTATGTACTTAATTATTTCAGTTATATAATAGTTCTTTAAATTTTCAATAGTATATTCTTGAGAATTTATTACTCTCTTATTATCTAAAGAAGTCACAGTATTTGAACTAGAGGTGGAAGCAGATCTATTAAACACATCCATGAAAATAGCAGATAACTTAAAGATCCTTCTACGGAAGCACGGCTTAATCCTAGATTTATTGCCAACCAAAGGACTTACAACTAGTTTATCCGGGCTCTAAAAGACTCAAAGGCTCTTAACGTTTCGGGCCATGAACAACAGATCTATTTAATATAACTTCTTCCCAGGACTACGATGCAGCGATTCCCGGAATCTAAAGTGCGATAGAAGAGAAAATAATCAAAGGGTGCAATAGATAGATATCTGATTGATATAGAAAACGAATGTAAAATAAAGTATTTAAACAACACATGTAGCAAAATCAAAAGAAATATATTGGCAAAATAAAAGATTGATGTTTGAAACTTACAATATTATTGAGATTCAGAAATTGGAATTTGGATACAATGTTTGGGGGATCTGATGTT
Source organism: Lithospermum erythrorhizon (assembly GCA_019722365.1). Lineage (NCBI taxonomy): Eukaryota > Viridiplantae > Streptophyta > Magnoliopsida > Boraginales > Boraginaceae > Lithospermum > Lithospermum erythrorhizon. Next base: position 89,025 of record JADFUC010001557.1, read on the forward strand.
TGAGAATGATTTTCTGCTAGAGAATTTTAATTGCTAGAAGATCTAAAATTTTTTGCTTGTCCTCCTAAGTTCTCTAACCCCTCCTTTTATAGATGGAAATCGAGGAATTTGAGTATACAATTTTAGAAATAAAGGGAATCTTGAATAATCTATCGGACTACCTGGCCTTTGCTGTAGAATCAACTTTTTGCTGTAGAATCAACTTTTTGTAGTGGGTACACTGTTTGCTTTTTCTTACTTTAGGCTGAAAATTCCTTGATTTATGATTTTGTTGGCAAAAGGCTACTTTGACCGTCATGTCTTTTTGTTGTCTTTGCCCGATTTTTAGAAATATCTTCTTTGTATTTTTCTTCCATTGTTTTTACCCAATCATTCGTGTATTGCTTGTTATGTATTAATTTTATATATATATATATATATATATATATATATATATATATATATATATATATATATATATATATAATCTTAATGGTAATAACTCGCGGAAGGAATTCTTGAAATGCAATTGAGCTTTGCTCTTGTATATATTATTGCATAATTTATTTTGTCTAACCAAATAAAAATTACAATAATAAAAGTTATTAATAATATTTACAATAATATTTAATATTAAAACAAAAAGTAAAATTATAAATTAAATTAAATTAAGTATTTTTTAATATTGCACCAATTTGTTCGTGTGTCTAATCAAATAAAATTTCAATAGCAAAAGTTAGTAACAATATTGACAATATTTAATATTAAAACAAAAAATATAATTATAAATATTATTAAATAAAAATATTTTTAATATTGCATAATTTATTTAGGTAATACAACCAAATAAAATTGTAATATCGTATTTATTAACAATATTGACAATAATATTTCATATTAAAACTAAAAATATAATTATAGATTTAATTAAATAAAATATTTTTTAAGAAGAAATATAATTATTACATTATTAATAAATAATGTATGTTAAAAAATATGGGATATAATATTTATATAATGTGGTATATATGTTATTGTGAGTTTGGAATATTGGATTGTAGGATCCAAATAAGACACCAAATAAGACTATTGGAGAAAATATGTGTATGTTTGTTGTGGTTGTTATTTGATTATGTGGAAGAGAGAAAATATGATGTGAAAGAGAGAAGATGTGAAATAAATAAAGAGCAGCTACTTTACTTGCGTACATAAATGAGTGAATTTTGGGAGGTCATAGATTCTAGAGTTCGATCGGTTTATTTTGTTTATTTGGCTAAATTGACATTTAAGTTTTTTTAGTTGTGTTCTTAATTGTTATCTATTCATGTAGTCAGATGATGGGTCTTATTATTTTTTTTGTTGATAGATGGACAACAACAATACTTTAATTACACTAATTAGTTGGTTTGTTAACATGATAACCATTTCACAGATCATGGATATGAATGGTATGTTAAGTGATGAAGAAGATGATGATGATATCCATAACGAATCTACAGAAACTAAGATTTTTTGTCGGAGAAATTATGACTAATAGAGCTATATGTAAAGATATGATTCGTATGAGTGAGACTGCATTTTATAATTTCTGCGAGTTATTAGCAAGAACATGATCACTGCGTTCGACTAGATTCGTTCGACTAGATTTTAAATCACAGGAAGGCAAGTTGCTATGTTTTTGTATATTGTGAGGTATAAGACAACTAATAGAGCAAGTTTCTATGTTTTTTAAGCATGAATACTATATGTGTCACTTTAATAATTATTTTATTGGTGTAGTTATGCCTCCCAAAATAACCCAATGAGAGAAATTTACTTTCCTCTAGAAATGGATAGATTTATTCTTGATAAACTAAATAAGTATTAATAACGTCCCGATGGATTTTGGACTTGAAGGATTTAGAAATTTGGAACAAGTAGCTTTCTCCGCTTTTAATGCTAATATATTTTTATTCTTGATTCTATAGAAATAAATGAGGATTACAACAAAGTGGAAGTAATGAAAAGGAAATAGAAGAAAGCGAAAGATGGGCGTCATCTTAGAAACATGTAGTGAAATATTAAAGTGTAAACATTGACAAGGTTATTTACGCAGCAAAATAGATTCGATGATGTGTTGAAGTGCTTGGAAAGATATTAATTTGATCCCAGAAAGGTACAAGTGCAAAGGCTATTTTCATCTTTGTGGAATACGTCTTGGATGAAAGGGAATTTTGCGTTATAAGGATATAATGGTAAAGGCATGAAGTCATAGGTGTTGCGCGGATGTCTCCGCTACGATAATAGTTTCATATGAAGCCTCGCTATCAATCTATCCTTATTAGCTTTTTAATTTTTGGATGTTTAATTTTTTTTGTTGAACTTATTTGGTATTAAATTCGCGTTCATGAAGTACTTCATTAAAATTTATTGTTATTCACCCCATTTATTGATTTTAAATGATTAAATTTACTCTTGATATTAAATTTAAATGGTGCATTCTTGTTGAGTTTGGAATCTCTTTGAATTTAATTCTATGAAATAATAAATTTATTATTTTGATTGCTTCATGACTATAGTGAATGATGAATTATTAAAAAGGGCAAAAAAACTAAGCTTTAGGATCGTTTATGCTTTGAGCGTAATAAATGTGTATACACATGAAGCTTAATCAACATCGAAACGATAGATTTCAAATGAACTATACACAACTTTTTAGTCTCTTTATTGTTATCAACATGGGGAATGTGTGTTCTTCGTATTTCTTGACATTGTAAGTTCTTCTTGAAACAAAAAATAATGAAAAAAATTATGCGTTCTTTAGGCTTTAATTTTAGTTTTATTATTAATCCGTTTGACATACTTGGTGGAATAACTATATAATGTGGCGAGTGAGGGATGGTTACTATTTTGCAGGGAGTCCACAAATTGGTGCGTGGAAGCGAGCATTTGTAAGGGTGTGCAGCGTGATGAGTGGATGGTGAACTTTGTTTATGTGAAGTAGTGTGGATGAAATCCGAAAAGGCCAATTGGAATCAGTGAGGTCCTATGCTGACTAGTGACGTAGAGATTGGTGTCTTTTGAGGCGATTTTAATGATTTGCTAGATAAGGAAGAGATTTAGGGGTTGAGAGAGTCGAGTGTTGCATGAAAATTCTTCGGCGAGATTTTGTTGCGGATAGTGAGTTGATTGATTTGGGTTTTGTGGGACATCATTTTACATGGTGGAATCGTCGGGAAGGTCCTTTCTAATGCTAAGTGGTGCTTGGATTTTCCGAGGGCAACGTGTACACACTTGGACATGGTTGGGGCGGAGACAACGCCCGGTTCTTGGATCTGACTAGTCTGAGAAGTCAAATAGTCGATTCGTGTTTGATCAAAGGTGGGTGGGAAAGGAGGGCTGCCCGAAGAGACTATTAAAAGAGAGGCAGGGGAAGGAGGTTCAAAGGTGGTTAATGAAGTATTGGCCTCGAAGATCGAAGCAGTTCGCGTGGCATTAATTGGATGGTACAAACAACATAATCTAAATTCGTTGGCGGATTGATGATCTCGATCTCGGATCAAAAACATTTTTTGAGGCATGTAATGGGAAGCGGTGAACTTCATAGCTTTGGAAAGGGAATTAGATGAGGCTTGGGGAGGAGGAAAAATATTGGTGTGTGCTAGCCAAGGAGAAATATCTTAAGGAAGGGGACAAGAACACTAGGTTCTTCCATGCTTCGGCGATGATACGACGACGTCGTAATTTGTTGTTGGGACTTGATGATGAAATGGGAGTTTGGCAGAATGGTACTACTAAGGTGGAGAAATTATTCTACAACATTTTGACACTATTTTTCGGGCTAATGAACATTCTAATCGAGTTAACAACACGGCGTAGTCGTTGAATTAGTGAGGGGATGAGCCAGAAGCGGTATTTGGATATTATTAATATTGGATCCGTAGGAATGGGACAGGAAGTGCACTTTTTAAATAGGAGGCATTATAGTAATTCCATACATAAAAGGGGTATGAAGGGTAGGTTAGTATTTTGCATAACAAGTGAGGATCGGATTGAAGGTGGAGGATACAAGTGATCCAATAGCAGATCTAAACACCAAAAAGCTCCAACGTAATGACGATGGATCATGCCGAGCTCACCACTGAATTAGTAAGCCTACACTTTCACCAAATCATCTAATTTATTCAAATCAATTATTAATGATATTTTTAATCTTAATTCAACATTTTATGGTGCTACATAAGTCAATCGAGGAGTGTTCGTTAATGTTGGAAATTTTAATTATAAAAAGCAATGCTTGATTTCACGCCTCGACTAATAAATTAGTATCAAACAGCATTTTGTGAATGCTGCTCTGGAGATCATCAACTTTCAATATCAATTTTGCATCAATTTAACATTTTTTCGCTGTTTATTTTTCTCGCTATTATTCTTTATTTGAATATATTTGACGCCATGTAGTAATCGGATAAAAGTGGAACTGATTTAAAGAAAGGCGAACAGCTGTATGGCTATATAGTAGATTGTCCAGTTTTCAATTTTGATAGTTACCCTAGGTGAGTGTAGTTGAATTTAATCCAGACGAATGTTTTATAATGTTGTTGGGATTTTATTTTATTCGTCGAGTTGAAATAAGGTCAAATGTAACTAAAAATGTCCTTCACCTACGTTAGAAGACCCCAATTTGGCGGTTAGTGAAAATGGGGGTGAGGTGGGTATCTGACATCCATGCAATACTCCATTAACCCTAGGTGAGCCACCAAAGAAAGAGAACCCAAATGGGGTGAACTCAAAATTTGAGTTGAATTTCACGATTCATCAATTCTTTATATTTTGGTTGTTTTCTGCGCATTTGAAAAGTTAAATTGTTTTTATAGGTAGGTTCACAGTTTAGTGCACTTAAACTGCTGCTGGCTAGAATGATAGAAGCCATCATCTGAATGAGACACTAAGATTGAGATTCACATAATTTATTCTCTGCACATTAGGCAAATTTTGTTATTCTTGCAGTAGTTTTTATTAAGTCATATTTTGTACAGTACTTAAGAATATTCTTGAGTAGGGAAAAATGACTTCAAAGTCAAGGAGAATCTCACTCTGTCCTCCTTAGTGTGCGCGTCTCTCAAATAGGCTTCATCATCTATGTTAATTACTAAGACTGACAGCTGACATCAACATGCCCTAATTCCTTTGAAGAAATTTCTGCCTAAGAGGGAGGGGAGGGGAGGGGGGGCCCTGTGATAGCAGGGAGGCTGTTTCCGCAGTGACCCAAGAGTGAAGTGCAAACACTATCTTCTACTTCGCGTCTTCGCAATAGATAAGAAGCGTAGGACTGACAGTTGAAATTATAAGAAATCTAGCTGCCTTTCCTTTTTCACTTGATATATTAATTTCATCAACTGCATCTGTATGCTTAAAGGTGTTACGAAGGGACATACCATGGGAGACGTATCTAACGACAAAGCTGATTACTGGATCTGGCCTCCAGCTGTTGAGGCGTTATGACAAGAAACCGGAAAGCTACAAAGCTCAATTGTTGGATGATGTATATGTCTCTGCCTCATTTGTTTATAACTTTATATGAACATATATTTCTCCTTAACGTTTTCTCTATCATTCCCTGATTAATTCTCTCTTCTGCATCACTGTTCAGTCTATGTTCTTACTCAATTAAGTCTTCATTGCTCTTTTTCGTTTAAAGTCTGCTGCTTTAGTTGCTTCTGGGTCCTCACTTGTATTAATATATTTGAGAGCATTAACAAGTGGAAGAAACTTTTACAGGATGGTCCGGCTTATGTCCAGACTTTTGTCAGCATTTTACGAGACATATTCAAGGAAGAAACAGTAGAATATGTCCTAGCCATGATTGATGAAATGCTGACAGGTTTGTGTAAGAGGATTAGATTGTTCAAGTAGTTGGTTGTGAAGCTAACTTAATGACTTTCCTCACAGCTAATCCAAAGAGAGCCAGATTATTTCACGACAAATCACTTGACAGTGAAGATATATATGAACCTTTCCTGAGGTATGTTCTATTATAATGTTAGATCTCTTTCCTCAGGAAATGCTTGCCTCTATTTTATGGACAAATTTATTAAAACATGGATCAGTCATATATATGTTTCCTGTCTTTATATAAGTGTAAGTTCATATTGGTTGATGTTTCTACCCAGCCTTGTTTCCACAGTTAATTATTTCCTTTTGCACACCATGGTAAATTACCACTTCATAAATGAAGTTCAACTCAATTTACAACAATAGCCATTCAACAAGTTTATCCACTGTAATGGCAAGACTTGCCCATTTTTTGCGTAAAATTTAAGGCTCTCCTGGTTCACGTAGACAAGCAAAAGATGACTTCCAGACTTAAGGCCTTCTTTGGGGCTTGGCCTGAGGATTCTTTTCTAAAAGTTCTAGTTGGGGAGAAACATTTTTTTCAGTCTTATGTGTGTTAAACCAGGTTAATGTACTTGACTAAACCACACTTTCACACGTTGATGTATCACTATTTTCACAATACATCCCTTAAGTATTGCTCTTGGAAAATCAACCCCTCAACTATCAATGGGACAACAAATGTAACTTCAGCATCCATTACTGCTCAATATGTATTGAAAGCTGATGAATTAAGATTCAACCACCAAAAACTTTAGGGGCGATTTCTATCCATATCTAACTACGATGGACGAAGAAGTTACTTTTTTGTCAGCCGGGGGATTTTTTTCAAAGCGATACTTCAGTGGTGCATCCAAGGTGACACTACTTTAGGAGGGTGAAAGTGTGGTTCAGCCTATGTGTATTAATTGTAATCTTATTAGAGTTCTTAAAATCATATCAGCTGTTAAAATCATGTTCTAAGTTTAGGTTACTGGATTTTTCCATCAAAGTTCATTCATTTATGCCATTTTAGTATAAGTCCAAGGCTTCACACAAATATGTGCTCGTTGGAGCCATTATGCTCTCAATTGAACATATCAATATTTTGGTGGAGTACATATTCATCTGAATATCTAACCAAGTTAAACTCATACCCCTATCGATTTCAATCTTTAGAATGCTGTGGAATGGTAACTGGTTTTTACAAGAGAAGAGCTGTAAGATACTTTCTGTAATAGTCAGGTAAAGCAAGAACTTAAACTGTAAATCTAGCCTTTGGCAAATTCCTGTGTTAGTTTAATATTCTGCTGTTTCCCAATCTCAGTTCTAGGCCAAAAGCACGGGATGGTATAAATGAAAATGGAAATAGTTCCGATTCAAAGAAGAAAATTACCACCATTGATGATGTTCTCACTGAGTTGGTGAAGTGGCTCTGCACTCAGGTCTGTTCTCTTCCGTAAATTATCTTGTTTATATGCTAGTCATTTTCATTATTGTATTTGTGCTTCCATATCTGTGTATGGTTTAACCTTTGTTTTCCCACTTAAGTAAAATCTTTTAAATATTTTATTCGTGATTTTGTCATTTCTTTGGATTGAATTCACATAATCTAAGGTAGGCTGTAAGCCCAGTAACAAGTACATTTTAAATTTGAAGAAGATCAATTTCCCCAATACTTGTCTTAGCTGTTGAAATATCTATAATAAAAATTAGATAGAACCTGTACGAAACAGGCATGCACATCGCAAGAATAGAGCTAAAATACTGTTAATAATACATATATCTAGTTACATGTCAAGCATGTATGTAACTTATGTTGACCTATGAAGCATAAGAAGGTAAAACATATTAACTGTTAAATAATGCAGCTTAAGAAGCCTTCCCATCCTAGTCGTGGGATTCCAACTGCAATCAACTGTCTTGCAACATTGCTGAAGGAACCTTTTGTTCGCTCTTCATTTGTTCAAGCTGATGGTGTAAAATTGATTGTTCCATTGATTACTCCAGCATCCACGCAGCAATCGCTTCAGGTTCTCATCATACTTTATCGATCTAGATGTCTATGCACACTCCCTTTATCCACTTTCATATGTAGGTATACGTACAGGTCAGAAGATTTCTTCTAAACTAATCACATTTACCAAGAAAACTCTTTCTATTGTTTAGAAGTTCACTTTTGACCTTTGTAAACATAAGAATCTATATTTTTCTTCCTGTCCATCTGATAATTACAATCTTTGTTCATTTCTATTCAGCTCTTGTACGAAACATGTTTCTGTGTTTGGCTGTTGTCTTATTATGAACCTGCACTCGACCATCTATCTACTTCAAAGGCTCTGCCACAACTAGTAGAAGTTGTTAAGGGCTCAACAAAGGAAAAGGTAAAATCTCACAGTTTTTAGCCAAAAGTGCATGATGCAACACCATGAGAAAATTTCTTTGTTGTTTTCAATAGCTATTATGTTGATGAGCATGTTTTGTTTGTTTGTTTGGGTATATTTTTTTTACTGGTTGTACTTTTCAATTAAGTTTCATAGATTTAGTATGTCATGTTAACGTCTAGTTTATCTATTGACCTCTAGGTTGTCAGGGTGGTGATCTTGACTCTGAAGAACTTTCTTTCCCATCAAGGTACTTTTGGTGCTCAAATGGTGAGCCTGGGTCTTCTGCAAATTGTTCAGAGTTTAAAGGCACAGGCTTGGAGTGATGAGGTGAATTTTTTTATTTTTTCCTAAATGATTTCCTGTTGCCCAAAACAAAAGATAATCTACCTTTACAAGTATGCTGGCTGAGTACTGTTAAGTTTTGCTTGTGTTTTCTATACAAATTTGACTTGCTCTAGGAAAAAAAAAATTGAATGCAAAATAACATTGGCTATGATAGGAGTTTGTTGATGGTATCACTCTCAATTTCATGCAACTTAATCGACGAAATTAGCAGCTGCTTGAAGTCACAAAAAATCATTTAGAGTGCATTGTGAAAATGATACCGAGTCCCAAAACTATCAAAATTTATGTGATCAATTCATTCATAGAAACAAAGTGAAGCTTGAAACATTATATTTTATTGCTAAGCTCTTATCTTACATGTACTGCAAGCTTCTTTGGTTTCCAATTTTGTGATGTTGAAATTCTGATCTGTGAAAGTAATCATCATTGCGGCCGCAGGATCTTTTGGAGGCTTTGAATCAGTTGGAGGAAGGACTCCGAGTAAGCATCAAGCAGCTGAGTTCCTTTGATAAGTATAAGCAGGAGGTCCTCCTTGGTCATCTTGATTGGTCTCCAATGCACAAGGATCCTCTATTTTGGCGAGATAATATCAATAACTTTGAGGAGAATGATTTCCAGGTATATGTGCCACTTTTTTAGGTTCTGTTTGCCCTCATCATTTTTCTATGGTAAATAATTTTGAAGCCAACATCAATTAATATGAACAAATATCCATTTGCTTATATTTGATAGCTACTGTGGATGTGTACGATAATGCTTTGGTTTTTAGCTATAGATTGTCAAGACCTTCGGTTAACCAGCTACTATTACTCCTATTCATAGGTTAGAACGTGGATCAAATATTTTTTGTTAATTTAATAAAGCACTCATTGGTTAGAAGTTAGAGCATTCATCAAATAATATTTGTTCTGCAATAAATTACTTATTGTTTAGAAGATAGTCAGCTGGGTTCCTTTAATTGTTCAAAATTTAATGGTAGGGGCCAAAATAACCAACATTCATCGAGTAGTTCAGATTGTCAAAGTTAAACAGACCTTTATGGTGCCTGAAAAAGGATCTCCAAACCAAACCAAGCCTTATCCCACTATGTGGTGAAAAAGATCTCCAAATTGTAATGACAAGCATAGCCTAAACCACTTTGGGTTAAAATTTGGGGATTTCTTCCTTGAAACATCCGAGTTTTTTATTAATGTTGGAATGCTCCTTTTGGTCTCTTATAGGGTTTTCCTTGGTCTTGTCATTCATTATCTTTGCATGATGTCTCGAACAAATTAGAAGGAGAAAAAGAATGAATGTGCATGATTGTGTTTCATGCTTTTCTGGTTTAACAAATATGCGCAATGAAATGATGTTCCCATTGATATAACCTCACTAGTTGAATATAACCAGATTTCATTAAACACAAATTCCTCATTATAGAGATAGTAATTTTACTTTTTCATCTGATTAAGAGTATGCAGATGTGATATCTATATTACTGATCCCACGATGAGGCAAAAGGCTTAATTAGACTGGGTAGATATAAGTTTCTTCTGTGGATGTATCTGTCTATCTGTCTAACTATCTTACCGACTTTCACAGATCGTAAGGGTGCTCATCACTATCCTGGAGACATCTGGTGACCCGAGGACACTTGCAGTTGCATGCTACGATCTATCACAGTTCATTCAGTACCATTCTGCAGGCCGGATCATAGCTACTGACCTCAAAGCAAAGGACAGGGTAATGAAATTGTTAAACCATGAAAATGCAGAGGTTACCAAGAATGCGTTACTCTGCATTCAAAGGCTATTCTTAGGTGCCAAGTATGCCAGCTTTCTGCAGGTTTAATACTTGACGACGAGTGTTTATGATTCGCCAAATTATGTTTGTGATTGGTTTTTCCCTACAAAGTGAATATTGGTTGTGCAGAAAATCTTCCAATTGCTTTTTTGCAAGTGATTATTGTATCTAGTGTTCGTTTCAAATATGGTATAGAGGCAAAGTTGCTATGGTTGCTGAGTGAGAATCATTTCTTCATATTGGGGCATGTACGAATATGATGTCCAACGAAATAAATTATGGAGTATTTATTACTACGTATATAATTTCCAACTTTTTTTCTCCTTTTACATCATCAAGCCCATGCAAAGCTATTTCAATTTGACTTTCACCTTGACAAGTTCATTTCCTTTTACATTTGAATCTGGAAATAGTTTTGGTAACAAAGCTTATAACATACATAGTAAATTTGATATGATAGAGAGTATTTGCTTTTTTATATATTCTTGGTTTCTAACTATATCTGCTTTTCTTAGAAAACTAAGATTTTGGTATTCTGTATAGACTCGAGGCTAAATCTACAAATATATGTTCATTGGATAAACAGCCCGACGAGTTAGCTCATCATTTTTGAATGCGTGCTCTAAGATGATCATCCATGTCTGCCCCGTCTAACCACTTTTCGAGTTTTGCTTCTCGATCGGCCTTAAAATCTTCAAAATTATCTGACAAAGAGAGTAATTCTTTATGAGAAAAGCTCCTGCGAACTGATAGTTCATCTTGTGTTGAGTTGGCTAACTGACTTGGCAGAGGCACTTCTTCGCCTTCCATATTATTTATAGTGGCGAAACTGGGTGCAGATGCAGCTGATAATAATGAGTCAGGCAACACTCCCTTGTCCTTGATCTGAATTGGCGCAGTCTGCTTGGATTGAGACCGCTTTAAACTGCTCGACTTTTGCTTTGCAGGCCTAAAAACACTGAAGATGTTATTGGAGGATACACTATTGCTAACATCTTCCTGCTGTCTATAACCTGTGTTGCGAGTCCATATGGATGGAGTCCAACTGGAGCTAGTAATTAATCCTTGTTTCGGTTGTTTGCTTGACACAATGCCAAGTGTATTTCTAATATCGCTGATCATCTCATCAGCAATTGGAAAACCACATTCTTTCATTGATCTTATCGTTGTGATAGAATCGTCTGAATCTTCTGTATGCCAAGTAATTTCATGAGACTTCTCTGTGATCCTTTTTCCTAAATTTATGATGTTGGGGCCTGCATTATGGGCATGCTGCTGGATGTAGAAAAGCCCCACAGACGGTTCATTAGCCACAAACTTTATCATATCCGCCATGCATTCAGTTATATCAACAAATCCATCTACTGGAGAATAATCATGTATCTTCTTGATGGTGAACCGTTCTTCATTGCTGAAAGTACCATACGATGATTAAAAACGGAAGATAAGTCAATCAGTCATTAAAGACAAAAATAAAGGGGAGGAGAAACATTCTGAACATGAATCATAGTTCAATACTTTCAGATATAGACAATGCTACTATCGATCCTTTTGATAGCTTTTGGTGATTATTTAGCGAACTGCCAACATGGCCTCAAAAGATGAAATGAACGTGGGTCGAGATCAAATAATGAGTCTCATAGGAACAAGAAAGCAGCAATATAATTGGATATGGAATGCACTTGGACAGATTGAAATTCTTATGAGTCTACTAACCCCCTTCCACGCCCCTAATCCACACACACAAAACACCAGCACTACTCAAAAAGCCTCGACAAGTCTATCCAAATATCCCCTTAAGAAACCAGTTTTTGCAATTTAGTGTACTTTGTAAAGCTTTCTTTGGGAGTATAATTATAGCTAGACAGGACAATAAATGAATGAATGCCTGCATCAAGAAAGAGAATAAAATAGAAAAGAGATAATAGTTCTACTCTCTAGAATGTATATGCAGTTTTAATCATTTAACTACATAACCTGAAGCCCACGATGAATTTTAATCATATAACTACAGCAGAGGAATTTTTTTAATTCTCAAATTGCACTGTCAAACATTATGGTGAATAACTATCTACATAACAAATTTATCACTCCCCTTGTAATATACGGTAATGAATTGCTTCTCACAGTTAATGAAGCTGCAGCTGTAGATGTCCTCCATTTTCGAAGAAAAGTAAAATCTACCATCTGTTAGAAAATTTGATGCTAATGAAAATCATTTAGCAGAGGTAGCATATTTCTGCTAAATTGATTTCATTACCTCCTTGCAGGTGAATAATAAGCCTTCAAACCAGGTCAAAACCCACCATCCCGAAAATAAACAGTAACGCAAAAGGAAAAAGAAATAGATTCCATTTTACCTGAACATAGATCGTTTATCCAATAATGAGAATCAGCATATCAGTAGAACCATATCAGTAGACAATGGGTGGCGAAATCTGCACATACAACGTCGGAAATTGATCAAATAAATATGATACTTCATAGCACTTAAAACTAAAGCCACACAAGATATAAATAGCATAGATTTACACTACCAAATAAATTTCGAGATATCTTCTAATACGCCTTAACGTGCAGATGATGATAATGAGATATATTTTTTCACAAAAATGTACTTCAGTACTTGCCTAATTAATTTATAAATAAATGCACAAGCACCATCCCAAAAATATTGTCCAGTTCGATATTCAATGTTCAAAATTATCAAAGTTTGCGACCTCAATCTACACACATAACTTTGATTCGAACCAAAACATTCATCTTAATAACACATTATATCAGATATACTATCATTTGAAGAAAAATCCACCAAATATTATACAAATCATAAAAATACATGGGAACATAATTCAAGAATTCAACAATCAAAAATCAAAACTGCACAACTTTTTAGATTGAGAGAGTAACTAAATTGATGAAATCACCAAACCAATCAACATTTCCATTAAGTTTATTGACTTTTTCAACATTCCCATCAAAATATATATAAAAAATTAATCAACTCATAGGAACATCATCATATTTTTTTTTATGGATTCGGCTGTAAATCAAACCCGATACCGGATACCTCAATACCCAATATTTTTTATGAAGACCCACATCTCAAAATTTATTCTTTATAACAAAACCATAAATCAATTATGATCAACAAGAATGATAAAAAAAAAATTAAAAAATTGGATATTTTACTTACTACAAACAATTATGTAGCCACAAACAATTTGAGGTTGATAATATCAAATTGAGTAAATCAATTACAGTATTTTTTTTTTACTCCTTGATCAGAAGAGGTATATTAAGAATTGCATGAAAATGTTTTGTTCTGTTTGGGTTTTGAATGCTCTGTTATCTGAACAACTTTTTATTATCTAACTTCTTTTTCGCTTGATTGACTTGAAAAGCTCGGTAACTTTCAATAAAGTTGGTGTTGAATAAGCTACATTTTAAAAGCTTGACTCGAAAATTATTATATGTTGGAACACTCAATACATATTATATGTAAGTATCACATTACTAATATGTATTAACTCATGAAAAATTGAATTTTGTTAATGAAATTGTTCAAATTAAGTCGACATCAAGTGGGCTGAAGTGCTCAACTTCGACTTCGACAATATTGATCTGAGTTTAACGAGGCTCGATTTGTAATAAACCCCAAAACGTTAATCTTCAGCGCAGGAAACGATGATTATCGAAGCAGGTTAATACCGGTAGGGTTCGATTGAACAAATATATTAAGTGTAGATAGCAAGTCGAGGGTGGGTTACTTTCGAGGAACCAATTGAATACTCGACGATATAGACCATTTCATAGTTATGCGCTCGCTTAAAATATCCGACTCACCCGTTAATTATCCGGTCCGTGAATAAATTATCAAAGAATTAATAATATTTTATATTTGTGTTAAACATAATTATCAAGAATTAAGGTTTGTGAATTTTATTATCATGTCTCAAATAATTGAAGTTTCTGAATTTTATTAGTGTTACAAATATACCATCTAAAAGGATATGTAAATATTTAAAGTGATAATCGTATATTTTACAGAATAGTTAGAAATCAGTATTGGAATCTAAGTTCTCCAATTCAACATGTTTCTAACTTCAAGCTATAAACAAACAAATTCGAATAATATCCTTGAATCTTGAATAGTTAGAATATGTTTCTAAAATCACTATTCAGTAGCAGCTTAAAGTGATAATCGTATATAAAATATCGAATACGTATTCAAGAATATGGTCGTAATTAGAATCAAATATTTTATAGTTGAAATTCGAAAAATATTTAGTTGAGTTAGATCATCACATGTATTTTCATTTAAACTCTAGTATAGTAAATACATGTCAAAAAGTATTTACCGTACTTCCCCTAGGTGTTAACGAAAAATAGATGCTTCATAAGGTCCAAAGAGTCACTAAATCACAAAAATGCACAAATATAAATTTATTCAACACATGTCACAAACCGACCTTAGCTCAGTTGGTAGAGCGGAGGACTGTAGTGTGTTCCATAGTAATCCTTAGGTCGCTGGTTCGAATCCGGCAGGTCGGAATAGCTTTTAGCGATGAATACACTTTTTTTATATTTTTAGCGATGAAGTGAGTTCGAGCAGGACGGAATACCTTTTTTATATTTTATATTTACTTTGATGAATTGAGTTTCGAACTTAATGGAATACTTTTTTATATTTTTTTTATATTTAGCGATGAAGTGAGTTTCGAATCGAGAACTTTTTTTTATATTTAGCGATAGTGAGTTCAGGCAGGAAACTGTCCTTTAGCAATAATATTTTTATTTCGTATTAGGTGCTTTCGAGTCGAGAATATTTTTTTAAACAAATCTCTATGCATTTGTATTCTCTGCTTCCATTACAAAGAATACTACAATCTAAATTAAAATGAACTAGTAAATCTAGCTTCTCAAGTATCAAACTAAATAACAACATATCCAACATAAAAAACCTTAATTTTCCACATATACACTGCCTCAGCACAAATCTCTATTGTACCGACCTAGTTTTTGCTTTGTATACAAGTACAAATTCAAACCAAACTACCTAGTAACCCAATATCTCTCATTTTTCAAAAAAGGCCCAACTATATTATATAAGCATACATTAATAGATATTTATTATTTATACGTTAAATACTCAATATATAATTACATATAAGTTAAATTAGTGATGTGTATTGATAATTTAATTTATTAGCACATGAAAAATAAAAAATAAAACTTACAGAAAAATGTTCATATTAAGGTTGGCGGTAGTCAAAGCCTCGAGTTCGACAGTGTTTTTAGAGAAGGGTTACGATTTATTAATGTTCATTAATTTTCATTTTGTACCCAATTTTAATGTAAAAAATGAGTACTTAGCGTTACTTAAATATCTGCATTCTAGATGGTACAATTAAAAAATTCAAAAAAATGTGCCAAAATTGTATATACACTTAATTAAAGAATGTGTGCGAAATTCGTTGAAACAAGGTAGGTACGGGTTACACAAAGTAAAAAAATAAGCTTATATAATTGACATTAATGAATTATTTTTTTAGAAAAATGAATACGTATTAAAATTTAAAATATAAAGAAGAAAGAAAATATTTTATAAAATGGTATAGTTTGTATTTTTAGTTTATACTAAATGAACCATTAATGAACAAAAAACTTAATGAACGTAATTTTCCACCATTTTATGTATCCTGAATTTGTCTTGACTCAACTTGAGTCCAACATGAAAACTAATGTTTAATTCGATTAGATAAAAATCCATTCAAATAAAGAAACCTTTCACTATTTGACCAGGTTGACTAATTTAGAGTCGTAATATAGTATCAATTCATTAAAATTAAAGATTGTCTAATTATGAATTTTCTAAAAATTAGGCTGAACACATTTAATAGTAGTTAAAGTTGACTTATTTACTAAAATACATATAAATATTGATCAAATGAACAAGTTGAGAAATAAAGAGGTAAAAAGTAGACAATCTTTATGCAACGAGAGAAATTTTCTGTTATCAGCCAGCAAAGTCGTCGCCTTAGCAGTGCATCCAGTCCCTGCTAGGATCTACGGATGAGTTAATCGGGATGTGCGCCGATTGATTAGGGGCTAGAACTTTGCTTTTAACCCTTGTCTGAGGTTCGCTCATATGAGAGTCGAGCACTTGTGCGTGAAAGTATAGCTTTCGTTTAACCACGTGATACAAGGTTCTCTTCTTTATGAAGTGGGAGCCAGCTATTCAAATGAAGAGATGGAGGCGAATAATGTTGATACTTAGCACTCTAATTAACTTTCTGCAGGTTGAGACATGCTAGAGGCGAGTACTACTTATTTCTCTTTTTGTTTTGTCAATGTACATATATGACCACTTTGAGTCGGCAGGAGTTAAGATCATAAACAACTTGTATACCAAAGTCACCAATCGATGGATATGACATAAAATGACATCGTTTGGCGATTAATAATATTAATACACTTTTGTCCATCATGGTGAACTAACAACGCATACACAGTCGCATTATCAACATAATCATACATCAGAAGCTTGGAATATCTGACCAAGCGATACGCAACGTAGTCTCCCTGATACATCACCAAGTAATAGTATGGTCAAACATGACCCCTGATATCACGACATCCAGTTCTAGAAACATAAGAGGAAACAATAGGAAAATTTGTTGAGGACTTCCAGCCGCCATCGTCTACTTCTGATCTTAACCCATGACTATCAAGCGGCTCCTTAGCGACTTGACAATCATTCCTAAAAACCTAGGCATAAAACGTCGGCCCATAGAGAATAGGGATTAAGTTGCGAAGCTTAGTGAATACAAATGCCATGAATGGTATCCAAACACATCTAATCATACTTATATATTAGGGCATATGTATACATTAATAAGGCCAACTAAATTAGCAACTATTTCCAAATTACATAATAACCCACCCCATTGATATCATACGAGATGAAAACATAATACTTCATACATATATTCATAAACCGTCAACAACGCCAATCAAATATTGAATCAAATAAAAGCGATACAATCAATAATGGTTGTGGTCAAATGAAAATCACATGCTTATTAATATAAATGTGGCGTCTATACACTTGACCACCGCGTTCACGATACCGCGTCTCCCGACACGTATATATGCGTCACGATCCTCCCGACCGAGGCTACCCCTAAATATGCATATCGCACGAGCCTCCTGAAACATCTCGAGTTGCCTGATATGCATATCGCTGCTTAAAGCTCCGGTCGAGTACCCTCGATGTATATCACGTACATTCGCCAAATCGACACAACGAAAAATACCTGCATGACCACAAGCGATACCGCGACCACCGCTGACACAATTACACACAACACTTTCGTGAAGTATAATCACGACCCTTCACCAACTGATCTCGTAACATCGATCTCAGCGGCAATATACGTTCAATATAACCCGTGACAAAGCATACCAAATATATAATCATAATATATATGAAAGGTTCCATCGTGAATTTATGCTACGCCGAGCAAGTAAACTCTACCCATATTGACTAGTTAGTCGAAGCACACGGTCACTCGGCTCCTATTCCAAAGCGATTTAAATGTACTTGTCTTCTTTGATTCAAAAATCCGTTTTAATAATTAAATCACCAAAAATAGTAAATAAAATCAAATCACTCCAAATTTTGTGATGAAGTATGCACGGTATAGTAGGGAGTATGAGGTTTTAATCATTTTAATTTTTCTCAAAGCTTAGTATTGATTTAGGTACTTTATACATATTAACCCACTTTATCTTTCAAAAATCATAATAAATGTAAAAAGACCTCAAAATCAAAACTTTCTTTCATGGGTCAACTCAAAATGTTAAATATTATTCTACAACAGAAAATTATTAAATTTAAAATACGTTTACTATTTATTTCATATTTTATATGTTTCCTAGCCATTAAACTTCCAAAATCTATAATAAATACAAAACAAATTAAAAATCAAAACTTTCTTTCACAAATCAACTCTATGTGTCAAAACTTACTTATAATCAGATTTGATGATTTTGAAGCATATTTACTATTATTTCTCATTTTTCTTTCCAAAGTCAAACTAAATCTAAAATAGTCAACAAAACACAAATCTTCATCGTTTCCTCAAAGATTAATATTCAAGTGTTAAAACATCACCAAAAATGCTTAGTTAAATATTTAATCTAAAATCCAACCAATTCAACGTCTGATAATTTCAAAATAGATAAAAAGAAATTAAGATCGAGAATATGCCTTGGGTGTTGGAAATAGTTAGGAGATGATTTTGAGCAACTTTTCCTCAAGGAATTTGAAGAAAAAATGGAGTATTTTTTGAGATTTGAGCTTGAGGGAGGAGAAGAAGATGATGATTTGGGGGTTGGTGGGAAGCTTAAATAGTATGGTGTTAAGTCCCGTTTGGTATGCGGTTTTATTTCTCCGCTTCGTGTAATTAAATTTAATGAAAACGGTCTTAAATATATTATTATTCGGGCAAGAAAATACTACTTGTTTTTTATACTCGTCTTGGTTTATCCATTTTATTGCGAAAGTATTTATCTTATCTCCGAGTCGCGCCACCGATTTATTTAATATATTTTTAGAGAATCACTTTAAGCGTAACGGGTTATTTGATATATATGCGTCCGAAAAATACATAAATGTACGCCTCAATGAGTTTAGTCCATGCGTAGGCTTCGACTAATGTCCTCCCGCTCATTTGCGTCCAAATTACGGCAGCAAACACGAATACTTGACCTAGCGGCCCCCGCATACCAATCACGACCACGGTGGTGCCATTCTTTGGGACAAAAGCTTCGCATTACAACAACATAAAAAAAGACCTCTGCGGCCTCGCAGCGGCCTCGGAAATGTAGCCATTACGGGGCGTTATAGTATTAAATCTCAGCTTGACCATGACGGTCACCAATTCGCGGTAGGTCTTGGGCCGCTACTATTACAAAAAAAAATTCACAAGCTGTTGAATCTTAGTCCTACTTGCCCCGAGAAAGCTCACTAACGGCCTTATAAAGCGGCACCAAATGCGGCCGTTCTTGAGGCCGTTTAGTGAAAACCAACTTCTTGACCCCATGGCCCGGCCTCGAATGACCTTTCTGAGGCGGTTTAGGGGCTTTGCTCTATTCGAGAGTCTTCATCCGTATGTAGCAGGTTCTGGCAGAGGCCTCGGATCGGCCCAGTTACTTGATCGTTTGATGCAACGATCTTAAATTACGATGGGGATTCACAATAATCCCCGAATAGGGATTCAAAATGGTAGCATACAATCCGGGTAGAGTTTGTAGAGAACCCTATAGGTGCAAGTTTTCACTTTGGCAATGATCGCATACGGTTCACCTTATCACCATAGAACTCAATAGCATTCCTAGCCCTCCATATTTCATATAGGGTGATAAATCAAGTCTCATTTCACTTAGGCAGTCGGCCTTGTAGTACTCTTTCTTGAGCCATTTTTGTTTAATTTCACCGATGAGTAGACATCTCTCTTTTTACCCCAAGCCACTACCTAATCTACATCCAAATCCCTCCAACAACCGCACAAGAAAAGAAGATGTGTTTCTGCCCAGACTCGATGGGCCTTTACAAAATCCCTGAAGTCCTATCCGGATGATCAAATAATACGAGGTTGTCTTTGGTAGTAAGCCGGTTGCCACAAGTAAGCCATACCACAAATGAGAACCTAGGAGGAATATAATTCTTCCAAATGGTGGTCATCCACGACTTCTTGTTGCGCCCCACCCTCAACAATTCATAAACTTTTCCCGAGGCAAACCTTCCCCCGATCACCATTTTTGAAAGCCCAGAAATAGCTTCTACTCCAGCTCCCTTAAGCTCTTTACTTATTAAATCTGAAATAATAATCAACCTCTTCATAAGGTAGGAATCATGGTCCTACTTTCATTCTCCCATATGGATTCCCCTCTCAAGTAGATTGAGTGCACCCATTTGACCTAAAAATTAATGCCGCGTTGTGGATGTCCCAAAATATTGAATGACAAAGCCATATTCAGTACGGACATGTTTGAGTCCAAGTCCCCCCTCATCTTTGGGACAACATATATCTTTCCAACCAACCCGAGACATGTTTCCTCCTCACAAGAATGGAATACAAAGGGAAGTAACCTTACTTAGAATGGTTGCGGGCATAGGGAAAATATGCAACCAAAAAGCTTTAACTCGCTAGCAGCCAGGACGGATGAGTTCACGAGCTTTCTAGGCATAGTGAGTGATTTGTGCTTCCACTTTTGCAAGTAGTTGCCGATTGCTTCCAAGAAATGAAAAGATTTCGCAACCTAGAATTTCATAGGTACTAATTGGGACGCCAAGCCTCACCGGGAACACCCGCTTCTTGAATCCAATCCATTCGAAGCTTCTCGGACAATTCCATGAAGCCCGGCTAAAAGATGTTAGACTTGATCGGACTCACCGTAAGCTAAACACTCTCAAGATTCTTGAGGAGCTGCTCCGTGACTACACTAACAGGAAATATCACCCCTCGAATAAAGCATTAAATCATCCGCAAAGGCAGTGTGGGTGATTCTATTCGACCTACATTTCGGGTGATATTTGAACCCGAGAGACTTCGTCTTCACTTTGAGCGAAATTCCTATGAGATGGTATCATAAGCTTTCCTAATATCCACCTTGGTCATATAACTTGCGCTTGCTCTCTTCCTTGTATAGCCCCTTACAAGCTCTTGTGCCAAGAAAACATCATCCGAGAGATTCCTCACTCCAAGGCCCGCGGGCGAATCGACAAGCAAGGTAGATAGGGAAGCGTCAGATTGGTTGCTTTTAACCATTGGGGGTCTTGTAGGCTACATTCGTACATTCAATGGGTCTAAAATCCCTAACTTTAGGGTCGTGATCCATCTTAGGTATAAGGGAAATAATAGTGTGGTTGATTGTTTGAAGTAAGCTTTCCCCCGCTAAGAACTCCGTACCATGACAAAATCATCCTGCAATCTTCGATTCTTCTTTAAAGAAGAGCGATGAATACCCGTCCGGTCCGGGGCCTTATCGTTCCCAATATCAATGAAATCTCCTTTAATTTCCTCCAAAGTAATGTTATGATAAGAGCGTCCACCGTCAGCGTCAAAGTAGGCCCTTGGCAGTATCTCCCGAGTCTACTTAGGGAGGTAGATAGATGCTAGAGCCAAAAGTCCCTTACAAAAATCAACCATCTCCTCATTCATTTCTCCACAAAGTAAGTCTGCTCGTCCACCTTCCTGATGTGAGATGTTGTTCGGGCATAATTTTTTCTTCACAATAGAATGAAAATATTTCGCCTCATGAATGGAGTGCATTTGCCGCTGCTAAGAAAGAGATTTCGGCACTTATCAAAGTGTTCTTATTCCTCAAAAGTGCAACTTTCTCTTTAGAATGTCATTTCCCCAACTTTATGAGGGGATTGGTCCATCCTTCTTTAAATACGCATTGGTTAGTAGCCTTAGCCAAAAATCCCTCAATCTCCCCATAGGTTTCAATCTCTTTAAAGGTCTGTGAGGCTTTGGGTTTAGAACACTCATGCGGTATTTACCCGTCTGTCATTTCCCCGAGACTTAGTAACAATGCCTTTTGAATCCGGATGTTTTAAGCCACATCTTGAAGAACTTGAAGAATTTTACATCCCTCCGCTTCTCCCTTTTGAAGAACCGAAACAACAACCGGACAATGATCTGAGAAAGGTTCCATAGGTAGAAAAATAGCTAGACAAGAAGATCCCATCATATGCCAAGCTTGATTGTTCAATACTTGGTCCAATTTGGTCCACAAGGAACCTTTATTCCAAGTAAAGTGAAAACCCGTCGATGGAGCATCCTCGAGACTTCACCACTTAAATAATAGAATTCACCTGAAATGCTTGACTTCGTATGTCGTGAGCTTCTTTTCTCCCACATTTTTCAACGGTTTTACGAGAACAATTAAAGTCTCCCATGAACAACCAAGGTTGGGAAATAAAGGAACCCACTAACGACAAATAATCCCAAAGATTCTTTCTTATATTTACACTATATAAGGGACATACAAAGAAGGCCAAGAAGAAGACTCGAGTTTAACTTGCAAGGGCAACGGACATAGATATGTTTCGCCACTATCTCAGCTTATCGCATCTCGCCCCTTCCCTAGCTTCCTCCATTCCACAACAGAAAATCACTCATTATCCACCATATCAAATTGTGCAAGATTCCCAAGTAGGAAATCCGGTTATCCTCGAAATGTTGTAATCTTGAACTGGTAAACTTCGATTCGAGAATCTGAAAATGCTTGAACCTTTTTGTAAGCTCGACCCCGTCCCGTTGGGCGGGCATCATTCAGGTTCCTCGGAGACCTCGAACATTCCACATAAAGTATCTTCATGGAGGAGGCGGGGGAGTTGGGAGGCTACTAAGTGCCTCTGCATCTTCTTAAGATTGTTCGCTAGAATGAAGTGCAAGAAGCGTTCAAGAGGATATGTCGGCAAACTTTGTACAAGGCATAGCGTCCCAGTAACCCAGCAACTGAAGCTCTTCATTGGACAATGTTTGGGGTTGGAAGACATCCTACTCGCCAGAGACTACCACTAACGTGTATACAATCCATCGATTGAATTCGAGGCTTTCAATAGCCTCTTGCTTCCCGGCCCAGGTATATCACTCCCGTTACTTTTTACCGTCGGCGCGCACTTGGCGCTTACGCTTTTCCCCCAGGGCCGGTTGGACTCGGATAAAATCCGATTTAAATCGGGGTCCGGTCCGGTCGGCCGGATTTGGACAAAAACGGTCGGACGGACGGTTTTCAATCCATATTTTGAATGAAGCAGGACCGGATCGGTTGTCGATACAGGCCGGACGGTTATAACCGGTCCGGTCGGTTCGGTATTTTAAAATAAAACAATCTGGCGGCCTGACCCGTTTCAAAAATAGAACTACTCCCGGCCCGGCCACTTTCAACCACCGGCCTTGACGCGGATAAGAAAAGCCCACTAAACCGTTCTCCCGCATTACTTTGTGCCGATTCGAGAAGCACCTCCCCCCACTGTGCGATTCAAACACTTTCGAGGCCACCATTTAGGTGTTATTAATCTCGAATTTTAAGTTATTATTTCAAATGTTTGTCTTTTTAGTTATTATTTGAATTTGTTTTTATTCCAATTTGTTTATTAATTTTAGTTGTAATTTGCCTAAATTAAACTGTAATTGTTATAAACTAAGTGTTCCTCGATTACTCTTGTTGTAGCATAGCAATTTGTTTTGATATTTTGCTATTATCTGAGTCACCCACCGCCCCGTTATTTGATAGTGTTGTTATGATACTTGTATGTTGCTCAGCGGGCGTCGTTGTTTATTTGTAGACTTTCTCATAGTAGGTACTGAGTTAGTGACTTCGGCCAATGGAGATGCTTGGTTTCTCACAATTATTTGAATGATGAAATAATTGGGTTTTACTTCACCTATTTGACTTCGATAACCGAGTCGGATGATATCCTTCCGGCGGTTTGATTTGATTACTAATGCGATGTTCTTTGTTGTCAAAACCAGCATAGAGGCCTTAGAATTTGATATTTTCGCGGTGAATGACGGCGTTGGAGTTTGCATTTATTTTATGTTATCGTTGTATCTTTCTTGATTCTTTAAGACTTGTAGTATAGTATAGAAATGATAGAACTTCTTCTCCCCCTACCGATCATCTTCACCATTTTCATTGCTGCGTAGTATAAACTTGCCGATGGTAGTTTATTAGCGGTGGTTCATGAAGCTGTGGTTGAATTTGTGAAAATGCCGTACTTTTTCTCGTATTTGTTAGGTTTGACATGAATGTAATTTTATTGTTCGGTATTATGGGTGAACAAATGCGGATCCGTTTCCTCGTTGGCGAGAAGGTGAAACTATGGCGGATTATTGGGACATGACCGCCGAGCAGTAAGGTTGGAAGATGGAATTCAGCTCGACAAATGTCTACAGAGTTGTAAAGTCCCGGCTGCTAAGCCTTCATTGCTAAGCGTCTGCTAATTATAAGCACTCCTTAGAACCTCACATAGACAAGTTAGGACTCGATCTTTAACTAGTATTGGTGGAAGTGGTGAGAATGATAGAACTATTCTAATTTGTGGAACTGAGCTTTGAGAAAATTGAGAATAAAGAGCAAGATGTTTGCATTGTTTAAAAACTTATAGAAGTGATACTAATAAACATGGAGCTGGATCTTTAAATAATCATATCCTGAGAGTGTCCATCGGCTCCGTGGAATAAGAACATTGTTAAGCATAAAGATAAAATCAACGGGAATTAATGATTTATGTGCTAAACAAAGTGAGTGGATGATCCCAGGTACCATAGTTGGTACAAAGACTAAAGCCCTTGATATTGACTTAGGGATTAACATCTAATATTACTTACGTAGTTGATGAGTTATCATTTTAATTTTGTTGAAGGAGAAGGATTTAGGGAGTTTGTTAGACTATTAGAGCCTAGGTTTATACTTCCTCGTAGAGATACTGTTGCTGCTGATTGTTTTAGATTGTATGAAAAGGAAAAGCATGTGTTGAAAAAGTTGCTTAAAAATCAGAGGTTGTGCTTAACTACAGATGGTTGGACTTCAATTCAGAATATTAGTTACTTGGTTTTGACTGCTCATTATATTGATGATAGTTGGAACCTTAAGAAAAAAATCTTGAACTTTTCTTTGATTGAAAGTCATAAAGGTGAAATAATAGGGAAGGCTATTGAGACTTGTTTGAATGAATGGGGGTTTGATAAGATTCCTAACGATAGCAGTGATAATGCTCTTCAAATAATTGGAGCTAGATTACTTGAAACAAGGTAATTGGCGGAGAATGTTGTGAATAATAAATACTTGCGTATCGGATATGCTTTCATGTACTAACCTCGTTGTTAAAGAAGGTTTGAAGAGCACTCTGCCCCGATCTTGAAGATTAGATGTGCTATGAGAGTTTGTGAGGTCATCTCTCCTGAGGAGTAAATTGTTTCAGAATGTGTTGCCTTGGAGAAAATTGGAGTGTAGAAGGGGTTTGTCTTGATGTCATTTTACCATTGGAATTCGGCGTTCTTGATCTTGAAACAACAATTAAGTATCAAAAATCTTTGATAAGTTGAGGAGGGAAGATGCTAGTTATTGTAGTATTTCAAACTTTGAAGAACAAAATGTTCTACAGGCCGCGCCTCCACGGTAATGATGATTGGCCAAAAGTGAAGCATTTGTCAAGTTTCTAAGGTTTGTTTTATGAGTCTCTTTTAGCATTTTTAAGTTTGTAATTTTGTCACGTCTTCTCGTTCTTTAAACAAATTGTTATGATGTATGTGACGATAAAGAGACTAGCAGTGATGATCTTGTTTTGAAGAAAATGGCTGACAATATGAAAGTGAAATTTGATAAGTATTGGATTAATGCTAGTGTTAGGAAACAATCACGAGTCTTTGTCCTTGATTGTCTTTGATCCTAGATATAAGTTTAGTACCTCGAGTTTTGCTTCAAAAAGTTATATGGTGAGAATACTATGGGAAGGATTAGTGAAGAGGGTAAGCCCGATGGTTGACAAATTAGATTGGAATTAAGTCTTATGCTCGAGAATACATGGATCGATAATACCTCAGTAGTCGATAAAGAAATTCTAAATATGTTAATGAAGAGATCATCAAAATTGGGAAGATATGGATTCTGAATTTCAAATGGAATTAGATGTGGAGGAATCCTTGGAGAGTAAATGTGAATTGACCCAATATTTGAGTGAACCTTGTGAGAAAGCTGGAGCTTTGAACATTCTAGAATGGTGGAAAATAAATTCTACGAGATATTCTGTTTTGTCTAAGATTGCTAGAGATATTTTAGCTATTCCAGTTTCTACAGTTGCTTCTGAACAAGCATTTAGCACAGGAGGTAGAGTTTTGAATGAGTATAGAAGTTCTTTGAAACCGAAAACGGTCGAAATGCTTGTGTGTGCTCAAAGTTGGTTAAAAACTAAGGATGACCAGATCGATTTGAAGACTACCATGGAAGATGTTGAGAAGTATGAGAAAACTTCATATGGTATGTTCATAATTTCATATTAGTATTCTTTTAATTATTATGTATTTTTTTTCTTTCACATTTTTATATTTAACACTAATATATCTATTTTATTTTTGTAGACGTGCATTCTACTTTTGAAGCTTCTTGAGAGTTGTCTTGTGATGTATTGATATGGAAGATGGATTTGTATGAATGCGTTTAAATACATTATACTAGCCAATTATGTATTTCTTTTCTTTTATATATTTATATTTAACACTAATATATTTATTTAATTTTTGTATAGGTGAATCTTATTTTAGATGCTTCTTCAGAATTGTGTTTTGAATATATCGATTTATTTCGATATTTTCTTGTATTTTGGACATTTGGAATTTATTAATATTCTGGTATTTGGACAATTGAACTTATTATTATTCTTGTATTTGGACATTTGAACTTATTATTAGTATTTGGACATTTGAACTTATTATTGTTCATGTTAATAGATATTTGGAGTTTTGAATTTTATTATATTATTATTTTGGTCCAAAAACAAGATGGTTTCGGATTGTAAAATATTGTATTTGGAGCGTTTGAATTTTATTGTAAATATTGTATATAGTTAACCCAGCAGGGAAGCCCAAATATAAATAAAAAATAAATCCCCAATAAAAATTATTTGATAATGGTAGGAAATGGGGTATATCAGGAAATCCGGTCCGACCGGTTGGATAACGGTTGGATTTTAATACTTTTCTAAAAATCAATCACGGAAATCGGTCCGACGGTTCGGATAACTGGTGAATTTTTAATACTTTTCTAAAAATCCGAAATGCCCGGTTTTGCCCAAGAAATCCGGTAAATCCGGTCGATCCTTTATTATAGGCTAACATTGTTCATTTGATCAATAAATATATATGTATTTTAGGAAACTGATAATACCTTACGTGTGTTGCACGCGAAAATTAAAGTGAAAACAAAATTGAAGGTTTTTTTTGTATTTTTTGTATTAAAGTATAAAAAAATAAAATTATAAATCATAAGAGATAAATTTAATTATTTATTAACTAATACATCATATCGTCTGAGTATCGGCGCCCCAATAACATACAATCATTGTCGATAATCATTCCCAATCAAACTAAAAGCAAATTATCGGCGCTAATAGCATGCATTATCAGCCGCGTAGTTAGGAAAACCTTTGATATCACAAAAAGAATCATATATTTTTCATTATAATAAAGTATTCTTTTTACTAAATTTGTGTTTTCTTTTTCATAAGTAAGAAGAAATATTCAATATGCAGTTGATATATCTTCAAAATAATTTTTTAATCGATATTGAGAGACTCCATGTCGTTAGTTTCATTATCTTGGATAATTGGAAATATCAATATATCTCTTTTATGTGCATACTAAATAAATGATCAAAGAAAACATAATATATATATATATATATATATATAATTATTCAAATATTTTTTTATTGAAATAAGAAAATCAAATAAGTGTGTACCATTTTAAATCGCATAACAATCTTCTTCTTCTTAATGTTAAATTTTATGTTATATAAAAAATATTATTATTCAAAATTAATTATTAAAGACTCTAATATAATTAGTTTAAGTCATTATAATCGAAAAAGCACCATATCATTCTATTCATGGTGTTAAGGAATACGGAAGAATAAAATCTAGAAAACATAATAAATTTATTAAAGTATTTATTATATGTTAGTTAGTAATTTTGAGATCTTACGATCAATAATACTCCGTCCGTTTTTTAGTTGTCTTTAGTAGTTTGCGTAGATTAAGAAAAATGAAAAAGTAGTCGAAAGTGAATGATGGTCGATTGAAGCAATGTCGTTGGTTGGTTGTTTATTTAAAAGAGAAAAATTAATTCAAAAGATGCATTAAAAATGTAAAAATAATATTATTTATTCACAATAAAAGCGACAATATAAAAAAATAATTTTTTTGGTTAAAAGCAAACAAGCCCATAAAAAAGTAGATGGAGTATTGAGCCCAAAAGAAAAAGATACAAGTTAACCTAAAGCGTATACCGTATTAGTAGCTTCATTGGAATTCCTCGCCATTACCTTTATTTTTAGGCATGTGCCATCAATTTTGTGAGAAACTTATGAAAGTTGGTTCATGTCTTGCCTGGCAGATATTAACAATCTGCATAAGATTTCGGTGAATTATCGTTAGGTGAGTAAAAATGCTATATTGTTGAAGAAATAAGAAACATGAGTTGTTATTGAATAAAAGGATGTTATATTATATTATTGAAGAACTAATGAAAGGTTAAATGTTATGTGTAACTCCTACTATTTGAAATATTGAGTCGTAGTAATAAAGACGCTTAATTAATGATTTAAAAAAGAAAAGTTTAATGAGTTATTAGTGCATTAAAGTAAAATACATATGTTTCATTACTCTATTTTTTAATTATTGATTCACCATTATTATTAATTTTCTTAGAATATACAACGTCAAAATAAAAGTATATTTTATCCGAGTTTAGTTTTAATAAGTTCAAAATATTAATAACATATAGATTAGAAAGGGACAAAATAGTCTTAACAAAATGGAAGAAAGCTTGTCTTACTTAGCATTCAGCGCTTTTATAAGGTTTACTATGTGTATCCCCGCTCTTTGCCTATTAATAATTTCGTTGATGGTCGGTGTTATGAAATTATATGTAAATATTAATTAATAATAACGTATAGATTGAAAGAGAGCGAAATAGTCTTAGCAAAATGGAAGAAACTTAGCGCTAGCATTCGCACTTTTTATAAGGTATATAGATAAGTCAACTTTAACTACTATTAAATGTGTTCAGTCTTAATTTTTAGGAAATTCATAATTGGACAATCTTAATGGGAAGGAGTGGATACTATATTACAACTCTAAATTAGTCAAACCCCATTATCTAAAAAGTTTGAGGAAGTGAACAAAGCTAGTGGAGTTCCTATCTCTACCCCCTCGGATGGTGGTCAATATGATGTCAAGTCTATAATTGGGAAGAATAAGAACGGGGAGGACATGCATGAAATGCCTATTATGGAGGAGATTGGGGAAAATTCAAAGAAAAATAGAGAACGTCCTATGGCAAAGAAGTCTTTTGCAAACCTTTTTAGAGGTAATAGGAACCCTTCTAAGGGGTTTTCCTTTGATTACACTAAACCTATAGATGGGATGGTTGAATTGGAGGAAGATGATGTCGAGCCTATTGAGGAAAAGTAGGGATTTTGCCTTATTTGGTACTTTTCGGGTCTGTTTCCGGGGCCTTAATCAGTGCAAGATATAGTGAAGTCTTGGGGAGTTCATTGCAAGATTATTCCTTATTCAAGAGGTTGGACTATCTTTTAAGTTCAACTCTCTTGAGGAAATGACTAAGGTAATAGATGGAGGACCCTATATGGTTTAGGATAAAACCTTATTACTTAAGGTGGTTGAGGATGGAATGGAATTCAACGATGATCTTTTCCTTGATATTCCAATATGGGTCAAGTTCTATAATGTGCCACTTGGTTATTGGAATAGGAAAGGTCTTGGAAAGATTGCTTCTAAATTGCGAAGACCATTATACTCCGATCAAGTTACTAGTGAGTATAGTCGTGCCACCTATGCAAGAATCATTGTTGAAGTGAATGTGAGTGAGAAGCCCATTTTTTACTATGAGGTCAAGTTGCCGAATGGGAAAATCTATACACAACTTGTTTCGTATGAGAATTTCCCGGAATATTCTGAGGTTTAAGCGGTTGGGACTCTTTCAAAGAGTTGAAGCCGGTTAGAATTTAACAAAGAAAGGAGGCGAAGATAGGGACTTTGTGGTGAATATGGGGGAGAATGCAGGTAACCCAATTTACTATGACTCGAAGATAAGAAGAAGGTAATAAGGCGAAAGCTTATCCGCTGAAATCCCCGTGAATTGAGCCTCCAAGCAGCATATGCCCCCAAGTCCCGAACAAAGCATTTCTGTTTGGAGGGAATAAAACATGCAAAAGCAGTTTGAAATGGCGGGGAAAATAGAGGGGTGCGTCGGACCAGTTCTGGGATTTTGGGGGCAAAAATCCAGGCGGATTTGGATTTTTAGAAGAAAGTATTAAAATCCGGTCGGTTATCAATCCGGTCGGATCGGTTCGGTTTCCCGGATATACCCGGATTACGGCCCGACTTTATTGGGCCGAGGTACACTATTAGATTTGGGCGGATTTTTATTTATGGCGATTTTTCCATTAGATTTGAGCAGTTTTTTATTTATATTTTGGGCTTCTGTTTTGGGTTAAGCATATACAATATTTACAATAAAATTCAAATGTCCAAACACAATATTTACAATCAGAAACCATCTTGTTTTTGGACCAAAATAATAACATAATAAAATTCAAAACTCAAATATCTATTAACATGAACAATAATAAGTTCAAATGTCCAAAATCTTAATAATAAGTTCGAATGTCCAAATAAAGAATAATAATAAGCGATTGTCCAAATACTAGAATATTAATAATAAATTCCAAATGTCCAAAATCTGAAAATGTCGAAATAAATCGATATATTCAAAACACAGTCGAAGAAAGCGTCAAATAAGATTTTATACAAAAATTAAATAAATATATTAGTGTTAAATATAAATATATAAAAAGAAAAGAAATACATAATTACAAGAATAATGATGTAAGCGTGCCATACAAAATCCATCTTCCATATCGATACGTCACAGGCTGACTACCGAGAAGACTGAAGTAGATTGCGTGCAAAATAAAATGAATATATTAGTGTTAAATATAAAAATGTGAAGAAAAAAATACATAATAATTAAAAGAATACTAATATGAAATTATGAACATACCATATGAAGTTTTACCGAGCTTCTCGGCATCTTCCATGGTGATGCTTGGTGATCTGGTCGTCCTTAGTTTTAACCAGCTTTGAACGCAGCGCGAAATTTACGACCGTTCCGGTTTCAAGGCGCCGTTCAAAAGCGGAATGCGTCTTAGACAAGCAGTATGGGTATTTTCCCACCGTTCCGTGTTCAAGCTCCGGCTCGCGGAGGTGTTGTCGAGATTCCTCGCGTCAATTAGGCCCCAATAAAGTCGTAATAAGAACTGATATTTCGTCTTTATGTTCAAGGCCACACAAATTGACCGGAGGCATATCGTCCATGTGATTCGTCTGAACAATTCAATCAGCTGTCAACCCGTCCGGTTGCCATGTATTCTCGCCGTACTGGCACGGAGGCAAGCTTCGAGGTATAAACACTGTATGGCGGTCAGTGCTGCGTGTCAATGAGCCGTTTTCTTCAGAAACAGATGTATTGTCACGTACATCATAATAGGTGTTTGAAATGAGGGGAAGGCATGTTTAAAA
This sequence comes from Lithospermum erythrorhizon, assembly GCA_019722365.1. NCBI lineage: Eukaryota > Viridiplantae > Streptophyta > Magnoliopsida > Boraginales > Boraginaceae > Lithospermum > Lithospermum erythrorhizon. Next base: position 120,774 of record JADFUC010001557.1, read on the forward strand.
CACGGCGGCATCGTAAACAGAAGCAGGCAAATCTTCGACACTGGCAGCCGTTACCGGAAGTGGCATCTAGGCGATTTTCAGAGGTTGCACGATAGCAATGTTGTTCAACATCGGCGTCAGTCATCGGTATCGAACAAACCACGCTCAATTTTCTCCCGGTGGCCGTGCTTGAAGCAGTGCTCTTTGAAGACTGTTTCTGGCTCATAGCACGTCAGTGCCGAGATTGAGGCAGAGTGCTGCTGGCGCTAATGAGGTTGGCGCTGACCTGTATTATTCACGGCGTTCTCCCGCCCGATCCTGTTTCAATATAACTCGCTATTGAATGCGTATCGGGTGCTGACCAGAAAATGCTTATCGAGCTCCGCGTCGCAGCAGTCGATAACCACGGTATTTCACGCTTATGACGATCGAAAAGTTCAGGCCACTGTAAGGATAGCATCATCGGCTGTGGCGATCAAAGCTAGTAATATGTCCGGGTGAAATCAACCATCAGCGCGCGACCTCGGTACAGCGGCTTTCAGCAGCGTCTTTTCGCTCTGATCTAAAAGCGATGCGGCGACAGCGATGCGAAGTAAACCTGAACAACAAACTCACCAAATCGCTATAAAGCGACAAGGCGTGACCGTCGATATGGAAGCACAAGAATCCACCAATTCCCCGGTCGAACTTTATTTAGCCGCCAACATGGCTGCGGGATCATCCGTCAACATTTTAACATGTCGTTAATTCCGGACGGTATCTTTATGCTTAACGGGCGATGAGCATGTTATTAAAGTCGGTTCCGTTTAACCAGTATCGAGCTGCATAATTTTAACAATGCAACATCTTTTGATATCAGGCCTGCTCAGTGAAGCCACAAGTCAAAACCCATCATTCTCACCGCTCGCTGATAATGGTCAAGGGGCAGTCACTGGCTAACTTTATGGGGTTGAAGATTTGCCAGCGGGGCGGATGGCGTTGCGATGGGGCTGGCTCAGAAGACATTTGTCGGGATTGACAATCTTCAACTTCGTTGTTCGCGGGCATGTCAGCTCGCCGTAATTCACGCTACGCAATCTTGAGAATGGTCGGTGTGCCAATAACCTGCGGGCAACAAAACCCATTCATCCAAGCAGGCTGGCAGGCCACTGCAAACAGCGCCATGACTTTAAATGAACGGCTCGATTAATAAACTACCGTCGTGGTGACGACCTGAAATGACGAATGTTCGAAGGGAAAACGCCCATGCTGTACTGCAGTGCTTAAGGCTCAGAAAAATGCGATGAACAGCTGCTAAATAATGCGAAAAACTCCGATGCTGATGCGTTCGCCCAGCGGCAAGAACTGCGATGCGTACAACGGCGACATGGTGCGACCAACAATCAAATACAGCTACCCGGCGTCTCATCCGTTTCGTTATCATCAAGGCAATGCGGTATTCGTCGTTAAACTTAGGAGAAGCGAATCTCGTGAAGCTGTCATTGACCGACGACGATGCAGTCGGATACGCGGCGCTCTGCGCTAAAAATAATGAGAAGGTAAGAAGGCAGAAGTAGGCTCAATAACAAAATATCAAAACAAATTATTGTAACCGACAATGTCGAGAACACAGTTACTGTGGTACATGAATTATATGAAATTAATAAACTAAATTAATAAACAAATTGAAAATAAGCAAATTGAAAATAACTTAAAAATAATAAACATTTGAAAATAACAAAATTGAGATTAACGCAGCAAGACGCTGGTGTTGTCGTGACTAACTGAAAATCGACTTGACAAGCGCGATAAATGGTTTAGGGGAGACTTTTTCTTTCTACGAGAGCTGACTGATAGTAATTTGATAATTCAATGAAGTGAGGCTGAGCTAAGATGTTTATTAAAAAATCTTTGAGCCGAAGACTTGGGGCCAGGTTATAATCGATCAGATCGAGCTCGATGCCGGATCACGGTCAGCTCGTCAAAATAGTTAAAAACCGGTCGGTCATTTTATCCGGTGACAGGACGAATCGGCTGAAATCGGTTTCGCAGCTCCTGGCGTCGCAGAGGAGGGTGAATAAGGTAGAGGTCGTTGACCCGACTTTTAGGCTTCTCAGGCTTTAATACGAGTTTCACCATAAAATTTTAATACACAGGCTTTAGCAATTTGTAAAAACAAATGCGGAATAGGCAAAGTAATATTAACACCCTCGAATGAATGGTAGATAAAAGATGAAATAATAAGCGATCTAGCGATCATTGTGTGCAATAAACTTATCGAAACTTCGTTTTGATCGATAACGTTAAGCTCATTAAATGCATGTAGGATTAAGTCCATTCGTGGCTATTGATCGATCCCTAATCTATTAAACATATCACGATTCAATACATATAGATATACTAAAACGTTTAAGACATTCTTGATACTTGAGGATTTAATTATGATTTGATCGGTCTTGAGGAATATAACAATTAAGTTCATTGATCGAAATCAAACTATCCTAATGATGAATATTGAATTAAGATCATTATAGGATATTCTATTTTAGCTCGATTAAACTTGGCATATCAATTTAACCTGATAATTCAATTATATCTTTGATATATTCAATAAAGCGTATAAACTAGCATATAATTGAATCCTAGCAATTTTAACATATATATAATATGTGCGATAAAGTAAAAGTAGGAAAAGAGATCACCAGGCTTCGACACGGTGTTTCACGAGGTTACATTGTCCCATCCCGACCCAAGGCTCCTACTTAGGCTTTCCATAGAATCCCGGCTGAGCGAATGTTGGTGAAGCCCAGAGCCAACTTCCCTTTTCATGGGCACCGTTAATCGCCACTAAGAGTCAAGGAATCGCCCCAAAGTTTCAACTCCCAACTCCCTCGTTAGAGGAACTTCGAGCCTCGACCCGAGGATTTAAATGCTTAGCTCCCACACAACTCCTCGTTAGTACACCGCTCTGAACCCGGGGCCAGCGTCGAGTTTGACCAGTCGAGTCGGATGCAACTCATACTGCCTCGGCTCATGTCTGATTGGCAGGCAGCACCGATACTGCGATCTACTGGGTCTGGCTTGAGTAAACTTTCGCGACACCTCGGACACGCGAGCCTACAGTATGAAGAACAAATCCTAGCAATGGGACATCTCTTTATAGAATAGAGATTGTTGTTTTAATCCCAATCCCAAATGATCCTCAATGAACTCTGATATGATTACAATTTGCTTGCTTGACTTCTGACTCCTTGAGTGAGTAGATAATAAATTGAAGCTTGTTGAAATCCTTGTTGAGTAGATGAGACTTTGAAGCTCTTGAACACCCCATTTGACATTCGTAAAGCGCCTTGAATGCTCAAATTTCTTCCCATTCTCGTTTGAAAGTTTAAGCCTGGAAACCAAACTCACTTTTCTTTGATAATCAAGATTAAAGCTCACATGTTTGAGAGATTTCGGTGTTTAAAGATGAGAAATTAAGTATAAAAACGTTTAGGATTAATTGGGAAGGGTTGAGGAAGTTTGGTATTTATAGTGATAAAGAAATTGAGTTCAAACGGTAGCGGCAATATTTTGACCGTCGAGGCGCCAAATCGGAATTTGAGTGCCGATGGAGATACATCTGAGAAAAATGCAAAAAACACTTGGTCATCGAGACCCCCCCATCGAAACCCACGGGTCTCGATGACGTCACTCATCGATTTTTGGCTTACGTCGCGTTCAGTTCGTTATAACTCCGATTTTGGCTTGATTGGCGTTGAAGCTATTTTCAAACCCTTTAATAAAATGAATTGAGCCCCAATTTTATAAACATTAAGATTTTCAAAATATTTTCGTTTAATGAAACGTTCTTAAAAGCATTGGCTTGATTAAAGATCTTTTTGTCAAAAAAGATTTGAAAAATATCTCGAAATAAGAGCTTGATCAAGATCAATTAAAAAGAATGTAAAGTAAGATTCAAGTAAATTTTCTGTCTGGCGGCTTGCATCTGAGCTTCGTCTGTACGTCTTGATTCTTCATGAGCTTTTCTTCTTTGATAAACTGCATGGCCAGGTCGATGGACGATCTTCTTCTTCCATCGAATTCTTGGCTTGAAGGAAAACTTTGTATAAAGTTGATTCTTTATCGCGTACTCGTCTTTTTGGCATTGTAAAATCAGGCTGTAGCGTTCTTCGTTGTCTTCAATCTCGTGATAATCTTTGTTTTGATATCGATGTCATTTTCGCGTCAGACAAACACCTTTCTAACATACTTATGAAATAAATCAACTTAGCATATGTTAGATAGTTAATCGATGTTTAAGTGTCCACCGTTAAAAAGCAGAGATTATCTGGACTTCGTAGTCCAACCGAACAAGTTATGAGAAATAAAAAAGAGTAAAAGTAAACAATCTTTATGCAATGAAGGAGTACTACTTATTTATCATAGTGTAAAGCGGGTATTAACGTACGTCAGTCGCATCACCGGAATGCAGAGATAAGTTGTCGTGGGGATGTAAGCTTCGATTGATTAGGAGGCCCAGAAACTTCTTTTTAGCAGAGCATTTCTGATGTTCCTTTCATTTTAAAATCGAGCTAACATATGAAAATATGAAATTAATGATGATTCTACGTCTGAGTATTTACAATCCCAGTTATTCTTAATGAGTTATCTTTAGAGATAATTACTACTTTTTTCAACTACAAGGATGGTAGACATTTCAAGCAAGGATACATCAATTATAGGACGCAACCAAACTGAATGTGTGGTTCCAAACATATCTCCACGTGGTAAGCTTCATGTGGACATCTTCAACGGTCTTCAAGCAGTTAGCTTCAAGGATTCTTCATGTATATGGGTCCCATTTTCCCTCCAATAAGAGGAGATCCAAACGCATCTTTATTTGTTCTCTCATCTTCCTCATCTCATTATTGTATATATTCAACAATATTATATAGCATAGTAACATATTTTAATTTGTAAATAAAATTATAATTGTACTGAAAATAAAAATGAGAGCTTTGAATACTCAATTTGAGCTCATAGATTTTCACAGTTCATGGTGTTCAGCTAATCAGAGTTATCAGATACCCATTTCAACGTTTTCTTGTTTGGATAAACGCATCCTTTCAAGTTCAACTTTCTCTGCGGCATTTCGTCGAACACGTGGTGGCAAAAGAAGAATTTCTTCCTCGAACACGCCGGTTAAAGCAGTACAGTCCCCGGATATTCGCAGGCCGAAGGACAGGACTGGTAGTGACTATGGGTTGTCTTTAGTTTCGACTAATTTGGGCTGCACAATTAGTTCGTCGGAGGACGTGGTTTCGGACTTGGACTTGTTTCTTGAGTTGGTGCCTCTGAGGATGAGAAATGAGCTGGTTAGGCATAAGGAGCTTGAGAGTTTGATTGAGGTGGTATTGGATTTAGGAAGGAAGCCGATTGCAAGGTTCCCATCCGGTGATTGGGAGATATCGGAACTAACAGTGACGAACGATGATCTTGGTTATGCCATTACAAAGGTTGATCACTTGCTTTGATTGATGAAGATTCTTGAAAATGAGAGATGCAATGGAACATACAAACGGTCAATTTTATATTTATAAATAAAAGCTTTAATAAATAGTCCATATGCTTATACTTTTAATCTAGTTTAATGAATTGGTTAGTAAGGTTCTCTTAGGCATGCTTGATGTGGACTTATCATTAGTTAAATGGCTATTATTTATATTAGTTATCCACTTACACATTAAAATATATCATGTTTGGTAAAGCTATTCATTGACTATCAGACTCATCTTCTTTTTTTATTTGTTGGTATACCATAAACTTGACTGTGAACTTGGTTTCTCTAGGTTGGTGATTTTTCAGATGACAACCGAGCGGGTATTAATCATTCATTACATCGTATTAGTGCCATACGAAATCGTAAAATGCATGTTATTGGCCTTACTTGTCGGGTGGGTAGAGCTGTAGCAGGGAGTGCTGAAATTATACGTGACTTGATTGAAGGAGAAGGTTCCATTTTGGTTATAGGGCCACCAGGAGTTGGAAAAACAACGTTGATCAGGTATGAACACAGCAGTTTAAGTAGGTGTTCAATGAACTCAACCAAAATGTGCTCCTTATGTCTTTAAGAGTTTGGGCTTGCTAATCAATTGTAGTTTTGTTCATGTAGAGAAATAGCCAGAATGTTGGCAGATGATCAGCAGAAACGTGTTGTAATAGTTGATACTTCAAATGAGATTGGAGGCGATGGAGATGTACCTCATTCTGGAATTGGTCGTGCAAGGAGGATGCAAGTTCCAAATGTTCACATGCAGCATAACGTGAGTTAGTTTCTTACCTGCGTTTCAGTGCTTCCTGTCCATAGTATGCTGCCGCTCAAGTGATCCTCTGATTGGTTTCCTCTTTCATCACAGGTTATGATTGAAGCAGTTGAAAACCATATGCCTGAAACAATTATAATTGACGAAATTGGAACAGAACTTGAAGCACTGGCTGCCAGTACCATTGCTCAAAGAGGAGTTCAACTTGTTGGGACAGCTCATGGAATCACCATAGATAACGTTATGAAAAATCCCTCCCTTCAGATTCTTGTAGGTGGCATTGAGGTGACTATCTAGACTTTCTCGGTTCCCTGATCCTGGTCACTTTGCTCTGTAAATTAATCAAAATTGAAAATCAAATTAATCTTTAAAACATATTGGTATTACCCAAGAGTTCTACAATCATTCTCTTCAAACAGAGTGTTACCCTGGGTGATGAAGAAGCAAGGAAAAGGAAGGTGCAAAAGACAATTCTGGAAAGAAAAGGACCTCCTGTATTTACATGTGCAGTCGAGATAATTTCAAGAACTGAATGCCGTGTGCATCATAGATTAGATGCAACTGTTGATGCCATACTGGCAGGTATGCTGTATATTCCAGAACAATATATCTCATCATTGATATTTTTGAAGACTTATTATGATGCTTCTTTGTTAATGAAGCATTTTCTAAAATCTAGGAAAGACACCATTATTTGAAATCCGCTACATAGAACCTGAAGCCTCGAGTCCTCCTGAGTCTCGTATATCTTCTCCAACTTCTGAAAAAGATAGCACACACAGTTCCAAGTTGGCTAAAACTGAAAAGACAGTGAAAGAAGTAGAATCTGAAGAAATTGACAATTTCTCACTCAAAACCAAGATATCAGTCACAACTAGATCTCCAAACAAAAGGGACTCCCCTGTGTTTGTTTACACATACAAGGTAAATTGGTCAAGCATCATCCCATCAGATTATAATTGGAAGTACCACTTCATTGCTATTCTTATGTTGGTATACTGAAGGAAGTAGAATGTGGCTAAGATATACATAGCACGGTTGAATTTTCTGAGTTCTGTTTACATGCAATGTAGATCCAAGAAGATGATCTATTAGAAGTAGCAGCTGTGATGGGGCTTGAGGCTGTGGTAGACGTAACAGACAACATTGCAGAGGCAGATGCCATTCTAGCATCTTCTCCTGAAATAAAACAGAACCCTTGGATCCGCAGCGTTGCTAACTTTCATAAGTTGCCTGTATTTGTCATCAAGGTATCATCACTCAGTTCCTCTTCCAAACAAGAAAAAAAAATTTGAAGGCCTTTTACGTCAATCAAATTAGTAATGTATTTGGTAAAACTGCAGTCAAATACAATGGCACAGATGGTCAAAGCTGTACGCATGATTATAGGAAAGGATTCTATTAGCTCTGTTTCTAAAAAACCAGTCAAACATTCTGTTGACATTGAAATTGAAGATGATGCACCACCAAGGAAACCATCACTGGAGGAGATCGATGCTTTGGAGGTGCGTTTGCATCCCTTCATTTTTCTTTGTTTCCATTTTATTTCTGTTTTTTTTTTCTTTTTTCTTTTCATCTTATTTCTGTTGATTGTTACTAGATAAGTCCTCTTCATACTTACTTTCAGTGAGTTCTCAAGAAAATGATTATTTATTTTGAATGACTGAGTTCCGAATCCAAGATTTGCATGCTTGTCCAACTCATTATATGGTACAATTACAGGGTTATTCAAACAACTCGATGAATTAATATGAGTATGATTCGAAGTTGCTTCATACTCTAGAACAAATATTTTTTAGTCTACACTTACAATGCGCCTTTCCGCCCGTCCCTATGATCAGTGAAACACCTACTGCTCATTTATTAGTCTCTCTGGCCAATGAACCTTGGGTACATGTGTTGTACCCTAGGCCGATCACAAATCTTTTGAATTGGTCTTTGTACAGTACGACTACATGTTTAAATTTCAACATTATGAGATTTGATTCCTTCCTACTTTGTTTGTCGCATGCAGGAGGTTCGTCTGGCAATTGAGTATATTGTGATTCCAGGAAATGAGCCTGTGGAACTTCTACCAAGGCGCTCCGAGATAGTGGCCCGACAACTTGAGCTTGTGCAAAGTTATCAACTTGCAGTAGAAAATTCGGGAACCGAGTCAAACCCGAGGCTGCAAATCCTTCCCCAAAAGCTTAAAAGTAAAACTACTTCAAAATCCTCAAGCTTACTAAAGAATACAAATTTGAAGCCGTCAACCACGGGTTCTGGAGGAACGGTTTCCAGGTTGCCGCTTTTGCCTGAATAAACAAAAAGAATGGCAGACTCCAACTTGCATCAATCTCTGGTTGCTGTTGCTGGACAATAAAACACTGTACAGTTTTAAGCCATAGTTTGTCCATTTCTAAATCTCTTACTTATTCGGTTAAGTTTCCTATTGACTCAATTGATCTCTCCACTTGTTGAATACTGTACAGAACATGCACATACTGAATGAAATGACCTATACAACATTTGAGTCATGAATTCTCCTCAATTGTGATTTGAGAACCTTTACAGTAAAGTCAATATTCTTTGATGAGATTGAGATTCTATAATTCTTATGTATCACTACTTCAGGTGATAAAACATTCTTAATTTTTACATTTTCTTTGTAAGCATCTCCATTCTCCAGATTCCAGAACAGTACAATATGAATACTATCGTCTGCATCCCAAATTGTATGAAATTATTAATCATTTAAATTAAACAATAATGTGATTTTGACAGCAAATTAATCTTGAACTATAATACATTTGCATCTTAGTATGATTGCATAATTCATTCTTGTTACAAACTCTTCACTCCGATTTTAGGAGAAAAATGATACTTTCCAGCAGTTCAGATTTACTAGTTAAGTATACCATTATATGATAATGTATATTGCACCAATTGACATATATATTGAAGTGTATAATTCTGATAAGGTATCATATGTCGTTTCAGTAACCTATCGCTCTATCCTTAACCTGGTAGTAGTATTGTTGTGACATGTATCGTTGCATACGTCGTAACAGGGGATCTCAACGACAGTTTTTATGTACCATATAATGTATTTTCTTTATGATCTCAAGTGCACCTTATATATGAACTGCCTCAGTTTTTACCATTCCGGTGAGTGGTTGCATTAGTTGTTGTGCATTTTCATCTCCATGAAATCAATTGTGGTACAGAGAACTGAGGTCTTAGGCTATCTACAAATGACTTGTTCAAAATTTAGTTCAACAGATGAATATCTACAATGGGCTGTATTAAATGGGGAGAAAATAATTAAGCTGTTGAAAAATCTGCACATGGCAGGGCCTCATTGGGCGTCCCTGGCACGTGTCTCCCAATCACGGACAAAGCCGAGTGAAGCTCTGGAATTTGAGGGAATATAGGATAACGCTGAAACGTGTTCATTTGCTATTGGTTGGCTGGATTTTTCGAATTTTTTATCCCATCCAAATTATTTGATAATAAATTATTTTTCTTTTTAAAATTTTTTTATACTAAAATTCATCATTTTTTTATTATAATACAGACTTGGTTCATTTGATTTGGATACCAAAAAAAATCGTTCATTTTCAATATAATTATTCTATTATCCTATACTAAACTCTTACTTTTATCTTTCAATATTTTTTTAGTGAAATGGATCCTAACACTAACCATTTCAATACTCAAAATTTGACTAATTATCCTTTTAACTATCAATTTGATAAGAAATCTTTAAATTAATTTCGTCTTAAAAAAATATCAAAAAATAATTTATTTAGGTATTAATTAGTATTATTTAATTATAAACGATAATTGTGTTGGGAGAAAAGTGCATAACTTAATTTCATATTTAAAACATAAACAAAAAGCAACCAAGATCAAATAAATAATATATAAGCAATTACATTAAAAACGCCTCTGTGATATACGTGCGTGTGAATCACGAGAGTACTGACCTTGGTAATTCTGACCACTTTCACTGAAGCCTCACTTTGAAATCAGCCAAACTTTTTAAGCGTAGCAGGTAGATGTACAATTAGTCATGCGGAGAGAGGCGGTTGAGCCGCGTGATTTGACTCACTAGAATCACGAGATAAATTGGAGAAACAAGTGAGTCAAAACTTGACTCGGTTGGCTATGAATAGGGAGGGCGGCGGCTTTGAGGAGAAGAGGATGAGAGAGAAAAAACTTAGTTTTCCATCTTATGTTCTCATATATGGCCTCTTGCTTTTTAAAAGCCCCGAATAGCTCGACTCGTTAACCCGATAGTAAAGCTTCGTTAAAGCGGATTAAGCCAACTAAAAGTACTTGGTGAGTAATGCTGGTGTCATCCAATTGAACTAGAAAAGTTAATTGATTCGGTTTAGATCAATTTGTATTTTACATTATCAATGTAAAACTCTCGATTGGAGTATCGTTGATTTTAATCAACTTCGATTTACTTGTCGCGATTTAATTAAATCGTGAAATAAGATTGGCGTCGGCTGTGTGTGTGGCGCGAGCTTCGGATAATATTAGTTGTACAATAATATAATTGACCATTACTATTATTATAACGATTATCGTGAGATCCTTGTCGGCGTAACCCCTAATATCGTCGTGAGTTCTGTTTAGTAATTTACGATTCTTGTTATTGGTAACAGTGCGAGTAATCGCATTTAATGAAAACTAGTAAATGAATTGTTATAACAATTGTATGCTTGAGCGTCATTAAAAGAAATCAATATACTGATTTCCAAAACTGCTTGCCACTGGGCGATTACTTTACAATTCTTTTATCAGCTTCTTGATCTCAATCACGGGCTAGCAGTAAGAAGTGTCGCTGAAACACCACGACTTTCTATACTAAGTTGAACGAATCAGTGCTATGGCGTCATCAGCCAATCGATTACGAACTCATTGAGAGGCGCGAGATCTTGTATATATCAGGACGGATAAATCCTTATAGTATATCAATACCTCTTCTTATGCTATTTAATAATAGCTAACATATGCCGTTATAGTCCCCGCTTAAGGCCGACGTTTGACATAGTCAAAGCACACAACTTGTATAACATAGGTAGTTATATACATAAGTCTAAGAATCGTTAAACTTACTTGATTCTAAGCAAAATATCATAGAGACCTTGAATATCACATATCTTCTATGATTTTGCAGCGGTCGACTTCGACTCATGAATTGTGTGACGGCCCATAAGATTGGTTAGGCTTCTGGCTCCTCGATCCAAGAGAATCGATCATCAACCAATCACTATGTTGGTCATCAAATGCTAGTTGCCCCGAACTATCGGCATCGACCCGAGGAGAATGGCTATCTTGTGTTTCCAGACTTGAAGAGGTTCTCTTGTCGGCTTACTCAGTTGCCTCTCACAGAAGCGTAGACTAGCCTAGGGGATTTCACTTTTCACACAACGAGGATACAACGGGTTATATGTAAATTAAGACATATAAACACGTAAACATAGCAAATAAATGTATTGATATATAAGAAGCCAAAATATTCAATCATTTGTTCACATAACATGACAGATACACTAGCTCCCACTAAACCTAACACCATTGCGACATTTGTCTAAGACCAACGTTTTCCGTATGTTCATAAATACTTTACTGAGGTAGTGGTTTGGTAAAGAGTCGGCAATATTAGCCTACGTTGCTTAGAACTTCCCGAAGACCTTTGCTCCGCGCTGTCGGTTTGAAGCGGCATGGTCCTTTCTGATGGCTGCTTCTTCATCTCACATATGAGGCCATCTTTAGTTCTTCTTAGATATTTCAAGATGCCGCCAGCTGTAATCAGTGGCTCGCTGGATTAGTTTGAGTATCAAATTGTGCGCTTAGTGCGTATGACACATCGAATTAAATTAATAGCATCATGGCTATACATGATGGACCCTATAACCGGCGTAAGTTATGTCCTTCATTTGTTCATCTCGACACTAGTGGTGGGACAACGTGACTTTCTTTGAGTTGAACTCCATGTATGATGGGAAGATTACCCTTCTTAGAGATCATTCATTAGAACCTTTGCAACACTTTATTGATATAAATTAATCTGAAAAGATTCGATCGACCCATCTGCCCAATCTCGATGAATTTTGATTTCGATAATATATTGTGCTTCGCTTAGAATCTTGGATCTTTCAGGACATATATAAAATGCGGAGGTTGTACCCATTATGCAGCGTCTTCCCTCGAATTTCCATTCGGGAAGCGGTCTTTACATCCATTTGTCATATCGTAGTCATAGGTCACGGCAATGACTAAGATTATCGAATGGACTTCGTGGCTATCTGACCATTTATCGACATCTTTGCTACCTATTGCCTCTCGCCAAAGGGGTGGGCTGAGTCACTTCAATCATGAAAGCTTCACCCGTACAACCCGATTACGGTTAGCGGCGATCTCTATTGGACCTCACCAAAGGTTGGTTCCTCCGCACAACTTTATGTGGATCAAGAACTAGATCTTCATGTAGAGAGCTAATTTTGTGGTGTGTCGATTAGGTCTGCACTAGGTATTGTGATCGCTTTATTATCTTGAGTTTCCTCAAGATGAACACACTCGCTCCCCAGCCGCCACGGGCCGAGATATCCACTTTCAAAGAATGCTCACGATCTAGCAACGAATATTTTATCCTCGTACTTAAGTGCGGAATGGTAACCAGGTTTCCTTTAGTTGGCTGTGACATTTATTAGACTTGTGCGCTATTTTATCTTTGTCGATTTCTTGAAATAAGCTTGGCCCAGCCCCAATCTGAGAAAATCAACTTGGGAAACTTGCAAAACACAAGTCATGAAGTTTTTCTGCGCTGGTTAATTAGTTTATTAAGGAGTGTAGTGATGCGCTTTGTAGTGTGTATCTTCAGAAATTAACTGGCAGATTAGATAGGCTCATCATAGATCGAACCATGTCGAGCAAGGTTCGATTTCTCCTTTCAGACATGCCGTTATGTTGTGGCGTCCCTGCAGGAGTGAGTTGTGAAACAATACCACACTCTTTTAAGATGAGTATTGAACCCTTGACTTAAATATTCTCCTCCTCTATCTTGACCGAAGAATCTTTATAGTCTTGTTCAATTGGATTCTGCCTGCGTTAAAATTCCTTAAATTCTCAAAGGAGGTCTCAACGTTGTGTTCCTTCGGATACACGTAACCACATTTACTTTATGTCGTCAATATCGTAATGAAGTAAATGTAACCACCTTTTGCAGGTGTGTTCATCGGCCCACATACATCGGTGTGTATGATCCCCAATAAATCACTTGCCCTTTCATTGGCGTGTCTAAAATTAATACAGGCAAGATTCGCTGCTCGTATGATTCATAATGAAACGCTAAGTATTCCGCTAAGTGAAGTTCCTTGATATGGTTCTCGTTTACATGACCTATTCTGCAATGCCATAGGTATGTTGGCTCTAAGCCATTAGGCTTGTACCTAATCAATGTTATGTTCCTCGATTGACGTGTCTAGAGTGTCTAGACACATCTTGGAGAAATGTATTACCTTATATTACACCTTTCTTATAAAGATCCTAAATGCATTGGGATCACTTTAAAAATGGAAGGAAAAAACCCTTCATTATTCAAAACCGAAAAGAAGGAATATTCACACTTTAAAAGTAGATCTGTGATAAACATTGTTCAAATTTAAACACGGCCCGGAGACAAAATTCAAGCGTGGATCTCTTGTCGGAGACTCTGACACCCGCGTCGTCCTTTACGTCGATCCATCTATCCTCTTTCAAGTCGTTTTTACTTGCCTGTAGTTCCTGCACATTACGAAAAACATGAGAACCACAGTCAGTGATAAGCACCCATGAAGTAGAATTTAGAAGTTATACAAACTTTAATAACATATATATACATATACATGTAGACTGAGTGGTCGTTAGACCATTCTTCCCCAATCTTCAACAACTTCTTCGGTGGAAGCTTCCAGTGACCTAGGTTCCCACAATAATGACACTTGTCCTCCTTTCTGCTGTTTCCCTACCCAGCATTCTTGGTAACCTTAGGTTTCTTCGAACCCTTAGCCTTACCATTGAACTTCTTCTTGAATTTCTTCTTGTTTTGGACCACCAAAATAGAAGAAGTAGGAGTTTTAACCTTCCCCAGATTCGTCTCAGCATTAGTGATCATCTTATGCAGTTCGTTTAGAGACAGCTCAAACTTATGCATATTGAAGTTCTTGAAAAGCGAGAACTTTGTAGGAAGGGAGCCGAGGATAAGGTCTCTGACCGATTCTTTCAAAACATCGGAGCCCAGGACATTGAATCGTTAAACTAAGCTATCATTTAATGACATGTGGGCTTGCAGCTTGTCCATTTTCAACTGGCGTCAATGAGAGCACAAACAGTGTCATATCTCTCATCTCTTGCTTCCTTTTGGAATAACTCGTGAGGATTCTTGTCCCATCATATGCTTTCACCTTAAATTACTAAGTTTGGGCGAGGTTCCCATATTATTTAGCATAAGACGTGGACATACACAACATCAAACTTGTGCTTTGTAGGCTTCCTTTTTTCTAATTAGTGGCGGCGTCATTGGAGTGCGAATGGGACTACAGTATCCAACACATATTACATTCTCTCCCTACTTGAGAACAATCCTCAGTTCAGACCGGTCGTCAAAGATTCGAGTTGTTAAGCTTGCGCTTCAGTGCGGAACCGAGCCAGTTTCTAGGTGTGTTAGGCGTAGCCATTTGATTCTACAAGAATAAGTATGTGAATGATAACGGTTTAATGTCTCGTGTGAACACTTACAAAATAAATTTTAAAGTAATACCCGATACTCGAAAATCTCACAAAATATATATTAGTAAGCAAGATCTACTATGTTGGGATTTAAAGCGACAACTGCGTACATTTTGAAAAACCAGCTCTTGTGTTCTTAGTATGCCTGAGGATGCTACACAACAGAGTGTATCGCTGAGCCAACAATATTAGTAGTGAAAATCAGCGGTTAAAAACAAATTAAACCCCGTTTGTGCTTGGAATGATCATCTAAAAGCCCACAACGTTAGTGGAAATCACTTCAACATGATCCATTGTCATACTTGTCACGATACTAGTACACCTGCCATCACAGTGTGCCCGGTAATCGTGATAAGTTGCACAACTTTTATGCCTTGACCCGGCGCCGGGTGGTGCGTTAATAGATTTGATAGGCGGCCTCATGAGCCACCCGCGAGTCTTTCAGTACGTTTGTCCTCACTCACGTGCTCAGCGAAACTTCTCGGTGGGTGCCCCGTCCTAGAATTACCCAGTCGAGCCGCGGCAACATTGGAGTGCTTATGGATGAGCTTAGAAAAGAAGATGCATGCTTGATGATATGAGTAGTACCAATCGAAATCATATCAAACCTATCACTCACACACACACACACACACACACACACACACACATTTTGCGGTCGGGCATTACAACTCCCAGCTTAAATACTCAGCGTCCTCGTTGAGCAGCATCGAGGACCGTACCATCCGTGTGAGATTCTAGAGGTAGCTCCTACGGCCTCAAGAGGTGTCCCGCACTTTGCACCGCATAGCACTTAGTTCCCACAGTTCCGGACGGCTTTGCTCTGATACCATCTGTAACGCCCGGCCCGGTAGCCAAGTGGAATGCGTTATGGAGCTGATGGAATGGCCTCCTGAGCCACCCACGAGTCTTTTCGAGCACATTTGTCCTCACTCACGTGCTCAGCGAAAGCTTCCAGTGGGTCACCCATCCTAAATTACCCGGGTCAAGCCGCGACAACATTGGAGTTTTATAATACCAGAGCCCGGCAAAAATATTGTGATATGTTTGATGTGATTTGATTGGTACTTTCATGCCGCCAAGATAAATCTTACTTCGGGCTCATCTCATAAGAACTCCAATGTTAAGCGTGCTTGACACAGGGTAGAATGCAGGATGGGTGACCCCTTTGGGGAGATTTCTCGGTGAGCACGTGAGTAAGGACAAAAACGTTCCGGAAAGACAGAGTGGTGTTTTGTGAGCGGAGTCCAATCAAAATCTAATAACTTACCATTCGGTGCGTCGGGCCGAGGAGTGTTAAATGGTATCGAGCTCAAAGCTGTCGGGCTTGTGGGAACTAAGTGCTATGCGGTGCAAAGTGCGGGACACCTCTTGAGCTGTAGGAGCCACCTGCAGAATCTACATACGGATGAATGCGATCTGGATATGATATGCGATGTGGCTCCAGCGAGGGCGTTGAGAATTTAAGTGGGGAGGTTGTAATACCCCACCGCAAAAATGTGTGTGTGTGTGTGTGATATGTTTGATATGATTTGATTGGTACTACTTTCATTACCACCGAAGATGCATCTTCTTTTTGACTCATCTAGAACTCCGATGTTAAGCGTCTTTGACTGGTGTAGTGCAGATGGGTGACCCGAAGTTTCTCGGTTAGCACTTGAGTGAGGACAAAAGCGTCTTTGGAGGAAAACTCGTGGTGCTTTGTGAGGCGATCCATCAAATCTAATAGCAGCATGACCGATTAGCGCCCGGGCGATGGCGTTCTGACTTTAAATTGGTTTGATACATTTCTTTAGAATTTTGAAGTGAGATTCATACTATTGATTAATAATTATTTACAACATGTAATACGATACATACCTAAGTAATATGCATCATGAAAAATAAAATAAATATCTGCGTTAGGAGATATATGATATGACCACTAAAATAATAAACCTAATACAGCTTTGAAGTGAGTCTTGTGTCTTCGGCTCTTGGAAACTTCCAAAGCATGACCATGGTGAAGCATGCATCTTGATGCCTCCACGGAGTACATTTATTCTTATACGACTAAGGCCGAGCGCCAAGCTTGTGGGTAAAATAAATAAATAAGTAAAAGCGACTTCATTTGATGCGTGTACGCCAAATAAGCAGTTCGCGTGCCTATTTAAAAAAAAAACAAACTAGGTCATATCAATATATCCCTTTCCATTCCCATTACAATATATAAGGAAAAATTAAATCACATAAACTATGCATTTAATAAATATATTAAATGGTATGGAATAAATGACTCATAAAAGTCATAAAGCATTTTAATGCAATTAAGTATGAGTGTAATAAGTATGCAATAAGCATGTCATCAATACACAATAAACATGCACTTAATACAACGAGTTTAATTTATGATTGATAATCATATATGATTGATAATCAATACAAACTTGATTTTAATTTATGATTGATAAGCATAATACGATATATGATTGATAATCAATACATAATAAACATGCACTTAATATATGATTGATATATGATTGATAATCATACATAATAAACATGCGCTTAATATATGATTGATAATCATATATGATAATCATATAATACAATTAATTTATGATTGATAATCAACTACGTAATAAACATGCACTTAATACAGCAGTTTAAACATGCACTTAATACAACAGTACAATTTGAAATTAAATTCAAATTTTAAATATATGATTGACAATCATATAAATAGTTTCCATATTGATTTTACAAACCAAAATAAATTACAGAAATATTTAATTTAAATGTGATTAGAATTTAAATTCAAATTTGAATCTCATAATTAAATCCGTGAAATATGTATAATTAAATGCATTAATTATCATATATTTTTGTGTCCAATAGTTATTACAATAATTATTTCATATATACAACAAGACCATAATTATTACAATAATTATTTCATATCAATATAATAAGATAAAACTTGCAAGTAATTATCTACATATATTTATATTTTCAACTAGATATTGTTATCATGATTTTATCATTTTAATAAATAAATACGTAAAAGGACAAATAATGAAAGAGACTATTGAATTAAATTTATTATCACCAAAATTGATAATTTCAATTATCATAATAATAAAATGATAATAATTTATGAAAATATGAAATTAAGATTTTAAGAAATAAATTAGGGTTTTTGTAACGCTTTAATCCGAGGAAGAATGCGCGAATGACCCGGCCACCCGGTAATCCACAACGACACGCATCGGACCTCAGCGGTTCCATCGAGCCGCGTCAACGGTGGTGGAATATTGATTGACCACGGACGCTTGGAGGGCTGCGCAAAGGTCGCGCCTCCATTTCACTTAATTTTCAGTTTTTCGATTCAATTCAATTGTTTGGGAAAAAAACCGATTTGAAGGCTTTAAACTCATCCAAAAATTTTGAAATTCAACCTAGACATTCCACACAATTTTATGACATTTTCTAGTTATAATTTTGTAAAAATATTTTAAATAATTAATTATCTGATAAACATTCGAAATCAAAAAATTGTTTTAGGACACTTAAACTATCCAAAAATTATGATTTTTTTTGGAGATGGTCCCTGCGTCATACGGGTTCGAAACAAATTGGTGAAATTTTTGGTACATTTTAAACGCCTCAAATCTAACAAAAACGTTTATACTTTAATCAAAACATGTTTTAAAACCCTTTCAATTCATGAAACATAAATTTAAATTCAAATCATCAAAATTAACAATATGAACTTGAATAATGTATAATACACATATAAATTCATGGATCAATTTTCATAACATATATTCATTGACAAGAATATATAAACATGAAAATTGGTATAAAATGTGTTCATATAATAAACTTTATAAAATATAATTGAAAATATACAATTTAAATGTGCTCTGATACCAACATTGGGGAAAATACGCCTTGACTTTGTTCATATTTAAAACATAAGCAAAACTTGATAGTCGAATAAATGTATATAAGCGAATTACATTAAAACATATACAATATATGTACATATCAATCACAGTACTTACAATGCAACGGAATTCACCAACTACTGGCTAAAGCCTCTTTGAATTCCTTAGCTTTTAGCACCACAAAAGGTAGATGTCTCCAATTAGTCCACATGTGGAGCGGTTGAACCATGCTATTGGACTTGCTAGAATCACAAGATAAATTGAAGAACAAATTGAGTCAAAACCTTGACTCAATTGGCTATGGAAGAGGCGGCTTTGAGGGAGAAAGAGGATCTTGGCTTAAGTTTTCCATGCTATGTTCTCACTTATATGGCCTCTTTCCTTTTTAAAACCCGAATAACTCAGGCTAGATTCTTGATGAGCCAACTCGTTAAAACCTTTAACTAACTGAAAGCTAACGAGTGAGTAACTAACAAGTTAATCATCAATTGAACTAGCAAGTTAATTGATTCGGTTTCGTCCAATTTATATTTTACATTATCAATGTAAAACTCTCGATTAAGTATCTCGTTGATTTTAATCAACTCCCAATTTAGCAATCACGATTTAATTTCATACATGAAATAAGATTCAACATCACTCTATGTGTGACCTTTTAGGCTCAGATAATATTAGTTGTATAATAATATAATTGACCATTAGTATTATTATAACGATTATGCATGAGATCTAGCAATTTGGCATAATCCCTGATATCATCGTGAGTTCTGTTTAGTAATTTACAATTACTATTTATTGAACATAGTCACAGTGTCGCATTTAACTAAAACAAGTAAATGAATTATTCTGACAATTGTATGAGGAATAATTAAAAAGAAATCAATATACTCTGATTTCGAACAAATTGTTATAATTATTTAATCATAAAAATAAAGAATATAAGTAAATAAGAATATGAGATAAAAGTGGTGGGGTAGGGTGTTGAATTTTATTAAACAAAACCATTGTAGAATGTAAAAGTTGAATGATTGTTAAAAAGTGTGAAGCTTAGTCACAGCGGCTTTTCGAGGTCCACATACTGGGATTCCGCGGAGGAGGTGAATCCCGGGATGTGCCTCAGCGGTCGAGGACGAAAGCTTCCTTTAAACCCTTAAATCTGAAGATTCCATTCTTGCGTGACTTGAACTTCGCGCCACGTAGAAGAGGCTAAGTCTTGACATTTGCTTTTACTCTCGCTCCTTTTTCCTCTCGCTCCTTTACCGGTTGGTATGCTCGAGGGGGCAAAAAGTTGAATGATTGTTGAATTATTAGGTGGAAGAAAGATAATATGATGTGGACTGTTGGGAATTAAAAAGTGGATGTTGAATAAATCAACCATTGTAAGTAGTTTTAAGTGATGTTTTGATTAATCTGTTTGCGACCTGCTCAGATTATTTCATAAAGATGAAGTTTGTTGAGACCAAGTGAAACACTTAGGGATTGGTGTGTTATTAGGTATATCACCTCTGGAATTGGTTATTGGGTGAAAAATTATGTATACTTAGTTAGACCAAGTGTGGTAGGTGTTAAATTGATGATTTTCAATCCAGTAGATAAGCAAATATGTGTTAATTCTCTGGGTTAAAATTTGCCTATGGGCAATATTGGTGTTAAATTAATTTATATGGGTTCCACTAACTAAACAAATAAAAATAATAATAAAAACAACCACTCCAGGCTCGCCACTTGGCAATTGTAGGGAAAGAAAGGAAAGGGGAGTATGGAAACCAATCTTCACACATGTGGGGAATTTTTTAACCCCATCAAGTCTTTATTTGATATTTTTAATAATAATAAATTCAAAAAAATCAAATTTTATTTTCATCAATATTTTTTATTTTTAAGATCTATAAATAGAGATTAATTTTGTGTCATTTGGATACCAAAAAAATTTGAACCTTTTCTTCCGATGTTTATTTTTTTTAGTATTTCAACTTTTTTAGATAAAATATAAATTCAAATATTCTATATTATTTATTGCATCAATAAAAATTAGTATTTGTAATTATAAATATATGATAAATAATAGTATAAAAATAATAATAACATATATAAAATGAGGAGAGAGAATGAATAAATATAGTGGGGTATATGATAGAGTGATGTAGATGAAAGATATTATGAAAAAAAATAGTTGCCTAGCTATTGTGGCGTTCATAGTTATTGAGGTGTTAAATTATGAGATAGAAGTAGAATAATCTGATGTGTCAGGAGAGAGTGTTAAATATTGCCTAGCTGCTGGAGATGGTCTTAGTTGGTAGTTATTAATTCACTATTGGGAAATCTAACAAGTGTGGGATCCACCGACATAAAAAATTATTACGTCGGTTGTAGTACTTGGACCCTTGTGGGTTTTCAACCTGTCTCGAGTTGGGCGGAGTGTAATATCCGCCTAAAATGATAATGACTCTCTCTCATTGAAACTGAGACGTGATAATGGCTTCTGGCTCTCCCATTCAAACTATGAAATGATAATGATTATATTCAGTACTAGCTTCTCGAATGAAATGATACTGACCACTCTATGATTTCACATCTTTGATTTAATGCAGTTAAATAACCTAATAAGAATCCGAATTCTGGAGGTCATTCATTATAAAAAGTGTTGCACCCGAATTCCACTCAAGTTCAATAACTATTCTTACAAAATCTTCTTCTTATCATCTAATGATCTATCTTCAAATGACTTTAATTTCGAAGAATTTCAACAGTTGGAAGAATCTAGGGGGCTATGGTAATAGAGTGATTGATTGATATGTACATTTCAGTTCAAACTTTGATATGTAAAATTAGAGCTAAGAAAATGAGGCAAAAACACAATGTTATGGTTGAAAATGCATATACAAGAGTTCAAGATAACCATACCAATTTAGAATATCCTATACACATAATGATGATGACGCTGCAACTATTGTTTATGTGTGTTTTAGAACTAGCAATTTGTAATTTCTATCTTTAGTAGAAAAAAAACGTCATATAAATTAATCAGCGAAACTGGCTATTGCGATTTTGATTGATAGTTGAACAAAATGTGGAACTCCTGGAGATGTGTTGAATATTCAATAGTATTTCAAATTTACAGAAATACTAAATCAGCTACCACAAACTAAACATTTCTACCCAAAAGGGGGTCATCAAAGAGCCTTTTGATTCCCACAATATGTTCACCAGCTGAGTTCAGGAAATTGGTTCTTTAGGCAAACTATATGCTTGAAAGATCTTCATATATAGTTTTGATACCTGGTCTCTCGGAAACCGAACGTATACACCTTAGAGCAATCCCAAGAATTTCTTTCATTGCCTTTTCCGCAGTTGCATTTCCCATATCGGGCTGTAATGCAGAATCGAAACATTCCGCCCCACGACCTTCAGCCACTCGCAACCTCACCCAATCCGTCAAATCTACTCCTCCATCTTCTCCAGACACCACATCGCCAGCACACTTGCCAGTCAGAAGTTCCAGCAAGATGACCCCAAAAGCATACACATCTGACTTGAAGGAGGGTAATGGCTTCTTGGATACAGCTAACTCTGGAGCCCGATAACCTAATACACCGGCATCAAGAATCTGTTCGATTGTACCTGCTTGAGTCATTAGACGATGAAGGCAATAATCAGCAACACGTCCACTAAGGTCAGGTCCATCAAGTAAAATATTTGTTGCCTTGAGGTTTCCATGTGGAAGAGCGCGATCAAAGTGGAGATAATTCAGTCCACGAGCAACATCAACTGCTATTTTGAGCCTTTGGGCCCAAGTAAGAGCTGGATTCTTCCTTCCAGGCCGATCTGCACAAGTACAATTTGTTAGTAGGCACCATACTATTACTATTCTAACTTGTTAGTCTAAATGACTTTTTAACCTTTTTATTCATAAAATATTAAAATATTTCAAGCATGCCTCAGATTCCAGTCTCCTGAACTGTTTGAAAGAAACCCATGTAAGATAAATTTCTGTTTTTCTCTTTTAAACTTGTATAAACATTTTGTATTATGATTTATGAGACTCGCCTTTTTAACGAAGGAGAAAGAAGTATGCAACAAAACGAGAAATTGCTGAAATAGGATGAATCGAAGAGAAAAATTAATCTAACTTATGATTTAGAGCTGTAATTCTGTAAAATGGAGATAATGCAAGTAAAATTTGAGTACACAGAGGTATAATCTATCTATGGGAATTAAAAATCTTTTCATCTCAAACACAAAGGGAAAAAAATGACTTTCACCAAATTTTAAGAAACTTCTACTTTAGAGAGTGCAGCAATTTTTTGTGGTTCAGCTTGCCAATCTACCCTTTTATTAAGTGTATGCGGGCAATTTCAAATTTCAGACAAGTAATCTAAATGAAAAAATCTGGAAGCACAACCAAACATAAGCTGTAATTGCACAGAACCACAGTACTAGACTTTTACCGCTGCAGAACGTAATGAGCGTGTAACCAAACAAAACGGAAATTTTGGGATTGCTTGATAAATAATGCAGTCACCAGTCAAAATGAGAGATTAACTTGGGATTTATTAAATGAAAAATGACACACTTTACTTGTGGTGGATGAAGTAAGAGAAATCTGATACACCATCGGAAATTAGAAAATTGATGTGTTAAAATCTGAGGTGAGAGGAATAAATTGCATCAACATCATCCCACAATCACTAGTAGGTCCAACTATTTTACAGAGAAACAGAATGAAACACTCAAGTCTAGGAGAATAAATGCAGTAAAATTATTCATGAATGCATATTTAATTTGCTGAGATGCATAGAGATTACCGTAGAGAAAACTTGCAAGACTTCCAGGAGAAATGTAGTCCGAAAGAATAAGCTTCTCATGTTGAGTGGGTCCCCAATAGTAACCTCTCAATCCCACCACATTTGGATGTCTGATATTTGAGAATTTCTTAGCTTCTTTCGCGAATTCCTTTCTTTGTTTTGCTACACCTTCTCTCAACCACTTCACTGTTAATAGCAAACCGTTGTCTAATGTGGCCTTGTAAGATGTTCCATGGCTGCTTCTTCCTAGCACTTCGGCTGGAGCTCTTGATAGTTCCTCTGGTGTAAAAGAAATTGTATCATCAAGGAAATACAGCTCACCAACTAAACGCTCTGGGGATCGAATATCCAGTCTGGTAAAGTTTTCTGGAGTATGAGAATCTCCAGAATCTGGTGACCATGAGAAATGGCTGGTCTTTGATGGAGAAAAACCAGTGTCGTCAACCACTTTGTCTGGGTCAGCAGATCTTTTTCCTGAAGCCACTAGATCAGCTGAGACCACCATACTAGCAGGTTCTCCACCCCTTAAACCAGACGGGTTTTGTGAAATTGGGTGCCTAACATCTTTGTGAGTGACATGTGGTGGAGGTCGCTTTGATATGCGGCGGTAGTGAATAAAAATGGCAAGCAAGATAAGTATGACAAAAATAATTACACACACAATAATGACAATCAATTTTATAACAGTGCTGGTGGATTTTTTATGAGAGTTCCCAGTTTGACCTTGGCCTGATTCAGTTGGAGGATTTGGAAATAAGAGCTTGGAATTGC
The DNA here is from genome assembly GCA_019722365.1 of Lithospermum erythrorhizon. Taxonomy (NCBI): domain Eukaryota; kingdom Viridiplantae; phylum Streptophyta; class Magnoliopsida; order Boraginales; family Boraginaceae; genus Lithospermum; species Lithospermum erythrorhizon. Next base: position 145,305 of record JADFUC010001557.1, read on the forward strand.
CAGGATAGAAAGATGTCAGAGGAAATTTTCTTAAATTGTCCGGAACCACACCAGAGAGATCGTTGTATGATGCGTTAAAGCTTTGGAGACTGCCGGACAAATTTGTAGGAAGTGGACCAGTGAAATCATTCTGGGAAACATCTAATGAGCTCAAGAAAATAATGTCATCAATGGAAGTTGGCAGAGACCCAGAGAAATTATTTCCAGCGATGTTGAGTATTTGAAGAGCAGTGAATGATGCAAATCCATCTGGAAATGACCCATCAAACTGATTGTGAGAAAGATCAAGAATTCGAAGATTACTTTCAGTTGATGGCGAACGAGAAAAGTTAATGCTTCCAGAAAAAGTGTTGTTCTGTAGATGAAGCTCTTGAAGGGTAGGGACTGTAAGCAAATTCGTAAGAGGGCCATCTAACTGGTTGAAACCCAGATCAAGCACAGAAAGTTTAGGAAATCGTGTAAGAACTCTAGGTAGGGAACCATTAAGGTCATTATGAGAGAGGTTGAGAAAATTCAAGCGCAAAAATTGAGCAGTGATCTCTGGTATGGTCCCTGACAAACGGTTTTGACTGAGATCAAGAACTTCAATATTTCCCCATTTCAACATTCTGGTGAGATTTCCTTCAAAATCATTTTTCGATAGGTCAATGACCCCACAACTACCCGTCAACAGCGGGAGCTCTCCAGAAAGTGCATTTGATGAGAGATTAAGGACATCTAATGTTGTGGAAGTTATCATGCTAATTGGACCTGTAGGCAAAAACAGATAATGGTCAAAACCAGGAGAGCAGAAAACATCAAACTAAGAACACAGCATATGCATCATAACATGGCCAATATACTCAATAAGCATCATAACATAAATATCTCACATGTGATATGATCGTTCTGCATATGCAGAAAACATAATTACAAGCTATATCAATAAGAAACAGAAGTTTCGATATATTATTGGTATTTCAAAATATTTTTCCTACCTGTATCCCCTCAAGAGATAGAAAGAGCATATGCAGACTTGATAAGACCTATACTAATTCTTTTTTTCATATTCAAAATTCAGCTTCTTAACTCTACATTGGTCAAGTAATCACACCCTCCTTTGCCCTAAATATTAGTATTTCTAAAGAGGGACCTCGAGAAGCTGTAACCTATGGATATTAAAAAGTTTGATAGACTACAATAGGTGCAAACTGGAGATTCAGTACATATTCAAGACTAAAAGGTTTGACAGATGAATAAGAAGGTAAGACATACAGACATTGGGGTTAAACATGGAAAGCGTGTCAAAATGATAATTTGACGTTAGCTAGGAATACATTTCTCATAAGTCTAAGAAAGTACTGTGAGAAAAAATGATACTATAAATTAATTTAATTTATACTCTTGGCGAAGTTTTAATTTTTCATGTTCCGACTCCTAATTCCAACCACAATGTTTGAACTTGGTAGTAATTAATTTACAGAATAAGATGCAGCAGCAACAAGAACTTAAGCTCTAACTGGTTATGTATAAGCCGACAAACTCTCTCAACCAGGAAAAAAGGAACTAACAAAGTTAAAAGTATTACAGAACCCAGCTGCTCTAATTATATTTGTATAAGCAAATGGATATATAGTTCTGGTGGACCCTTTACAACAAAATTGATAGCAAAAAGGATAATTGAGACAATAATGAGGAGATATGATCTCTGAAATAGTACCTGTTAGATTGTTTCCACTCAAGTCCAACTCTGTTAAAACAATCGAATCCCCTTTCAAAAGATCATTCGGTATAAATCCAGAGAATTTATTGTTACTCAGTTTGAGAACCTGAAGATCATAAACAAAACTGAATCCAGGCAATTCACCGGAAAGTTGGTTGTAGCTCAAATCCAGAACCTTCAAGCTCCCGAAAGCCTGAGGCCCTGCAGCACCTACAAGTGATCCTGTCAGCTGGTTGTGGCTCAAGTTCAAGTACTCGAGATTGTCAGAAAGAAGAGGCAATAAATTTTGATGCTGGGAAGGCACACTTGTAAGCAAATTCCCACTGAAATCAACATGAGTTGCAGTAGTAAGAAGAAAGAACTCAGGATCCAGATCTCCCTCAAGCATGTTATCATGCAAGTCAAGCATCTCAAGACGTGGCATGACCTCAAACCCTTTAGGAATTTTCTTCGTAAAACCATTCTGCGACAGATTAAGATATACTAAACCTGTCAACTTTGTCAAAGCAGAAGGAATTATTCCAGAAAAAGAGTTACGACTCAAATCTAAGGACTGGATAGAGGTAAGTCCCGAAATTGAATCTGGAACAGGACCCGAAAAGTTGTTCCCAGCCAAGGAAAGATTCTTTAAGCTCCCAATTTTACCAACCTCGGGTGGCAAGGTCGACGAGAAGAGATTGTCGGAAATATCCAGGTACTGAATGTTTTTGAAATCACCTATGTTCTTAGGTAATTTCCCACTAATAGAGTTGTTTGAGATTGAAAGTTTGACAAGCATTGTAAGGTTAGCAAAAATACTTAAATCCGCCTCTGCTGATAAACCAAGGTTGTCTAAGATAACTGCAGCTACATTTCCACCATTGCACATAATTCCATTCCATGAGGAAGGACAACCATTGAAATCGATTGATTCATCATTCCATGAATTAAGCACATACCCCGTCGGATCATGTTTGATGCCTTTCCTGAATTCTAGCAGCGACAGAATGTCCTGAGAAGGAAGCTGCCCGAAAGTGGAGGCAAAACATATAGCTAGTATAACAAGCCTTACAAGTTTCATCCTGACCCACATAATTATTCTTACCCAGAAGAACACAAGATATGTTCCTTCTGAAAATTAGTTTCAGTTAGCCTAGAATAACGAGGAAGCACCCTGAAAACACAAAGAAATGCGATAAATCAGCTTCAAAACCCCATCAGAGGTAACATAATAACTGAGGCATACCTCAGGATTCAAAAAATATTTATCCTCTTGTTCATTTACAAACAATAGATCAAATGGCATCGAAAAAGCTAAAGCTATCTCCTCTCTAACATTGAATAATAGCTAATCAAACAATAGCTAACACTTTCAAAACCTCCTGCAAACATACATATCATTCATGTTATCATGGTATACACAAGAACTCATTTCTTTGATACCATATTTATTAAAAAATATGCTTAAAACAATTAAATTATCCATCAATACAGCAACACAAATAAATGGGTTATAGAAACTATATGAATAAAGCATGAACAACCATGTTGGGTACATTTCCTTACCAAAAAGCACCTTAACTTTTTCTACCAACAATGTAGCTTAGCTCAAATCTTTCAAAAATCCAATCTTTATGTTAATGGAAAAAATTCTCTTTTTTCAAGAAAGATTGAATCTTTAAAGCATTTAACTCAGCCTAGTGTTTGTTAGAAGTAGTACATTCTGCAAGAAAGATTAAACAGTCATGGAAACATAAGAATAAAACTAAGCAGAAGGCTGACATTACATAACAACTAAGGTTAGTGGTCACCGTTATTACTTGCAATGACAATGTTCGTATTCGAGTCATTATAATTATAAATTGTACGGGTTCGAGTTATTACAATGATAATTAAAGAATTAAGAAAAAGGTTGGCATTGAATAAACTTATTGATAAAATTAAATAGTGAATGAAACCCAAGAACAGAAAAATAAACAGCATTTAAGTCTCACCTACTCCACCTCTCTTCACTTCACTCAGTTAGCTTGTTTCAAAACCAGGTCCACTTTGCTAAACAAAACCAGATAATGGAAAGTGAAAGAGTAGGCTCAGCAGTACACTAGTTAGTACTCGTTAGTAGGGACACGGGACACCAATTCATTTTAAATATCGTTTTCGTTTTTATATGTAAATTTTTAACCATTAGTTAAGTTTTAGTTATGTTATGAAAAATTTCAAGAAAATGATATTATAAAATTATTTTTAAATAAAAATGCAACGATATAAATTTTACCGGTATATATTTATTAGAATAATACTCTTCTTTTTTTGTATTTGACGTTTTCGTATATTGATATGTAATTTTGTGAAATGATTATTAACTAGCTATATGTTGTTCAAAAGCTTTAAGAAAATAATATTATGAAACATTTCTTTTTAAAATTAGCGATAAATAATAAAGAAAGTAGAATAATATGCCAAACAAAGAAATTATTTTCAAATACAAATCTAATGTTATAAATTTCATAATTTTATTAAAAATAATGAGTAATTAGTAATGAATGGTCGAGACTGCGCCGATATCTAGCGTCGAATAATAAGCGGAGAAATCAAATAAAATCAATTACTCATAGTTGTTAATAATTGATACGAAAAAATACTCCCCATCTCACAAAAGATTGTTCACTTTTTTTATAGTTAAAATTTAAACTTGATCTTTAAATATATTTATTTGTGTTATATAATATTTTATAAAAAATATATATCAATAGAAAAGAATTTGAAATGTATTTTTTATTAATATAATTTTCATAAAGTATTATCTGTCTGAGTAAAATAATGCGATTCGAGAGGCCAATCAATATATGAAGTCGAAAAGTGAGTGATTTTTATGATACGAAGAGTTCGATTAAAATAAATGGAATGATGTAATGTAGATATACACATGACACAACAACCCTAGTCAAAGGCAATGGTGGGGCCCAGATGTGGCATTAGCAATAGAGCACGGTCCCCCATGCCCTCTTGTTGTACATCATCAGTTCCCGTAAAGTAAAAAAAAGCAAACAATAAAGTACCATTACTATTTTATACAGACTACTCAGGTGGAGGGAATAACTAAAGATTCCTTCTAATTTTTTCCCTCTCTTTTATCATTTCCCTCTTTTTTTTTTCTTTTTCCACCTTTTTTCCCCTGTTTGTCCCAGTTAAGAAAGTGGCTAAAAGTAAAAAATGTTGTAAAAATGCTACTACAATTATCAATATTTTATGTGAGGACTAAGAAATCAATAAAATAACTTTAACAATTCAATTACTGGTATTTGAATGTCAAATGACATATAAGTATTTGATGTCAATGATGTATATTACGGAGTATTGATCATCTAGCTAAATTTTATTGTTTCATTATAATTTATCGTTTACTTCATCAATACAACCTTTTACATTGAAGTTAAAAAATAATATTTTATCTCCTAATATTTTTATTTTCGTAAATATTTTTATATCTCCTTGAAAATAGTAAAACAAATTATTATCTTACTAAAATATTTTTGAATTAAATGATCAATTAAACTGAGAAGGAGGGAATATAATATAAAAGTCATGTTGATGAATCATGGCTTTAAAATATGGTCCGTTTTTGTTACTCCCTCCATCCGTTTTTGTTAGGGAGTTCTGTTATTTTAAGAAATTTTAAATTAATTTTCTCATTTGACCATAATATGAAAGAGTAATCCGGAGAAAAAATCAAAATTCCCACTTGAATTTAAATTTCCTTTAACGATACAAATGCAAACAGTGACAGGTCTAAAATTATGTACTATAAAGTATAAAGTATAAACAATCCAAAATAAATAAAAACATAATAAGATGTGGAAAACCGAATTTACTGTAGCAATTAGAACCAAGTCCATGACGAATCCAATTTGAAACCGTTTTATTTCAAGCGAGTTCCACTCTTGCATTTAACAATCCGAGTCCGGACGGATTCCGGGTAACTAATAAGCCCAATATCTCAAGTCTCCTCAGTGGCAATATAATAATTTAATCTTCAATATTATCAATTTTATTATCTATACCTATATAATCTCTGAGGGTTGTATTAGATTAGGAACTGTCTTGGCCCGATAAAGAGCAGTCTTAAATCTGGCGCCCCAGGTTCGAATCATGCAAGTGGCCGAATACCGTATTGAAGTGTTTAAAGGGAAGGCTGAAATCTGCTGTGAGTGAGCATGCTTGCAATTTACTTTATTCACGTATAAGCTGAATAATATGGATAGTGTAAGACCCTAGTCTGAGGGTTTCAAACTTTCTAAAGAGTTGTATTGCCAGTCAGAAACTCAACAAACGTGGAAGGCCACGTAATTGAAGTCAAAATTCGATATTCCTAAAATACCCCTGAATGGTCTTGATTATTTATTATGATAGACAGTTTCGTTTTGTATACAACACAAATTTATTTAAACTTTGTTGCAGTGATAATATAGTAGTTTATGAATGATGCAATGGCCAAATTAGTATATTCTTTTTCTCCAATTATAATAATGCGCATAAATCCAAATTTGTATATTCATGAATTCAAATTTTTAGTTTATTAAATTAATAGTATTTTTCATTTTTTAATAACACATCTAATTTTGTTTTGAATAAAAAAATAGTATCATATTATTAAGGCTAATTGGCCGTTTGCCCTTCTTCTTATCGTTATCTTGTCGAGTTGTCACTTGAGCTTTGGCATCGTGTCGGTATACTTTGAACTCTACTCTTGTCGGGATTGCCCCAGACACTCTTGTCGGGATTATTATAATGGTTTTTCAGCATTTAAAAATTCATCTTTTGACTAAAAGCTTAAATGACCTATTTTATCCCTAACGCTACACTAAAGTATGAGGTTACATTTTAAATATTTTATATAAGCTGGGTAAAATCTCCACCCAGCTTTTTTTGATATGTCGCTACCACTTACCCCCAAACTTTAACTAAACTTTCATCAAACATCATTTTTTTTCTTTGTGGCGCTGACCACTTTTACCCCAGACACCAAGCGATGAGAGTGGTAAAATATTTATTTTGCCACTTATTGAAAATTCTTCAATCAGCTACTGCTTCAAATAAATTCGGCGTTATAGTAATTTTATGCTAAAAACACTATTTGGGTATCGTTATAACGAATCGTACTACCCCGCCCCGTCATCAGCGTCATCCAGCGCTGAAAATACCGGCTTCCGCCCCGTAATCCCACGTCCTCTTTGCCCGCGCATCGCGCCACCTCATTTGCAGAGCCACTGCTTGAAGCAATTTTCGGTAAAATGGGGTCTATGGGCTGAACATAATAAAGAAATCTACAACCTTCACCATCTTCATCTCTATTGTTGAGAAAGCCATATGGATGTGGGTTTCAATGGAGCTTGTGAGTGTACAAGAAGGGGATTTTGAAGGTTTAATTATGATGAATTTACTTGGAATCTCTTTTAAAATATGAAATACTCCTTTGATTGTCAAGCTCCTTGGTAATTCAAGCAAACTTGGCCACGTTTTGAGCCGGATGTGGTTGGGATTGAAGTGTTCTTGGAGTTTTTGCTATTCTTGGACTGTTTTTTGGCGAAGGAAAGGGCTGAAATCAGTTAAAATAGCTTGACTCGGTTTAAAGATGATGTTCTTTGGGGGTTTCGATGAGTTTTGGTCGGAGATGGTAGAAGTCGCCGGAAAAAGTCGTCTTCTCCGGCAAGTGTGGTCTTAACTCTGTCGATGTTGACTTTGGGGTTGCTAATTAATGGTGCTGATGGGGCGATGATGGTGTTTGGTGGTGATGGTTGGGGTTAGGGGTGATGGTGTTTGTTGTGATGGGGTATGTGAGGTGGGTGAGATGGTTTGGAGAAGAAAGGGGGTAAAATTAGAAATTGTGTAATCTTTTTAATTATTAAAAAAGGCTCTTAAATGTTAAATTATTTTAAAATGTACCTCACCGCGTCTAATAATTGTGTCGTGCTTTACCTTGTATTAAATGAATTTATGTACATTTTAAATGTAAGCAGTTGATAGGCGATCACGGCAATAGTGAAAGTTGAGGCGTAGGCGTGAATCGCCAAAAGTTGAGAAAGCGGCAGCCAGATAACGCGATGATGCGAGGGCAAGCGGTCAATTAACTATTATTAATAATAAAGTATGTTGAAAATATCATATTTTGTATTATTTTTTTAATATATCATTATCTATTAGTTCGCACAAGTAATGATTGTGCCAAAATAACTAGTACGGAGTATAATTTAATTCTCAAATTAACGGAAAATGAGGACATAAAATACATGAAGGACCACTATTGGGGCAAATACGTAGATATTGTCATGTTGATGATGGATACTGGATAGATTGGAGGGGTTCTCTAAAACCCATCGGGCTAAATTAAATTTTGGATCGAAAGTGGATTAGTGGGTCGGACTCGGATTGCTCGTTAATCCTTTAGTTAGCACAATCCGGTCTCATTAACAAACGGATCCTTATCGAACTACGATACAATTGATGTTTGCTATGAACATACGGACGTGGGATTAAAGAAAAAAAAAAGAATTACCTATAGTGTTATGAATATAACTAATAACTAATGGCAATTCACCTTAAAACAATATAAGAGACAAGAGAATAATAGAGGAGGAGAAGAATGATTTTAATTGATGCGAACAATTAAGGTAAATAAATAAAATCTACATAATAACTAATTGTAATTTTCTTCATTCATAGTTTGTGTATTTCCTTGAAATCCTTTGATTGAATCAATAATAGACATCTATATAATAATTTTTGTAACATTCTTCCTGAATGTCAATTATTAATAATATGTTTCGTTAAAACCTTAGATGAAAAAAACCTTGTGCTAAGGCGTTCCTATTTCCTCAGATAAGTTAGCATTTGTAGTGGTAATCTAATTACAACAAACGATGAAAAAAAGGCAACCCCATGTTAAGGAGATGGAAAGGTTAATTGCCATGAGGCTCTGAGAATGATGTGTGATATAAAATTTTCTTTTATCCACTCATTTCATATCTTTTCCTTTTTCACTTGTGCATCATCAAAGCAAAAGGTCAAGAGAGAAATTATATTCTTGCAACTTATATTTGCTAAATAGCCTACAAAAGGGGGAGGAGAAATTATGTATACCCCACTTGTATCAACCACCTTCAAATTCTTGATCCATATCAATATGTACAAAGATGATTAAGACCTTAGCATGTTAGCCATCAGCGGTCAGCCTAATTTTAAAAATATATATTTCTTGTGATCTGCTTTTAACAATATGCTTTATTTCTTTTCTTGATATCTATAATAATAATAATTGTAATGACAATATAACACCTTGGTTGGTGGAAATGTACAAACTTAAAATAAGTAAAAGAGACAAAAAGAGAGTGGTGGTTGATGATGATGGTTTTGATGCCGCTCCGTTACCAAATATCATTCCAAAATAGTCATCATCTCCGCCGCCGCTGGACCCTCCACCGCTGTAGCTGGTGGCGCCGGTGATGGTCCCGCCATTATTTGGTAAGCTAAGACTATTGTCCCTGTTCCATGATAATGCAAAAAAAAGAAAAACAATTGAACAAAGTATTCTTTAAATAAAAGAGAGCAGAAAAGTTAAAAATATGCTCTTCATGCTAATAATAGATGACCATGCAACAACTGTTGGTAGATAGTATCAAACAATTATGCAACAAGAGTACTCCAAAATCCAAAGCAAGGCGATGTCATGAATATTGATTAATCAAAGATAGATCTCTCAGCACATGTGATGTTCACTTGAGAAAAGGACCTTTTTCTTGTGGCTTATGCATATTACATATTTACAATATCAATAGAGACATTATATCTTAGAGGGACATGATAGGAAAAACAACATAACTTAAAGATCGGATCCCCTTATCTAGGGATGGAACCATGGTGAAAAATATAGGGGGTAAAGTTTGAAAAAATAAAATACAGAGGGCCAAATTAAAAAAAAGACTTGAAATAAACCATTTCACCAAAAAATAACACAGACCACATAACAAATACATTGCTCAACCAACTGAGCTACAAATCTACATGGTTTTGATCTAAGATATTCAATATTTAGAGTAACTTTCTTGTCCCCCCGCCCCCTTTTGGTTCCGTTCTTCCCCTTACCTCTCTTAGGCGGAAGTCTCTTCAGAGGCATTGGGCATGTTGACGTATCAGCTATAGCTATGTCTACCAAATTGCTTCTTGGTGCTAACAACAGTTTTTTAAGACTAGAAGAGTACATTCCCGGATTCCCATTTTATGGCATTGCAAAATTGATGCCAACACAAATGAATTGAAGATGTAGCAAGTGCTGACTACTCCACTTAGAGGGCAGAGGAGAATTTATTGTGCAGATCAAGATTGAAAAAGCTTCTCAGCTTGGAACACACTAATAGAATATAATCAAATCTAATTACAAATAATATCAACAAAAAACACCTAACATGCCCTACCCTACCTTTCCCCAACCCATTATCCTCAAATATTTTCTTTTCAATTAAAAAGCTGGTTTCCATACATGTTACAGCCTAGTTGTGAATACTGAGCATAAATGTTCTTTCTCCATATGGATTTTGAAACTCGGAATTCCCTTTAAGACTCTACAAAGCGAAAAAGGGACGCATTTCACGTTCCCACTAGAAAAACAACCTCTTGGAAGCAATTATCTATGACATTAGAATTTAGAAGCCAGCATAATGACATGGAAAATTGTTCAACATTTTCACATTTTTTTAATCAGCCAGACTTACTTTTTAGCCTTTGTCCATTTATCATACTATCATAAATTATTTGGCGAGTTTTACTAGGTTACCTAATCGAGTAAAGTACTTGACTATCTCCTGCGTCTAGGCCTGGAAATTAGGTAATACTCAAGTTCATTACAAGATTAGAACTATGAAGTTTCAAGATATCAACTAAAAGTTTTATCGTATAAATTTGCATCACTCGATGAAATAAAGCAAACATGACTAACAAATATATTGAAACCAAGAAAGTATATGTTCTTAGTAGAGCTAAAAAATGTAGGCTAAATCATGCAAAAATGTTCTCTCAACAAAAATCTTGGAAGGTTTTACTATGCTTATTTACTAGATTGCTAGCATAAAGGTGAAGGCCTGGGTGCTTCGCACACTCGGCACTCTTGTCTTGCTAGATTTTTTTTTTTGATAATCAAAGTCTTGCTAGATTATGCTACTACTAGAGACAGAATTTTTTGAAATGTCTCAAAAAGTTGCCAAAATACCTAACCAGTGGGGTAATTCAGCAAAGAAATTCTCTAAATGAACAAGCCTATAATACCTTTGACGTCTGAGTTAAATTGACAGGTATGTTCTGATAATGTTAAATATCATTATAAATTATAAAGTTGACTAGAGATGCAACTTGCAAGATGATATTATTTAGCTTGTACCAAAATAACATGATAAAATATTACGGAGTAATAGAAAATGTATGCATACCTTGGGCCACCAATGACACCAGCAGTCATGGTGAGTTGCTCAATGATAGTAGCTGATCTTGGCTCTGTACTTGAAGCCTTAGCATACTCTGGAGTGACCCCTGCACCCGATGGGACGAAAAACGCTCCATTTACCATTTCATCTCCATCTGTTCTCCAGTTCCAATCACTCCATTCTCCTTCATTTGTCTCTACACGCTTCGTTACCTGTTAAGAACCGAAATATAAACATGAAACTAATGATCATAATGACCCCCCAAGAAAGGCAATTGTTGTATCTTTCGGTTTACCTCTTTTGCATTTGGATCAGGTGGTGCTATATAGCGATTCCCTTGACTGTTAATTGTAGGCCTTGCACTCCCACCAATTGCATACATCTGCCATTGTGTGAAATCATTGTTCACTACATGTATGTATCCAAGCCTACACCTCGGCATTCGTTGCACCAACCCTACTCCAAAATGATTAAAAGCAATTGTCACCTGCTCAAAATTAACCATGCTTCAACATTTCAAACTCGATGCAACAAACTCCAACTATGCATGAGACTGTAAAGAGGTCACACATTGTTTTTCCCCATACGGTAACTGACTCCTACAATACTCGATTGGATCGTTTTGTTCATTTTAATGCAAATAATAAGGGGGATGTTACTCCGGCCTCAATATCCCAAAAGAATGTCTATCATGCAACGAATAAAATTGAAACTAATTGAGTAATTGGGGGTTCATACTCCCGGCTAAAACTAATTTATTGTAGATGAATAAAGCCAACGAACTTATTAATACACCCGGGAAGGTATTAATCAACCAATGTGGGACTGAGTTCTCAATAAAACCGGTAAAGTTACTCACCTGCATTCCTGTATCCGGCAAGTACTTATCATTATGTCCAAGAAGCATAACCTCATCATGGTGTGAAAAGTAGCTGTTAGAGATTGTTATAGCAGTAGACCCCATGATTGCATCAATTAAGCCATCAGTACAATGAGACAAAGAACAATGGTCTATCCATATATTCCTGGAAGCAAATATAGAGATCCCATCACCATCTGATTTGCCTCTCCATCCAACGTGCGATGGACTCGCCCTTATCTGAGTATTTCCTGATGGCTTACAATTATACACATGAACATTGTGAATAATAACATTACTCACATACTGCAATGTTATACAACCATTTCCAGTGATGCCAACGTTGGCTCCTCGGCCATCAATCGTTTTTCGACTATTCACAATTAATTCATGCCTGAGTTTAATGACCATGTTGGCTGAGAAAACTATCCAAAGTGGTTCATCTTGAATTACTGCAAACCTAAGTGTGCCTGGTTTTGGATTAACCATGTCTTGGTCTGAAGAATCTGTGACAACATATATCTGACCACCTTTGCCACCTAATGCACCCTGTCCAAACCCAATGGAACAGTCTGCTAATCGTTGTCGATTATTAGCATAACTTGGGTCACACCTCCAACAATCATCTATAGGATTGCCTGTAAAACATTGTGATTGGTCCTTAGTTGTAGTAGATAGCATTTGTCTCCTTGTAATTGATATATTAACCTTCCTGCCAAAAAAAAAATATTTCTTATCAAATTGTAATATATATATATATATATATATATATATGTTACAATACTGAAAAAATAAACATGGGCCAATTTTAGAAAATGACATATAAGAAACAATTTGCATTTTGTGTGGAAAATTAATCTGGAATAACATAGTGGTATATTTTGTGGCATCTTTTGGAGGAAAAGTGTAAAGAAACAGGGCAGATCACTAGTAAAAATGTATCAGTAAAGAAAATTAACAGTTTTGAGAAAGATAAATTACTTTGAGCTCTGAAAACAGGGGGAATATTTGCAACTGTGTCCAAGGAACATATTAAAAAGTTGTACATGAAAGAACAAAAATATTCTCCAAATAATATCCACATGGTAAGAAACTAATAAGAAATTTGGGTTTTGGGACAAGCATAATGCAGAATTTGAAAAAGCATAATTTTCAAGAAACTGGAAGAAGCACATATGGGGGATTTCCGAGATATAATATGAATAATGTATAATGGTTCATGGGTATATTTAAGGGAGCGAACTCGAGTCTCCAGGCGAATACGAAGCTCATGGATATAAGTTATGCCTTGGCATGATGGACAATTACGAATTTGCGTTGTCTATAGCTTTTACCTTTGAACATCTTGTGCTACATCATCAGGGTAGGGGTGTTGATGGGGGAGGGTAAGATTGAAGTATGAACTACTAGAAGAAGAACAAACTACAAAAGTGAAAGAGGTGACAAAGCAAAATAAAATGCAGTTAATATGATGCATTTTGCCAAGGTTAGGAATAATGGAATGAATGGTTTTGTAATAGAAGTTTTAATTTGCTTCGTTTTTGTATATTTCTAAAGAAACATATGACACAAGTTATGTTGTTGCTGAATGCCTGAATGAAGCATTGTGAAATTTAAGAAAATGTGTTAGTGTTTACAGTTTATATATAAAATCCAAGATTCCATTTGTATAATGCTGCTAAAAGTAATTAATTAATAGTTAATAGAAAAACAAAAAAAATGTACAAGATTTTGTTTCTTTAAAAATGTAAAAGATTTTGTTTCTTTCTTGTAGGGTTTATGAAGGTTTTTTTTGTTGGTTTTGGGGGTGGCTTTGATGTTGACAAATTTGAAGTCACACATGACTGGAAATGGATTAGAGATTGGAGGAATGAAAGGAAAACTGGAGAAAGGGTGTTTTATCTCATCACTTCTTCTTTGGAAAATCCTTTGGACTTTAACATTCTTGCCTTGCTAACAAATCATTCTAGGGAATTGAACAATAAATGAATTCTAGAAGTCAAGGAAACATATAAAAGTATTCAATGAAGCCCCCAACTTGTGTTTACTACCTACACCATTACATTCTTCATTGGTTTCTTTTATTTAAAATTAAATAATTTGAATAATAGATTAATCTCATTTAATTTTTCAGAATAAAAATTTGATTAGATAAAAGTTCACTAAGACATTCAATAAAAATCCATGAAGTAGTCAGCATTGTTTAATTTAGTTATGTACTGTTAAATGAGTGGCTCTTGCAGGAAGTAGTCAGCATTGTTTAATTTAGTTATGTCTGTTAAATGAGTGGCTCTTCCATGTACGGATCTAGATGAATATAAGTGATAGTTCAAAATATACATTAATTTTTTTTTCATATTATTTTATAAGAAATCTCAAAAAATTATAGGAAAGAATGTTGAATTTGAATAGATATTTAATAAAAAAAATATAGTATTCTAGTAGTTGTAGAAGAAATGAGATTTAGATTAACAATTCAATAATCAAATGAAGTCATATAGATTCATCGATATTAAAAAGTTGAAAATTTCTGAATAATATAAGGAAGCCTTAAAAGCTAAAAAATATGATGCTACCAAAATTTGAATCGCTATCCTCTTTTTTATCACAATCCCATTATTAATCAATTGAGTTAATATGAAATTTAGTGGTTCAACTGAATCACTTTGATCTAATTGTCACTTTGATCTAATTGAGGTCCGTTCATGGGCTCTTCTTAACATCCAAATTTCCCGTGATGGTTTTTACTGAATAAGATATGAATTGCATTTAATCATACTTTGATATAGCCTTGCCTGAGAAGTGAGAATAATGGCATATAAATTTACGGAGTCGAAAGATTTTCTTAAAATTCATTGATTAAACAAAGTCAATGTTCACTTATTAACTTAAATGAAGCTCTATCATAGATTCTATCATAATGTAACTGAACGAAGATCAAAACCAAAACAATATATCAAAATCCACTCTAGATATTAAAGTAGTTGATTATTAGGGAGTATTATTTATCACTTGGTCGAATCTTAATTCACAAAAAATAACACTTAAAAGCAAATTTTTTATCAAACCTTATAACCTAGAGGCATTTGATTAGATCTAAAAAGTGGTCCTTGGTTCCAATCCTCTTGAAGGAATATATCTTAATGGGTAGATTTTAACTTCTATTTAAGTGTTTCAGTCTCACTTTATGGATTATAACGGTTAGGAACTTCGGCCCACTTCGTAAGTTTGAACATTTGAAGCGGATTTGATGTAATATTCAAGTGAAGATGATGATGGTACAACATATTTCAAATAGAAAATAAAAGTGCTTATTATATATGGATATGAGATAGAAAGTAAAAGTATTTATTAGGAGTTTAAAACCTCATTATTAGGTCATAATTTTATATTTTAAGTTTATATAATTTATAATGTCTATTGTTATGAAAAGGAAAAGAATTGCCAGGGCATCATTGATCATCCTTCCCTAGTAGATAATGACATATTCGGCGCCTCATTTCCTCTTTCTTGCGGCAATGCATAATGGAATTATATTACTTCCAAATTTTGCTCAAATACACGTAGATTTGCCACTTGAAAATGTGCAATTCAAACTAAAGTTATTTTATCCCAAAAGCTAGCCACTATATATGCAACTTGAAATTCAAAACTTGGAATGTAAGGTATGGACTTTTCTTTAGCCTCCAAACTTAAGCGGCGCAAAGACCAGGCCAACTCGGGCATTCCGAGTCCATAAACGAACTGATAAGTTCTGTTTGGTTCAAGGTTCCAACGAAGGTTCAATGTTTTAATTATCTCGGACTTTAATGATAAATATGAAATTTTTGTTTCATAAATTTATGTGATTCGGCTCAAGCTCGGCCGAACCTAAAAATGAGGTTCGAGTCGCTCAATTCATTGCCAAACCGAATCCTCGAATCGAATTTTTAAGTTATTTTTACAGCAGTTAATATGGAAATCAATGAGAATTGATTTCTTATTATGCCCGCTATATTAACAAGGTGACAATTCATTTACCTAAGTTGGCTAAACGTGATTATCGAACTTTGTGTTCACCTTAGTAATTGTATATTACTAGTTTGGGCTTCAGCGATAATTTAAGCAAGTATGGCCGATCGCTGATCTTACTATTAATCGCTATAATAATAGTAATTGGTCAATATTATTATACAATCCCACATTATTCGAAGCCTGGGCGTCACACACATTCGACGTTGGATTATATTTCTGTGTATGAAATTAAACTACATTTGCTAAATTGAGAGTTGATTGTAATCAACTAATATTTCACGATTTTACATCGATAATTTAAAATGTAATGTGGATGAACTCCTAATTAATGAATTACCAATTGAATTAATTCGATAGTTAGTTGAGCTCGTTAGTAACTCGTTAGTTACTATTAACAACTTGTTAGTATTTGATTTTACTTTAACGGTTTAGTTAAATTTAACAGCCGGCTCATTAACTATTCGTCAGCTTTTAGGTTCGACATATATAATCAAACTATTAGGTTTTTTCAACATAAGTTTTTCATTTCATGAAATGAAATGAAAACAAAAGCCTCCACCTCCTCCATATATGGTCGAAAATAAGTCAAGTGGATGAATTGAAAATTCTTCTTGATTTTTATCCAAATCAACCCATGTTCTAAAGAAACACAAATGTAGATTCAACCCTCTCCCTCGGTATGCAGTCCAACTGTAGGCACTACATTTGAAGTGCTCAACGATGGAATTCAGCGAGGCTTCGGTGAAAAGATTTGTTGATAGACTCTCACCGCATCACCTGTAGTACTGGGTTATTCATAATTGTTAATTATGTGTTTTAGATTAATTTATATCATTTGAGGATCCGACGTATGAATTCTGGTGTTTATCACAAATAAAATTCATACTAGATTCTAACAAAGGGCCTCAGAGCTCACTCAAGTTTGATATATTTTTATCTAATTTGATTGTGTGTTGACATAGTTAAAGAGCTTAATTCTGACATTTCATGATTTATATATTCAATCATGAATATATAATATGAAAAATCAACCCATTTTTATATATGTTTCACATGGCTGGAATCATCACTTCATGTATTGGGATTTTGATGATTGGAAGTTTATTTAATTGTTTCAAGAATTGAAAGGGATTAAAATTGATTAATTTGCATTTTAATTTGAGGTAGAATTATTTTCGATTTTACAGAGAGGTTTAGAAATTTCAGAAAATTATTTGTACTAAATCTGGTGTATTCTTGACCCTTTGAGGTTCATGCCAGATTTTTTCCAGAATTTTTTGAATTTTTTAAGTACTCCAAAAAAATTGCTGAATTTCTGATTGTTTTTGGGTTTAATTTACGAAAACTGGAAGTGTTTCTTTTTGATAAACTTTCACTTGGACTGTTCAATAATGATATTGTTGATGTTCAGAAAATCCCAGAATTTTTTGAATTTTGTGAGCCTCCAAATCGCTTTTTTGCTAAAGTTGCAATTAACTGAAAAACCGAAAACCGAATTAATTGCCAAAATCGTCGCCGAATCCTGCGACCTCCTCCGGCGCTGCCCGGGTTAGGAATTGCACGCCCGCCATCGTGGGTGGCCGGAGGCCGGGCGGTTTTGGTCGCTAGTTCGCCGCCTTTTAGAAAACCCTAAATGTATTTTATGTAATTATTTTTGGTTTTAAAATTTATTGGTAATTATTAATTTCGGTTTTAAATGTTAAATCATAAATTTTTTCATTAAGATAATTGAATATATATCTTGAATGACATTAAATTTGATTTATATTTCCCTTTCATAATTATTTTCATTAATTGATAATTTTTGAAAATATGTTTCATGGTGACTTTTAAATTTTGAATTTTGGAGTTAATTACTTGTAAGTAATTATTCCATGATTTAAGTGGCTGATAATTATTGTAATAATTATCATTAATCATGTGGGAATATATTTAAATTCAAAATTTACATTAATTGATAATTAATTGTAAAATAATGGGTAATTAATTAGTCAATTATGAACACATTTAATCTCATTTCATTTAATATATATGACATTAAGTGCATTTATTTGTTTTAATGTTTTGCCCATATATATTGTTATGGAATGGAAAGGAGGTATTTAGATATGACCCAGCTTTAATTTATCATTTACGGTCCGAGGCATCGGAATGCCAGAACGACTCACAGTCGTATTTCTTTATTCTTGTGAGCCCATTTACCCACAAGCCTCGCTGTGTCGTCATAAGTCAAGCTGTAGTAGTAGTATGTACTGCGGGTGGCATTGAAGACAGCATATCCACACAAAGACGGCACTGGAGAACTTGTAAGTTTCAAGGAGTCAAGAATATAAGACTTGCACTTGTTAAGCGCCAGAATAGGACTTATGTTAGCATTTCACTTGTTAAGTGATGTAATAGGTCCTAGGGTCATATCTATATCTCCTAAATGTGTGTTATTTATTTATTTTTCATGTTGCAGTATGTTGCTTGAATATGTGTTATCTATGCATGGTTAAATAAAGTTAAATAACATTAATCTCACCAATTAAAATTTAAGCAACGACGTCAATTTTAAAGTTGTGATATCGGGTTGCATTATCTGACACACCGTGATGGCAGGTGTTACGCTTTGCACTTAGATATGACAATGGATCATGTTGAGTTGATTTCCACTAACGTTGTGGGCTTTCTCGCATGATCATTCCAAGTAATTTTTGGTTTAATTGCATGTTTAACCGGCTTGTCGGAGATACAAAAATGGGTGGAAAGTCTGAATAAGATGTCGATTTGACACAAGAATTATGTAGTTTTACATAATTGGTTGATAAACCTACTATTATAATCGGATTCAAAATGTTGCGTTGTTGCCGTTGATTTAAGTATAGTAGATCTGATACCTTGTACATTTCAGAGATTCAAGTACGGGTATTATATTTACAATTCATTTTGTAAATACGCATGGGATTGTTTTTGAACTGGCTAATCGCTTATTTTAAGTTGCATATTTCCTATTATGTTTGGCACATTAAGTTTAATACCTATTTTATTCACCATTCATTGGGCAAACTAAATGCATGACTTTATAATGTGAAATAAAATAAGTTAAAGGAGAAATCAATGACTTGTCGATACAAAGTGTTACAACGTGATCTTCTCTCAACCATTGCACCTATTGTACGCTTAACAGAGGATTAAAACTTAAATACCACAAACATTTAAGACTTGATTCAATCGTGTTGATCCAAGCATGAACTTTGGTTCAAGTGAACAAAGTCACATGATATGATTGGAAGGATAATTAATTTTTGATTCAATCAAAGGCGATGATGCTATGTAGTTACTCAATATGTCATATATTGTCTCTAGCCACCAAACAAGTCTTAAATGAGCAAATAGTTTGATCTTTTTATAACTCGACATTGAGAAAACTATTGAATGATCTTGAATGTTGTGTATCTATATTTCAGACATGCGACGGGTATTTAGTTTCTTTTACCACGATGAACACGGGTTCATGAATCATGAGGAAAACAAAAGTTATGGTATGTAACCAAATAAGCAAAGTTATCTATTCTGGCTCTCACTAAGACTTGTACAGTTTGAGTGAACATGAACTATACAGTTAATGATTCGCTTCATTATTTCGAACTTCAAAGCATAGAAAGAAGGATTTTAAGTAACATTTAGGAATTGAAAGAGAGATTTGATTAAATCTCATATCTCAAATAATTTTGTTGTCAAAGTCAGAATGTTCAAGGGCTATTAGTGTCGAGAACACTAGTTTTGACTCACATGATTTAATCATGGATATGAGCTAAGTATAACGATACCGGAAAACAAGATACAAAGAAAGTTATCGAGCTCTCACAGAATGATAAAAGCGACTACATTATAAGAGCAATACGCTTTTAAATCACGAAGACGGGTTGGGGATTCTAAAACTACTTTCTTGCACTTGTAAGAGTAGAAAAGAGTGTCGCTTGACTTACACTTTCCATATCGTGATTCTCGATTAAGGAAACATTACTCTACTCTTCTTTAAAAGGAAGCCTCGAACAACAAACGATTGAATAACACTTATGGATAATGACTCAACGAGACTTGGAGTATAATCTGGAAAGATGAACTAAATCAACTCTTACTAGACTTAGTGGGAGGTTCACTTGTCTTAAATTAAGTTTGTTGTATGTTTACATACAAGTTAATTAAAAGAGAACAAGACTGAGTATAATCTTGAAAAGATGAACTAAGCCACTCTAGTGGAGGTTCAAGTGTCTAAATTAAGTTTGTATGTTTACATACAAGTTAATTGAAGATTTGAGTCATTGAATGATACATCAGAGTTGATAAGGGTATGGAAAGGACCATATGAATACTATCAAGTTCGAGTCGGGCAGATTACCGATATAAGTAGTATATCATCCCAAGAATGAGATATCATTCTAAAAACGCATTTGTTAAGATATAATTGAGGAATTGTGGCTAATGAAGTTAAACACAAAATGGATGTGATCTTTCAATTTCATATACCAAGATAGTTTCATTCTAACCTTAGATGCGCTATTGTCGAGCGATACAAGTAGCGATTGCGTTTAACGTGGTCGAGACACAAAGAATGAAATGATTTCACATATTAAGGTTAATCTTACCTTTAAATTAATTTATTCATTCAATCGTGAGACAACTCGCTATTGTGTTTGGATAAACAAACTTTGAAACGCCTCGTGATAGATAAGTTGCACTACGCCAACGTAGACATAATTTAACTCGCATCCAAAGCGATATTAAGTCATTTTGTACATAACCGTATAAGTCGGGTATTTATTTCCATCCACTATAAAAGGTAATTTATTGTACATATAGAGTCTTCATTATGAAGTACAAATAGTGGAATAAATGCGACTTGAACGCATTCGTTGGTTCAAGTAGAGATACCAAACTGCATTAGAACCCTTCGTTATATCAAGGAATATCTGACTCTTGATGCATTTAAAGCTAAATGCAAAGGATACAAATGACAACATGAATAAATACTCTAATAAATGACTTGAATTTAAGGAAATAAGATTTAATACACGTAGTCGAGTATAAAGTTCTATTTTATCTTCCGGATGGTGATTCATCGTGAGTAAGGCTCATACTATATTTTCTGATGGTGAATCAATGTATGCAATAAATGTATTCTCATTAAATGAGCAATCACCATGAATGAGCGCTTAATCATACATTTGGTCGGTAAATCAACGCCGAACATATTCATCAGTTGGATCTGCCCTCATGCTTATTTCAAACTTTCTTATTGCTATTCCACAAGTTAAATATGTGGTCTAAGCAAGTTATCCAAAGAATGTTCCTAAGTAATGATCAGCGATGATGGATACTTGACATTGTTATTGGAACTCCACATCTCAAGCGAGAATGTAAAAGAAAGTTTCTATACTACTAGAATCTAAAGTTGTAAACTTAAGATTGAGTATAATGGAGTTAAATTCTTCACTTTGATACTTGATGAAAATCAATAAGAATCAAGAGTGATGAAGAACCTTGAGTTCCTTAAAGGTTAGTGGGAGCGTAACTGCATAAATAAAGTTTTATACACTAAATGTTGAAGAAATCTTCCTACAACCTTAAAGGGTACAGTAGTGGTTAGATTCTTGTACATTTGTGAGCCCAGTTGTATATATGTGACGCATGCTGTAATCAGTCACATTATATATATGTGAGCTTGGATGACATTTGCTTGTTAAGTTTAAGATGTCATGAAGCTCGAGGTGATTGAAATCTACAATAGATTAAATTCTATAAGTAGACAGATTCTCTTATTGACAAGGCAACTCTTCATTAGAGGTCCAATCCCACTAGTAAGGGCCTTACATTAATGAGAGTAGTTGAAGTCTATTACATAGTAATATGATTCAATCAGATGTCGCTAATATGGGTCATGTGTTGTGTACCACAACTATGACGTGAAAAGTACGATTCCCTGCGGATCGAATTGTGAAGTTTACTAAAGCGTATTCACGCCGATTTGGAATACGCTGGTAGTAACTTTAAGAGAATAGAGGTAACTATAGTTACATGGAATGGATTAGTTGTTGATCTTCAACTGTAACTAAATGTGATAGTAGCATTATAGATAGCTGTACCATATGAAAAGCTATTAGCCAAGAATTTCAATAATAGGACTGAGTCTAGTATGCTCGATGAGTAAACTAAAAGGAAACTTTGAATCAAGATACAAACTTTGATTAGCCAACTGCTTTTGTTGGTAATGTTGTTAAAACAATATGATTGACAAGACAGACGTGGTTTTAACACACTGAAGCCAGTTAAACCTACCCGATGGAACCCCCGAGAAACGGTCAAACCCATTACCTAGTCACGATGACTATGTCGATAATCTTAGTCATCAATGATTCCTTGGTTGAGAGACCGGCCGTTTAATGTAAAGAGATCGCTTGTAAGTAGTATTGATAAAAGGATGGGATTGTAATCACTATCCTCTTGCTTTACATATCAGAAATGATCTAAGAAGTCATGCAAGCTAAAGGTTCCATGTATGGATTTAAGCAAAGATCTCGAGTCAGATCCTTCCCCGGGTGATTCAACCAAGTATGGTTTCACGAAGTTGATGAAGGAACCTAACGTATAAAGTTCGGGGAGCTAGTTCATTCACTTTCTCGAATAAGTTATAATTGATTAAAACAAAAGTTCCTTTGTGTTTTAATCGGACAGTTAACTTAAACTACATGAATGCGTTGATTCATTCATATAGTTATCATTATTTATTTCACGTGTGCCGTTGAAATATATAATATACATGTATTGTATCCCCGATGAGTGAAAGTTAAATCCTAGGTTAGTCTATGCTTTCTGTAGTAGGGAAATACTGAATCGTTGATTACACTCTTCAAGCCTAAACACAGGATAGCCAAAGGCCTCGTCGACGAGCAATAGGCGACAAGCATTATATGACTAACATGGTGTTTTTCTTGATTAGTAATCAAGATTGATCACGTTTAGCCTCTGTGACTGGGATCAATAATGGGCTTGCCCGCGACGGGGAGACTGCAATGATCAAAACGAATTCATAGAAGATAATGTGATATCCGTGTCCTATGATATTTGTTTAGAATTTTAGGTTCACAATTTTAGACCTACTTATATATAACTATCTCGTGTTATATGAGCTCACATTTCTTGACTATGACCAAACGTCTGCCTTTAAATGGGATTATAACGGCATATTGGGTCACACAAATGAAAGTATAACGATAGATGTTGATATACTGAGGATTTATCCGCCCTTGATATACAAGGAAGATCTCAAGCCTCTCACGCTTGGTAATCGATTGGTTTATGGGACGCATAAATGCTTATTCGCCCATACCGAGTAAAGAAAAGCCATGTATGCTTCATGACACACTTTACGGTTAGCCTACTTATCAGATCGTTGATAAAGGAATTGTATGGTAATCGCCCAAGGCAAAAGTTGGAGAGTGTTGGAAATCAATGAGAATTGATTCCCTTTATTATGCCCGCGACAATTGTGTATCGTAATTCATTTACCGGGTTGGTTAAATGTGATTACCGAACTTAGTGTTCACCTTAGTAATTGTATATTACTAGTCTGCTCCTCATGATAATTTGGGTGGGTTATGAGCGATTGCTAGATCTTACTATTAATCGTTATAATAATAGTAATTGGTCAATTATTATTATTATACAACTTACTATTATCCGAGCCTGTAAGGTCACACACACATACAAATGACGCTGATTATATTTCATGTATGAAATTAAACTACATTTGCTAAATTGGAGAGTTGATTGTAATCAATAAATATTCTCAATTGGGATTTTTACATTGATAATGTAAAATAGAAATTGATGAACCTCGAATTAATTAATTAGTCAATTGAATTAATTGAAGGCTTAGTTTAGCTCGTTAGTAACTTACAGTTACTATTAACAACTCTTGTTAGTATTTGATTTTTACTTAACGTTTAGTTAAATTCACTGTGCTGGCTCATTAACTATTCGGTTGGGCTTTTAGGTTTGACATATATAATCAAACCTATTAGGTTTTTCACCATAAGTTTCATTTCATGAAATGAAATGAAAACAAAGCCTCCATTTCTCTCCATATGGCCGAAAATATCAAGGGAAGAATTGAAAATTCTTCTCTTGATTTTTCATCCAAATCAACCCATGTTCTAGCAAACACAAATGTAGGATTCAACCTCTCCTGGTGTGCAACCAACTAGAGGCACTACATTTGAAGTGCTCAACGATGGAATTCAGCGAGGTTTCGCGGAAAGATTTGTCGATAGACTTCTACCGGCATCACCGTAGTGCTCGTTATTCATAATTGTTAATTATGTGTTTTAGATTAATTTATATCATTTTGAGGATCCGGATGTATGAATTTGTGTTTATCACACAAAATTTATACTAGATTCTAACAGCCTAGGGTGCGCTCAATTATGTTAGAATTTGAGTTTTCTGTATTTGTTATTGATAAAAGGAATAATCGCCTAACTCATTGTTAGGTTAGAATATAAAACAACAATTATCCTTACGGGCTATTTTTTGAAATATTGGTATTGTTAAAAATTCTTTAATAAGCTGCCCTAATAACATGCAAAAAATATAATTGATAGAAGAGGATTATGTTTTACATTGATAAAACAAGACATTTCATGTGAATTAATAATGTCGTGAGTTATTCCCATATTATCCACTTGGTTTAGGATTAAAGTTCCATATATTTTTTACATGATAACATAATCAATCCATGACTATTGTCATGTGTTCATCCAGGGCCGGCCCGGAAGTATAGTCGGGCGGCGCGGGCAAAGATAGGCCCCTTAAATTTTAAAATCTCAAACCCCAAAACCAAGATAGAATTATATATATTTTTCCATAGGCTAAATTTCATATGCCCCCTCGAGCTATTGAAATCGATCAAATAAGAGACTGAACTTTTGAATAGGTCAGATTGCCCCTGAACATTCTTAGGGTCGCTTGACTCCTCTCAACTTAGTCAGATAAGTCAAGTTGTCTCTATCAAGATTTTAACAAGGGTAAAATAATTTTTTCACAAATACTAGAGTTTGGGGCACAATTTTAATTAAAAAATGTAGTCTTTAATATCACTATGTATTTATATCATTAGTAAAAATAAAAAAATAAATAAATAAAATGCCTCCAACGCCTTCCACAAACACCCCCCCAACACCCTTAATTCAACCGCCTCTCCCATTTCATCTCGCACTTCAACTACCCTTTCACCTACATCTTCCGTTGGAAATCAATGAGAATTGATTCCATTTATTATGCCCATTGCGACAATTGTGTATCAATTCATTTACCTGTTTGGTTAGAATGACATGTAATTTAGTGTTCACCTTTAGTAATTGTATATTACTTGTGCGGGTTCTCATGATAATTTAAGGGGTTACGAGCGATTGCTAGATCTACTCATTAATCGTTATAATAATAGTAATTGGTCAATTATTATTATTATACAACTTACTATTATCTGAGCCTAGAAGGTCACACACATACAACGATATTCGAATAATATTTCATGAATGAAATTAAACGAGACTTGTATATTGAGAGATGTATCTCAATATTTATATATTTGTCAAATATATATTGATGAATATCAATTGGTTAAACTTGCAAGTTTAATCAATTAAGCAATTGAAATTGATTTAATAACTTGATAAGTCATTCGATAATGATTGCTAGTATTTTAATTGACTTGTTAAGTTAATTAAAATACTACAACTCACTAGTGACTCATTATTTGATTAGAAGCCATAACGGTCTAATTAAGTTAACGAGTTAAACTGATTTCTTAACGAGTTGCTTAACGGTTGGAATTAGGCTTTTGGTATTTAAAGAAAGAGACAAGGTTTTTCATTTCATGAAAAAACCTTTTGTCTCCATTTCTCTCCATAGCCTCCCTAAGAATTGAAGGGTTTTCTCCACTTTATTCATCTTCAAACTTAGCAAGTTCAAGTACTGCCTGCTTTCCTTTGGTGCAATCTTAGAGGACATTATTTCGGCCAACAAGTTTCGAGAGGACACTGGGGCGGGCTTTCACACGGGTTGCTTGTGGGATTTGTGTTCATTCGCTGCAACAAGAATTCTTATATTCATACATTTATATTTTTGTGTTTAGATTAATATACATCTTTGATTTATCCGCCATGTATGAATTGATGTTTATCACTTAAATCTAATCTCATACTAGATTCTAAATCTTCCAACCCAACCCCCCATACAACCAGTCAAGTTATTGTATATGAGCTTAATGAAGAACAAATAGAGCAGCCCCCACCATCCAATATCTACACACCTCAAAAAACACAAAAATTTAAAATTAATAAATATCTAATAATCATAATTGCCTTTGTTTTTTGAAAATAAAAATTGTATTTGATCTCAAAAATCAAAATCAAAAGCGCGGTGTTTCAATTAGATCGAAGATATTGAGTAGACGGTGGTGCAATTGATTGAGTTGTGACTTGTAGTGGTTATATCTTGCTCTGCTACTAGTCTTAGATGCGAGAAAATGATGCAAGTTGATTTTGCAATGGCCATGCTGATTTTTCAGACTAAAATGGGTTAAATGCTTCAGTTTGCTTGGCTTTTATGTTTTGCTGAGCTTGTTATCCAAATTTCTTTTTAACATTCGTATAATTATGTTTTTCTTTTGTTCTTCAAGTTAAGAAAGATGAAGCATGGGCCGTGGGGTTGCAAGTGTGGTCGCCAGGACCGGGCGATCCGGAACCGGCCCGATCGACCCGGTCCGAAAGTCCATCCGAAAATGGACCGGATCCGGTCCGGATCCAAGATTCGATCCGGTATCCGAAACTCTGATCCTGACCGGGGAGTCGAAAACCGGATCCGACCGGCAGACCAACCGATCCGTAATTTAAAAAAAAAACCTATTAGCGGCAGCCTCTACCCTCATTGCCGATTCGCCTCTTTCAATTGTTATTTTTTGTGTGTAAATGAGTTTAATTCATGTAAATGAGTTTGATTTTTGTGTGTATTTTCGATTTTTTTTGTATTAGGTTTAATTTTTTTGTATTTTTCGAATTGTTATTTTTTGTATTTTCGATACTATCGGATCCGACCGATATCGGATACTATCGGAACCGGATATCGGATACTATCTATCCTGGACCGAAACCGACCGTTTGGGAATTTATCCGTCCGTCCGATTCAGACCCGAAACCGGTTTCTTCGTCCGTCCGTCCGGACTGACAATTTAACCCGGACCGGTAACAACACTAGTTGCAAGGGTGGGTGAGTAGCGGGGTTAATATTATTTGTATTTTTAAAGATACCTCAATAATTTCTTTATTTAAAATTGTGCCCAAAATTCTAATATTAGTGAAAATCTCAAGTACCCTTAACATTTTAAAGGGGGCAACTTGACCTAAAAAGAGGTCTTCAGGGGCAATATGACCTATTTAAAAGTTTAATCCCTTATTTAATTGATTTCAATAGTCTTATAAAATTAGTTTTTCCTTAATGTAAAACTTTTACAAAGATGGTTATCGCAGCTTAGGGGGTTGGCTACTCACTTTTAGTGCTTCCTCATGATGTTACATTGATCGTCCTATGTTCGACTCTTTATTATGCCTTCAGTGTCATTTTTATTTTTATGTCTCTGAAACAGGGCAATGTGTTTTAATTCTTCCAGAGTCTATATTGGTTTTGCTTGTTTCAATTACCTTTACTAATTATCTTTTTTTTCTTCTTTCAATTTTCAGTCCACAATTGAGGAGTGTAAAGAATATTTATAAACATGATGTGATTCTTCCCATATTTAATTAGCTTTTGTTGTTATATCGATTGTGAAATTTCTTTATCTTTGATTAGTTATGAGTTAGT
The DNA here is from genome assembly GCA_019722365.1 of Lithospermum erythrorhizon. Classification (NCBI taxonomy): domain Eukaryota; kingdom Viridiplantae; phylum Streptophyta; class Magnoliopsida; order Boraginales; family Boraginaceae; genus Lithospermum; species Lithospermum erythrorhizon. Next base: position 173,230 of record JADFUC010001557.1, read on the forward strand.
TTAATTATTTACTAATTTTTCATTTTAACTCTATACTCTATTCATTTCAATTCAATTGATAAGTTTATTCAACATATAGTAAACTATTTTTAAAGAAATAATTTCACTCAATTAATTTTATATTCATATTAATAAAATGAGATAATACATACCATACACTAATCTAATGTGCTAGTTCATTTCAGGTTAATAAATATATATTTAAATAAGACTAATTTAGGATCTAATTTAAGTAATATAATTTTTAAGTCAAAGATCCTATTTACATTGGAATGGAGGTAATAAGAATATTAGGGGACCCATCACACAAGGCTAATTATTTTTGTATTTTTGTAAACCTATAATTTGTATTTTTCTTTTAAACAAATTGCAATTGCAAATTGTTAAATTTATTGTTCATATTAAGGGCCCCTAAAATGTACGGCCATGTGTTAATCAATTGATGTTTGGGTTACATGTGCACGAGATTTGAGGAGCCCTATTCTATATTATTACTAGATTAAGAATTTAATGGTGATGAGTTAATGAGAATATGAACTCTTTTTTTATGGTCAATTAATTTTAGAATGTAACTCATGAATTATTAATGGACATTAATACTTACATATGAGTAGCGATAGTTAGTGCCCTTGAGAAATTTTAATGAACTTGCTCAAAAGTCTTGATAAGTTATAACATGACATGAGAATGTGCCTTGCAAATTGCAATGTACTGTATATGTTCAATGTAAAGTCTTGATGGCCTTATCTAATTTTCAGCTTAATACAATTCATCCTTCTCTACCTCTATTAATTTCTTTTTCAGTAGCCTTTATTTGAATCTGTTCAACTTAAGGTGTAGATTGAAAAGGAAGGAATGAGACATGTCAAGCCAAAATCTAGAAAGGTAATACACTTCTATCCGAGAGTATCTTCTACATGAAGTTTAAGACTGAAAATTAAAACACTCATAACTAGAAATTGTTCAAGTGGCTCTTATAGGAAATGACAGTCCAGTGATCGACCCAATCGATTATATGAAGAATATAATATTTAATATTAGAATTCTAGATCAGTTGTCATGATTACTACATCTTCGATCCCTTTTTTTAAAGAAGGTTTTTTTGCACAAAGTTTTATGTAATTTTAATTTATTTGACATAATTTTTCCATCCATTTTTTAAACTAAAACAAGAATTAGGGTTTCAACAAAAATGATCTTTCGTAAAAGGGATGGAGGAAAATGGCCCGATGATTTGGCCCGCTTTTGGTGATTGGTCGATCACAAATCCTCCAAGTCGTAGCCGACACCTCGATCCAAACGGAAGCTCCTCGCAAAATGCGGACCGATTGCCGTAAACACTCCGATTTATCAAGTCGTGGTCAAAAGAGTTTAGCTTCAAATGGCAGTTTTGGGGTATCAAAGTGAACTTACTTGATTTTGTCCTCAAGGTTTACCTTTATGCTTTATCTCGACCGTTATTACTTGATCGAGCCTCATGGCTCCATTATTGTTGACATAATGGCTTGGCGGCTCATTAAGGAATCGAGTAATTATGGTTTTGATCGCTCCTCAATTACCTCCTTTAATTGAGCTCGCTATCGTCAAGCACTGCCAACGACTCTCTCCCCACCGAGCCGGACGGTTCATCCCTTTTAGTATGGTCCTCGCACTCTGGCCCATCCATGTGGCCCAGATCCATTTATTCGGTGGTTTGCTGTCCTCCTGGTCCATTTGGAAAGGGCCCCAGTCGTCCTGGACCGATCTTTGGACCAACCTATTAATTGCTGGATTAATATTTGCCCCCTGCACAAAATTTCATTTTCTATGGGTCGATCTGAATACGAGGGGTCTTTTTCTCGTCAGGCATACCAAACACGCTTAACATCTTCACGTATACGCGAGGGACGCTTTTGCTTCCCAAGAGACGCCGATGTCGCTTTCGTAGCCTCACATCATCGCTCGCCGACTTTAGGCCCACCCTCTCTCTTCATTACCGGTAGCCTTTTGAATTTGAAAAGACTCTCCTCCCCTCTATAAATTCGAGAGGATCATGCAAATCGCCTTCTTCATTCACACTCTTTTACGACTCTTTTTCCTCCACATCTTCTCCTAAAGGAAATCTCACTTCTGCATGGCTCGTACTAAGCGCACTCGCCGCGATTTATCTTCTCCTTCTTGGAAAGGTCAAAATCTACAAAATGGGTAAAGTTTTCCTCCCCTGGCTCTATTCACCTCCTTCTTCTTCCGAGAGACCTGTCGTGGGTAGTCATGTCCTCATGCCTCGCTTCCATGCCCCCGCCCCACCCACGCCTTCCGCCCCTTTGGACCGGGGGCGGCGCAGAGGCGACAGCCTCGGCCCCTAGTCCCCAGGCCGCCTATGAGGCCTCAATGATTTGGTCGCGTGTATTTTTGGACTTGCTCCCGAATCTCTTCCCTTCTCCTTTCTTTTATCTATTACTCGACTTCCCTATTTTTTTCCTTTTTCCAAGTCGCTCGCTTCTAGAGCCCTCGCCGACGGCAACTCAACCCATTACTAGCAAACCCCGGTGCGTTATAGAGTTGTCCTAGGAACGCCTCTTTGCTGGTGCCTGAGCAGCGCCAAGTGCCCACGCCCTGCTTAATAAGGTTAGGGGCACCACTTCGGGAGTCATTTGTCGTCGTGACTCAAAGAAGGCCAAGGAGTGGTGGATGCCGCTTAGGGTTCCAACGGGGTTTGGTGCGGTTTTCGGGAAAACGACCAACCTAATTCGACCGGGTTATTCTTGCGATTGAACCGTTCCGTTCGGTTCCGTCTCGTTCCAGCTCTGCTCCATTGGAATCGCCTCAACTGCCTGCCCGGTTTTGGTTCCATTTTTGCCCTGGGCCCCAAATTAGCCTGCCATTTTGGATTTGAATTTTTAGGTCTGCTGGCTTTTTAACATCTATTTAATGATTTGGTTTTTAAACATACATTTTGGCCCAATTATTTACATCAGATTTAGCCTATTAAAATAAGAATGAAACAAGTTTAAAGTCCGAATACAAAATTAGAACACGTCTGAATAGTCCGAATATAAAACAAGAACAAGTCCTAATAATCCGAATACAAAACAAGAACAAGTCCTAATAGTCCGAATACAAAACAAGAACAAGTCATAATAGTCCGAATACAAAACATGAACAAGTCATAATAGTCTGAATATAAATAACAAGACCAAATAAAAGCAAGAAACACACTCAATTGGCCACTGACAAGAACGCTGACGGCGAGGCCAAGTATCTCCACAAACTATCTCAACCAAGAATACACAAATATGAACAATCAGAAATCTACTCAATAAACATATCAAATTGTTTAAAGCCTTGACCTTGTACCATTCGGAATGACTTTTCATCAATCATGATAAAGTTAGACAAAAAAGTTCTAAGAAACTCAATATCAAGCGCATGTGATTTTGCACCAACCATTATAGAGGATCCGTCACAATCTTTACCACTAAAATCCTTCATTGTCTTTGATTTGTTTGTTGTTTGGTGATGTCTTGAAAACCAGAAACTTTCGATATTCTTATGGAGATTACTAAGTGCCATTAGCTAATCGCCAAGATAATCATTACCACAATGAATACATGATGATCCGGGCCGGATCAAAAATCCTAAAGTCGAACTTTGATACGCTTTGATCCAAGTCGAGAGCCTTAAGAAACAAGGACCGTTGCCCGCCGAAACACTGACGATCAAGCCAAGAAGGATCGAAGAGTTTAGTTTCAAAAGAGAGTATTTCGTATCAAAGCGAATCCATTTGATTTGGCCTCGTTTACTCTTTTATAGTTTACTCGACGGTTACTTTTTGACGCAGCCTTCGATGCTCCTTCATTGTTGATAATGATTCACTACCATTATGGACTAAGTAATTGGGGTGACCACTACCCCTTTAATGGAGCTTCTAATCAAACTGCCATTTCTAACGTGTCTTTCCCTTTTTACCGAGCCGACAACTCGTCTCCATTCGACCAAAGCCTTTGCACTTGGCCCATGGGTCCAGTCCATTTATTCGAGCTCTTGTCCCCGATCCATCTCGGCGACCCAATCTTGTCAATGGGTCTCCTGATCGCCCAATTCTACTCGTCCATACGAGGTGCCCTGGGTTCCACCATTTTCTAATCAACCTCCTAGCCTTCCCCCATATTATGTCTCACCTACTAATCCTCGCCTCAAGGTCGTGGTTACACATGATGCCAGTCCTCTTCGCCCTCGTGCCCCTCCTCTCTTGATGCCTTGGCCGGAAGCAGTCTTCGAGGCCTCTTTAAGCTACCCCCTTGGCTTCTAGGGCTCCTTTTTCTCCGTCCTCGCAAGCTAAGACGGTGAGAGCTGACATCCATCGATGTGGTAGTGAACTTTTCCGAAAGACTGCCCATTCGACGTCTGCTATTTAATATCCGCCTATCACGATGCCAAGGCCCCAAGGCAACCGACCGGGCGAACACTCCTCCCCGTGATCGAGGACATTTTTGTTGTGGCCTCAGATAATGGATCGCGCTTTCCGTCCACCCATATGTAGGGGAAGTGTCATGGCGGTGTGTATCGCCCGGCCCAACTCACCCTCAAATACGTGATTTTCATTACTGGGTTCTATTAAGCCCGGCTCGGCCGCGTAACACTCCAATGAGGAGTTCTTTCTTACCTCCTTCTCGCAGCGTACTCAGAAGGATGGCTTCCTCTACTTCACAGTGAGGACAAAGATGAAGGGCTTTTGTGAGGCCTTTTTTCCTCCAAGGTTGAACCGGATACCTGGAGGCCTTTTTTCTTCTATGCCTCGGGTGAGGGTCTACCCCAAGGTGTTCCTTTTGGGTTCATGGCTCATCCAAAGTCCTGTTTTCCAGATTTTGCTACATAAGGCGGATGCCCGCCTTTCCTCCTACCGGGGACAACTCCCCATTCCTCTCGCACTTCGCAGACGATCCTGTGTTCTCAAGGCCTTTCCCCTATATCGTATGTCGACCTCGAGCCCGGGAAGGTGCCGAGACTTCCATAGCGCGTTCGACTGCACGCCTCCACCACCGGGTCGCTCCTCAGAGCTGCTCGAACCAACCGCCCGAGGTGTACCGTGCCATATTGTCCATATCCTTCCTCTTTCATATATGGTTTCAATTTTGTGAGAACAGCCTCCACCCCTAAACCGGCCGAGGTGAGTCGCCGAGGAGGATGAAGCGCTGGGTCCTCTTACCGAGAATGTACTCACTCGACTCACCTCAAGGATCCGCTTGTTTCTTCCATTCTCACCTGGGCCACTTGCCATAGGCCTCTCTCTCCGGGAGAAGCTGCCTCGCTTCCGAGCCTCTAGCTCAAGTCCCCGTGAATGGGGGACTAATACACCTCCGAGCCCCGAAAGACACTTCTTATCCTCCTCCCCTCTTTCTCGGTCGAGCTGTTCTCCGCCCCGCCAATCAGTTCTAAGCGTTGCCTCTGGACGCCGGTGGGCAACATTCTGCCACCGTTGTTCTAGAACCGGGGGATTAGGATGGTGTCGACTCGGTAACTAGTCAAAATCCTTCCTCGGTCCCCCTCAAAGCCTCGGATTCTCACCATGTCCGAAGCTACGCCTGCCTTTAATCTCTTCCTCCCGAAGCAGGGATTGCCCTCTGCTTTCATTTTGGCCATCATACCTGAGAGGTCGGAGAAGACACCTCCTTCTTCATCTTCTGCTATTTCTAATCATGTAGAGCTGATTTCCTCCCTGGGAGATAAGATATGTCCCTTTACGATCCCTGCTTTGTCTCTTTTGTGTTCCCCCGAATTTCATTATTTGCTTTGTTGCTCCTTCGGCCTCGTGGGAGTGGCATTTCTCGCCTTACAAGGAGCTTCTGTCCTCCTATGAGGAGGTTAGTGGGTCCAATCCTCGGCCGTCACCGGGAGGGCAACCAAGGACCTTAAGAAAGAGAAGGCTCAGTGAGTGGTGGTATTCCCCCGCACGCCACTTCAAAACCCGCAAAAGTAGCACACTTACTCCTCCAGAGAAGTATCATTAGCGCTCGCTGCATCGAGGCTGTAAGAGCCGAGTTGGAGGGCGTGCGGGCCGAGAAGGACTTTGTGGTGAAGGAGAGGGACCACCCCAAAGTCAGTAGACGACGCCGCATCCACGATCACACGTTAGAATTGGCCGATTTGGAAAGTCAACACCGGGCTCAACCAGCTGAGGCCACCCCCGGGAAGCGTACCTCGACCCCGAGGCCAGTGAGTCAAAAGGGCCTCGATGCTGGTGTGACTGTTTTTCAAAGACCTCCAATGCCTCTGAGAGGACCATTCGCGGCGCGCAGTTTTTATGAGGTCACAAGGAGTTTCATGATATAACTCAATAAACTTATTCAAGTAATCATAACAAGATCAGATGAATTGTTATAATGTCAAATCTGAAACATATAATATAATATGAATACCAGAATACTTACAATTTGCAGCGGAAGAATAATCACCAACAACTTTCACGAAGCCTCTTTTGAATTCCAATTTAGCATCACAAATTGGCAATGGCTCTAGTTGATCCACACCAGGAGGGGTTGAATCCAATACTTGAGTTTGCTAGAACACGGGCAATTGGATGGAATAATCAAAGCAAGAATTTCAATCTTGCACTTGATTATTTTCGGCTACTCCAAGGGGAGAGAGGGGGCTGCAACTTTTGGGATGGAGGCTAGGTTTTCTTTTTGATGTTATGTTATAAAAACCTAATAAACCTCACTTATATAGAGGTTCATTATTTAACCTGAAGCCCAACCGAATAGTTAATGAGCTGGTTCGTTTAATTTAATTAAACCGTTAAGTAAATTAAACACTAACAAGTTATTAATTCGTAACTAACAAGAAACTAACGAGATCAACTAACTATTAAATTAATTAAACTAACTAGTTAATTAATTTGAATTAATCAAATTTATATTTTACATTATCAATGTAAAATTTCGGACAGAATATTCTGCTTGATTACAATCAACTCAATTTATAGTACCGTTTTAATTTCATACATGAAATATAACTCAACATCATCAGATGCTACAGGATTCTTTCTAGGCTCGATAATAGCACCATATTATAATATAATTGACCATTAATATTATTATAATCTGCTATGTACAATGGGATCTTAGCACCGCATAACCTCGGTATTATCGCGGAGAACCCGACTACTAATTACAATTATTATGGGCTTGAACGCTCCGCTTTGTGTGTAATCACATTTAACTAACCTAGTAAATGAATTGTTACAACAATTATCTATTAGGTATAATTCTGGAAACCAATAACTATTGATTTAAGAGGCTCACCGAGGTTCCTCCAATCTTTGGACGGCAGAGAGATGATGTCTCTTCTCCCGATCCCTCCTATCCTGTGATTTAGCCTCCCCGTACAATGAATAGTAGTGTTTTCAAATACTTCCACTTTTTGTCCTTTTGTACTATGCATGTTGCGTCGAGCTCTTTTAGTTCTATTTCATAAACTGCTTGGTACTCTACCTCCATGTTGGGTCAATTCACCTCTACCCTCGATCGTGGGAGTGATCTCTACCGCTATGGTGGCTGTGGTTCCTACCTTAAAGAATTTTATATCCCCTCGTTTATTCTCAGGTCTCGAATCCTCCCTCATGCTTCAAGCAGTGGATGCGGACCTCTTTGTGACGGGGTGGATTGTACATGGATAGCTCCCTATACCGTAACTCCTCTCATTCCAATGAATGGATTTAGTTCTTTGATCGGGCTGGGCGGTAGAATTTACTCTCAAACACTTAGAGATAGATTTTACATCAATTTGCTTATCCATCGGTGTGCTCGGGGCAACCGGATATAATTGACACTCTACCCACATAGAACTTGTTTGAATTTTTAAGACAGTTTCTAGGTGAACGTAGTCATTTATTCACGATAATGGAAATACAAAAGTAGGCTTAAATTAAAAACGTAAAGGTAAAAATTTAAAAACTTGCCTTCCTCCTCCCGCAAATCATTTCCTTGATGTGTTGCGGATACTGATGCGGATATGGAGCCTGCCCCCGAAGCATTTGCCCCATGAAAGTCCATGGGCAAGTGCTTCATACCCAGCCTCACTGTTGGCACTTGAACTAATCAACCGATCAATGTCAGGCAAGGGATAGCAATCTTTTGGGCAGGCCTTATTGATGCTATCAAGTTTGTGCACATCCGCCGTGGTCTCATCGGGTTTCGGTGACTAACACCACTGCTGACCATCCGTGTAGGGAAACAAGTGGCTCCCCTTGATTGCATTTCCGCTCTCAAAGTTAGCCCGCTTTACCTCTTCACCGAGAAGCTTCCATTCTCTTCCGAGAAGGTTTTCTTTACTTGGATCGGGCTTCAGAGCGCTGGGTCAACGTGACAACCGGTGGACCAACATGTCGACCCACCCCGTATATTTTTTCGGCTCCCAAGCAAAGATATCCCGATACTCCCTAAGGACTCGGATAAGCATGGCCTCGTGGTTTGCCCCCGCCAAGAAGCTTATCTTGAAAAACCTCGGATCCTCTCATCAACCGGAATACTGGACCTCCTCAAAGGCGTCAACTTCTCTTTTTTGGGTTCTCCTCCGACCTCCTGTGGTACGTATTCCGTCTCGGTTCCCATCGGTTCCTCGGGATGTGGTTCCCACATCCATCCGGGCCTTTATCCGCTTCGTCGAGGCTAGATAGCAGCTGCGTGCCTTCTCCTGGCTCCCTTGTATTGCCCCGGTCCTATGCCGTGTGGAAATTTGTACGAGGGATACCACCACTCCAAATCATGATGAACGCCGTCGGCCTATTATGCCATTGTAGGCCCCATCTGCCATGTCTATAATGGTGAACTCCACCATCCTGTGAGTGTTACGGGTGCTTCCCATTGTATGGGTGCTTTCCCATTGTAAATTCACGTAGGTTGAAAACCTCGGCGGGCTGGATTGTATCCCCGGTGAACCCCACCAACGGAGTGGCCACCGGCTATATTTGCGCCCGACTCATTCCTAGTTTAAGATACGCATCCAGGAAGAGGATATCCACCGATATCTTCAGATCTACCCAAGATCTCCGTCCTACTCAAGTTGGCTATCACCTGAGTGATGACTAAAGATCTTCGCGCGGCACTCTATCTCAAAATCCTTCCGGGAAAAGGAAAACTGGAAACTCGGCGGGTTACGACATATATGTCCTCTCTTGCATATGCCCGGGCCATGCTGCATCTCCTCCGTCCGCTTCCCTGCACATTAAGTTTTACTCTTCCGGTAATATTGGGAGGTCCATCCTGGGGATCCCGACTGCCCCTATCGTGTCACGATTCACACTCTGGGTCTCCATGTGGATATAATCCTTCAACTCCGCCTCACGAATGAGCTTTATCTATCTCGATCTTAAGTTGACTATGGGCCATCGGTATCATGCCCATGATCTTTGTGGTACCGTAGAACTTCGCCATATCCCTCTGTCCGAAAGTCTTTTGTCGAGGCGGCCGTGGTAACAACTGCCTGTCTTCAAATTCCAGGAACACATTCCCGGCCGAGGTCTTCAAGGGGGCCAGATACTCAATTTTCCCCTCCTTCACCTCCTTCCTTTTCCTCAGGTGCCCGGATCTTGTCCAAGCCCTTCGGCTCGGCTCTGGCCTGCAATCTTCTACCGGATGCTTTCTCCTCGCCCTTCTTCTTAGCCCTTTCTATGCCTCCTCGATCCGAATATACTTATAGGCCGGTTCATTGACCTCCTCCAAATCTTGAGGTGCCCCTTACAGAGTGACTCCTTGAACTTGCTCAACCGCAAGCCCCCCCCACAAACGCAATCACCGCATCTCCGATTGGCCCTAGGGACGTTAAACTCCGCTTGAACCGCCCCAAAGGAGGCGATGGATCCGTTTCTCCTCCGCCTCGATGGTAATCATGAGTGCTCAAGACCCTCCCCACATAGGTCCCGGGTGAAATGGTTTTTGAGCTCCTCGGCGACAAAATTACATCCTCTAAAGAATCGGTCAACCACTTTACCGTTGGGTTCTGGGCTAGATCGGGCCGAGAAGGTCTTCCAAGAGATCCCGCCGTCTCGTCGATGAAAGGACATGGGACCAAACTCACAATGTTCTCCTCCTGATTGGTTTTCCGTGAACTTGGTAAATTTAGGAGTTTCAATCCCAATGGGCAATGACGGCGCCGTATGTCACGGGAGTAGTGAGACATCCTCGCTAGTTCTCCGTGCTGGTGGCCTCGCCTGCCCGGCCCGGCAACTCTCGCGCGAGAGGCTTCACCTTCCGCCGTAAGGTCGCCATTGCATCCGATAAGGAGTTGGGGCCAATCGGCGCTCTATCGCACCATGGCGACTTTGTCGCCCGCGACTGCCTCATTTTTCCTTCCGCACCGGTGAGTGTGGGTGTAGGTCTCTTCCCTCCTACCGGACTTGATGATACTCCACGGGATTTTTCCTCCTCACCGGGGAAGTAGCTCCCCGAGTCAGCCGCATTACGTTGGACATTATAGTCCCCGCTCATCTCATGGATTATGCCCCGCCATCTCCTATGAATTTCCCACCTCGCACGGTTCCCCACCGGTAGGTTGACTCGTTCAGAGTTATAGGTGAGTGCATCGCTCTACGATCGTCATGGGGATCATCCTGCCGAGGCCGCTGCCTCCGAAGGTTGCTGCTAATACTCCCATTTGTTTCATGATAATAGCCGAAATGCAAAGGGGCGATGACTTTCTTATGGCAACTCTCCCACCTGGTCGCTAATGACGACTGTCCGGGGTTTTGGTGCCGGGTCGATCACAAATATATGTCTCAATCCAAATGAGAGTTCCTACAAACAAAGACCGGTTGTTCGCCGAAAAACGCCCGACGACGTTTCAAGAAAGGATCGAAAGAGTTTAGTTTCTGAAAAAGAGAGTATTTGGGTATCAAAGTGAACTTACTTGATTTGGCCTCAAGGTTTACCTTTTATAGTTTACTCAGACGGTTATTTTGGTCGAGCCTTGATGGCTCCTTCATTCTTTGATTAATGATCTACTACCATTATGGACTGGGCAATAGTGAATTTGGGCTACCCTTTTAACGGAGCCGGATGAAACCGTTAACTCTTTAATAGTCTTCTCCCCTTTACCGAGCCGACAACTCATCTCATTCGACTCGCCTTCACACTCCGCCCATGGGTCTAGGTCCATTTATGCGTTCTTGTCCCCGATCCATCTCAAGCGATTCCAATCTGTTATTGGCCGCCTTTTGAATTTCACTCTTACTTAATTATGAAATTATCAATACACTTGGCTCTAACTGGGGTCCAAATTTTGTGTGTTTCTATCCCGCATTTCTAACCAATCCTAACTCATTAGTAGAGGGGTCGAGGGAGAGGGTTAGTTTTTTTCCTCTTCACATGCATTCTAAGAACCTGGGCGAGTGATTAAAAGTAGCAACATGATCGTGAAAAGAAATAGAAGCCGGATCGAGATCGAGAGGCAATAGAGTATGACAGATTCAAGATGTTCATCCGCATGTGGTTCATGTTCATCCATATTATTATCATCCATATCCTCCGTAATCCTCGGTATTACTATCAATTAATATAAATAGACCAAACTAATATGACCTCCGACAAAAAACTGAATAAAAAAGGACATGAGCACAAATATAAAGATCAAACTAAAATCAGATATGAGCACAACATAAATTCAAATTAAAAATATCAAAAACTAAAATCCATGAACAAAACATATCACAAAATCAATCTACAAAAAACAATTAATATGTAGAAAAATTAAAAACTAAATTACAATTCATATGATCATAATATAAATTCAAAATAAAATACATAAAAACAAAACATATCATAAAATTGAACAAAAAACAATTAATTATAGCCGAAATAACAATGCATAATATAAATTCAAACTACAATGCAGAAAAAAAAATAAACAAAACATACCAAGTATAGCCGAAATAAATAAACAAAACATATCAAGTATAGCCAAAATAAATAAACAAAACATATCAAGTATACCCAAAATAAATAAATAAAATAAATAAACAAAACCGTACATAAAAAAAGACAAGTTTAACATAAAATAATTATTACCCGATAAAGCAGAGGGTTGTCGCCGGATCTTGTCGGCCGGAGCTAAAACGGGGGGTTTGGAAGTGACGATGGAATTGGATGCTTAGGGTGATTACTAATAGGTTTAGGTCTTTTTGGGAGTTTATATATATATATATATATTTTAATCGAACCTAACCGCCTTTGGTTCCAATCGTTCCTCCAATTTTTTTATTTATTTTCGCCTGCTTGGCCGGGTTCCGCCTGGATTTGTATTTTGTACACACCCCCTAATGCCGCTCACCGGGCCGCCCGCACGCACGCCAAGAAACAGGGCACGCGCCACACGCATTGCCACCACAACCCCTCGGTGCCGCCGCATCGGGGTGTCGTTGTCTAATCGACTTCGGCCCCGAATTTTCGTGCTTAAAAGTTCCAATACTCCCCGCTTGGCCGCAGTATAGGCAACTATTCCCGACTCATCCCCAACTTTACTTAGGCATCGTGAATGCGATATCCATGGAGCTTTCAGTCCACCAAAGATTCACCTCTACTTCAAAGCCAAGAATCACCGGTGTGATCACCAAAAGGATCCTCCCGAAATGACTTATCCCCTCAAAATCTTTTCTAGAGAAGGAGGTCTAGAACTCGGAAGCTAATCGACGCCACGGCATAAATGTCCCTTCATGTACGCATCTAATTAGTGCCCCGTAGTCTCCTCCCCCCGCCCCTTCAGATTGTCGAAAATTACGCAACTTGTTCATAATAATAATAAACAAATGTAACCAAGATCAAATAAATGAATAATAATGAATTACGAAAAACATATACAATGCAATTCATACATGTATGAATACGAGAGTACTTACAAACGTAGCGGAAATGATGAACTTTCAATCTCCCGAATCCTCCGTTAAATCCATCAGCACCTCAAGTGAAATGCCTGGGCTTGGTCCACACCAAGAGCGGTTGAATCACGCGATTAGACTTGCTAGAATCTACAAGCAATTGGACAAGAATTTGAGTCAAAACTTTGACTCAAAAATCCAAAGGGAGAGAGGGAAGGGGCGGCCGAAATATTCTAGGGGAGAGGATGAAATGAAATTCTTAGGTTTTCATTTCATCTTTTTCCTTATATAGTCCCTTTTGGTTTCGGCCTAATGTTTAGACTCGCTTGATAAATAGTTAACTCAAGTAAGCCGTTAACTAACTTATTACTAAACAAGTAAGCAAATTTAACAAGTTACTAATAAGTTTCCTCTCTTTGTTAAACCAAGCCACTCTGAAATAGCAATTTAATTGATCTCGTTTTGTTCAATTTATTTTACATTATCAATGTAAAACTCGATTGGGTATCTCTCGATTTCAATCAACTCCTCAATTCTAATATCCCTTTGATTTACTCCATACATGGAATATAACTCAACGCCATTATAGGTTTCAGGACCTTCTGCATTCTAATAATATTAAATTTATAATAATGGAGTAATTGACCATTATGATTATTCATCGGTTGGCGTAATGGGATTCAGCACCCGCACATAACCCCGATATTATCGTGAGTTCCATTTTTAGTAATTCTGCATACATTATTTATCAACACTTAGTTTTGAGTAATCTCTACTTAACTAAAAATCAGTAAATGAATTGTTAAGCAACAATTGTCGCAATCTGCACAATTATAGAACCAAGATACTCGATTTCAACAAGGATGACGCTTACCCTCCCCGTGATATCGAGTGACCATCGGGGTCCTCGACTCTCTCAAACGCTCATTCATGCTTTCAAGGCCTCTTACGGGATTGCCCTCTCTGCCAGCTTCGATCTCAATCTTCAGGTGGTGATAGTCGTCGGTGTCATGCCCATGGTCCTTGTGATACTAGCAGAATTTGCTCATATCCTTCTTGTTTTGAGGCACCTTCTGCTGAGGTGGTCGTGGTAGCATCCGTTTATCCTCTATCTCCAAGAACACATTCCCCGATCGACGTGTTTCACAAGTTATACTGATTTTCTCCTTCACCTCCTTCCGCTGTCTCCCCGAGGCGTGAGAATGCGCTTCCTCTCGGTAGGTCAGCGCTGGAATAGGGTCTGTCAGGCGCCCGAATTCGGTCCAAAACGCTCCGTCTCTTAGGTTTAGGATGCGCCGCCGATTGTCCTCCATCTAAGGCTCACGCTTCCTCTTTTCGGCCTCCCTAACCGGGATGTACTTCAGAGGCCCGTCATGACCTCCGCATCTTGGGCCGCTACCTGAATTTTCCCATTCGTAACCCCTCCACAAAAGGATAACCGCAATTTTTATCTACCCCTGTGAATTAAGCTGAACTCTGTCTGAAATACCTACGAAGACGCAATCAATCGAACTCCCCTCGCTGATGGTCATCGTGAAGTGTTCGCTCCTTATCCCGCTGCATCTATCCTACGTATGTTCTGCAACGCTTTCTTGAGCTCCTCAAAGGATGCATGCATCCGCTGGGGTAACCGATTGAACATTTTTAACGCCGGGCCTAAGGAGACGGGGCGAAAGGCTCGCACTACTCCCTATTGCTTGACGGGGCTGGGCGACATCTGCGATTGAAATTCGCGACATGTTCCTCCGATCCGTCTTCCTTTGTGAATTTGCAACGCCGGAAGCTTCATCCCTCGCCTCCGGATCCGCACTCAATCTGGGGTGCGGTGGTGCCAAATCGCCAATCTCCGTATTAGTCTGCCGCACTCTGGCCGCCCCGGCTACTTTCGGGCAGTAGGCATCCACCTTCGTCAGTAGGCCGCCTATGGCATCTGGATGGAGCCGGAGCCGCCAAGCGGTGGGCGCGGCCATGTCGGGTTTGTCGGCCCCGCCCCAAAGCTCATAGGCCATCCGACCGGGGAGTATAAGTATAGGTCTTTTCCCTATCCTCCTGGACGGACACTTTCACGGGGGATTCTCCTCTAACCGAGTATGGCTCCTTTGTAAAGTTACATGAAACTGGTTACTATGGTCCCAGTAAGCCCTTGTATCAATCCTGCCATCTCCGCTAGGTGCTAAGTTCCCACCCTTGATGGTCCTCCGGACCCTAAGTCACCTGGGTCTTTTGGGCATCGACATCGACACTCTCCGGTGGTCGGGTCGGCTCGGGTTATCTCGTGTTCACCATCATCTCGCCGTGACGCATTGTCGTGACCTCCATTTGGTTCCATTGTTATAAATCTAGAATGAGCCGGTGGTGACTTCTATAATACAAGTCTCCCACGCGGGTCGCCAATGACGATCAACCGCTCGTGACGGGCTGGACACAAATCCAAGTCGAGCTTCAATACACCTTGATCCAAATGAAACCTCCTACAAAATAAGGACCAAGCTGTTCTAGAAACACTCCATCATCAAGTCGGTAGAGGTCAAAGGAGTTAGCCTTCGAAATAGAGAGTTTTGGGTATCAAAGTGAACTTAATTGATTTGTCCTCAAGGTTTACCTTTCATAGTTTATTTGGACCATATTTGGTCGAGCTCACGTAATTTGGCTAGTTGTTGGATGATAATGGCTCATGGGCTCATTGGGCGGGTCGAGTAATTACGGTCTTGATTGCTCCTCATAATTACCTCCTTAATTGAGCTCGTTAGTGCCGTTAATTGCCAACGGCTCTCTCCTCCTTTACCAAGCTGGACTGCTTAGCCCTTTTAGTATGGGGCCTCGCATTATGGCCCATCAAGATGGCTCTGTGATCCATTTATTCGTTTGCCGCCCTTTTGGTCCATTTCCGAGAGGGGCGATTTAAACATGTCTAACGAACCGGGGCAGCCCGTGTCACATGTTCGATGGGCCCAAGGCCCCTTAACAAACCGGCCGGTCCGTCCGTTAAGCTTAGTGTTTTCTTCGCCCCTATTCGCCCACGTACCCTTAAAATCGTGGCTATGCCTCGTCATTTTTAAAATCTATCAAATAATACCAAACTTATTAATTTGAAGGGATAAAATCTATCAACAATACTAAACCCTCCATTTTATCATACCTTATAGTAAGTCCATACTCTTAACATTTATTTATAACTCAATTTACTAAAATGATGCAAACATAATTGAATAGCTGCTAAATGATACCACGCTTAATTCAAAATGGTACCACGCTTATCGCAGCTTTTGAGAATTGTGTTCAAACGGGTACCACGCTAATTCAAACGGCACTAATGCTATCATAGTTTTGAGAATCACAGGTTAAACGGTACCACGCTTAATTAACGTACCACGCTTATCACAGCTTTTGAGAATTGTGTGCTAAACGCGGTACATGTTCAATTCAAATGGTACCATATTTAATTCATCGATAAAAGTTTTAAGTTAAATTAATAGTTTTTAATATATTTTGAAATATTATGATCGATAAAGTTTTGAGTTAAATAATAAAAGTTTTCAATTATTTAAATAATATACGGGATTTATCTAACGCTTTTATTCATATATTATTCAATACTATATAAATATCTCATGCTCTATCCATATACATTGAAGAATATTCAACATTAAGTAACAACTTTAATTAAAAGAACTAGAATACAATATAGTAATATTATCATGAATATTTCTCTTTTGTCAATTTAAATAATCATTTCAATTATTTCTCGGGCGATAATATAATGCGGCTAAAAGGCACTAACCATCACTGAACTTTCACTCGGGTTTCCATTCCATCACTCAATTTTTAAAGTGTTCCATTCCATCACCCAACTTCCGACAATTGGCAAATTTGGTCCCGACGTCAAAATGGCCGTTAAAACACTAACTCCGTAGGGGTATTTTAGTCAAATTAGTAACTTTTTTAGTGAAATAACAATTTTTTCCTTAATGAAACTTCCTAATTACTACACTTGCAAATAAGGGAGGCAAAATAGTCAGTTCACACATGCATAACGTATATGGGTTTATTTTGGATTAAAAATACTCACGGAGTTAGTGTTAACAATTTATTGACGTCGATCACCCCACAATTGCCTGGAATCAATAATGGAACGGAACACGTTAAAAATTGAGCGACGGAATGAAAAAACCCCAGTGAAAGCTTCAATTGATTACAGTTCTTTTAAATTAAATAAAGATAATATATTGTCAATACCAAATCTAAGTTATCTATTATGTTGGAAATATTTTTAATAAGAAATATGTTGTATTATTTGAAGGATAAATATTACTGAAATTATGTTTTTATTATATATTATTCTAATCCAAATAATCCTTGATTTATTATTATACGTGATATTAACAAATCATCAATTTACACACCTGCTCCTGCCTTACACTTCCACCATAAAGTCTAAGGTTCAAACTCATTACTACAATTATTTTTTTAGCATTATGTCAAAACTTTGAGCCAAACGCGTAATCAAGTATTACGAAGCAGACTTCTGTTAATATACTGAGTGCTCCTTTAACTGGGCTTCGGGGTCAATTCGAACTCCAACATAAATATTCACATGAATGATCAGGTTCTATCTAATACGACCCACACTAGTACACAATTCAAAAATCTATTATTTTTTATTTCATAGATTATTCATTTCTCACATCATCAAATATCTCCAATAAATTTTATATTATACACCAATAAATATTTAATCCAATAATTCACTTTTCTATTTCTTCATATCATCAGAATATATCCCTTTATATATCTCCACTATTTTTTTATTTATATTTTTTTCTTATCCAAATTAAATTTAAGTATATTTTATTTATAAATCTTTTAAAATAAAAAATATTGATGATATTTTTATTTTAATATTCTATCAAATTGTTAACCAAAAAAGCCAATAAAAAATTAAGTGGGATTAAAAAATTATTATTCCTGCCAAGATGTGTACTATTGCATACCAAACAAAAATCGCATTAACACACGAATTAGAGCGTGCTCACCACGAGAGACGCATGTTGCAAGCTAAAGAGGCACTAAAGAGATTGTGGTCTTCAGTCTTCACATCTCTTTTTTGGACAATGGCTGGAGAAGTTGATTAACATTGTGAAAGAAAGTTCAAGGTTATTGAATTATCCCCTCTCACATGTGACTCAACAACATTTTTCTTTTCTTGGATAAATAATTCATAATATTGAGTAAAAATAAACTTGTCTATAGCTATTGCGATTTATTACACGAAGAAAGATTACTACGGCATCAAATTAAGCATCGATAACAACGCCTGAATTTAAAGAACCAACACTAGTTGGTAACCAATAGATTTCGCAATTCTTCCTTTTTCTTTCTTGAAGCACGACTCCCCAATCTTTATTGCACTTGAGTTTGTAATAATTCTTATACCATACTTGTGAAAATAAACCATCAACGAGTATAAAAAAATCGTGAATGAAAACTAAGGTCTTAAGTAGGAGGAGTCCGTGGAAAATTGTTTCACGACGAAACCAGAGAGAAAATGAAGTAGAGCATCCATGACTACCGTGAGTTGCCATTGTCGAGTCGAAAGAGGAAATCCTTCAATAGTTGTTCAAACCCCTCAACAACATTTTCTAATTATCTATTGTTGAAGCTAAATGTTGGTAATACTTTCAAAACTAAATATCGATCGGCTTGACGGTCTACATGCTTATAGGAAACTACCATTTTGAAGTATCATGTTAAGTTCATGTGTTACACATGACGACAAGTTCATACAAAATGTTCGACATAGTCTAACCGGGAAGAATGAAATGTCATGACATCTCTACCTTTCAGTGGGTTCGACTCGTATTTAGCAATCTCGTATGAGTTGATTTATGGAGAACTATCAATATATCTGGCTCTATTTATTAACATCTTATGCATTTATCTCGCACGGTAGTTTGCTGAAAATGACAACTAGTAGTCCTTAAATCAGGCTTCAATTTTTTTTTAGTTCCTAAAATGTTATTAAGAAAGGTATTTATGAAAGTTGATAAATACACTTTATAATAATGAGAATGAGAATATATGTAATAATAACTAATAAGATTATTTAGGGTCAAATTAAGAAAGATCAATTGTTGTTCTTTTAACATAAAATAAGTGAGTACTCCCTCCATGAGTAATACTATAAGCCAATATAACTAAATAAAATTATGTCTGTACGGTAAATCAAAAAACTTATATTTTGCGAGAAAATTTGTTCTCTCTCATCCGTGTTAAAACTCTAAATTAATGTAGAGTAAACTTTTATAGTGATTGGCCCCACGTTATATGACCCCAATCTCGTACTAAATAATTGGCCAAATCTATAAACTTTCTATTACGTTTCTCCATTCAATATAATTATTTAGACTAAAACAATTGTCTCAAAATATTTGATTGAGAGGAAGTGTTATGTTAAATAGAACATTATTCCTCTAATTGGAGCGGAAATATCGAAATAAATCGGTAAGAGTTTCACATATACTTGGGACAAACTCGATTCTTAAACCAAGATAATCCTACTCGGCTCCGCATCGATTCGAGTCCTAACTTAAACCAGACTGCTTGAAATAGTAAAATTTTGATGAGTACACAATCCAGGAACGAATCAAAACCGGATACTCGAATCTACTCGAAGCTTGAATCAAAACATGATTTTTAACATTTTATTAGATAATTAGTTAAAAATAACCGGATGGATGTTCTTATTCTAATATAAATAAGTAATACTCCCTCCATTCCTAAAAGATTGTCAAATTTACTTTTTCGTGATCAAAGATTAACAAACTTTATAATCTTGATTGACATCCAAACTTTTATTTGAATCAAAATTATCAAGTTAATAGTAAAGTATGTTGAAAATACTACATATTAATATATTTTTCAAACAAATATATAACACATTAAAAGTTATTTGAGTTGAAAATTGAAAAAGTCAACTGTTAAAATTTAAAATGTGACCTTTTTTTAGGGATGGAATGAGTAACATTTTATTTTAAAAAATGAACCGGGATACTGATGCGGTCCCTAGTATACTGGCCCATTCGATCATACTCTAAATCGAATCGCCTAGATTCTATTTATCTTTCTAGCGGTCGTGTGCCCGGATTATCTCGTCTGTCCTAAATAACTTTGACTAGCCCTAAGCCCCCAAATCATCTAAAAATCAATCACTTCTTCCTCCAAAGGCCATTTCAAATTCTCAGAAATCTCTCTCTCAACACATTCCAAGACTCCTTCAGATTTCTTCATTCATGGAGTAACACTTTCCGTGTCTTGCGATTGTATTAATCTATCACCTATTTCAGGTAAACCGAGACCACCTCATACGCGCATCGATTTGAGTCCGAATCTTTAGATCCGTAATTCGGGGAATAGGAAAAGTTTGATGAAAGTACATGACCTGTGAATGAATCGAAAATAGATACTCGAAGCTCGAATATAGTCCTGGTTTTTAACATTTTATTAGATACCTAGTTGGTGTAATTATAGTTATATAAATAATTAATACCTCCGATACTCACTGGGTCATTCTAACTTTGGAAAAATTTGAGTTTTTATTTGTCATTCTAAAGATAGAAATTTCACTTTACATTCTCAATGTACTTTTGACCATTTTTCTTATTAAATTATCAACCAACTAATGATACGCTTCAATTAATTGTTTTATTTTTTAATGTATTGTCTATTTTTTAAAAAATTTGTGTATAATTCTAAAATGACAAAGTAAAAAAACTGAGGGAGTATTTTCTTAAAAATAATCCGAGATACCAATTCAAATTCCTCGGATCGAATTGCCTATACTTTAAATCGAATCAAATGATTCTATTTTTAGCGTGTCTTGAAGCCGGGTTATCTGAAAGGAAAGAGTACACACACCCAAATAAGATTGCTGTGTAAATGACTATTTTGCTCTCTCCTATTTGCAAGCCAGTAGTGAAGGTAAGCTTATTATGCAAAAATTATCATTTCACTAAAAAGTTTAATATTCCCAGATACAGATATTGTCGCTTCACGGGTTAGCCGCCTGCAACCCACAATTCGACTCAACAAGCCAAAGCCCCAAACCGTCTCAAAAATCAGTTTTCCTCCAAAGGCTATTTCAAATTTTCAGAAATCTCTCTCAACACATTCCAAGACTGTAGATTTCTTCTATTCATGAGTAAATACTGAATCTTTTCGATTTCTGATAATTTACCACCTATTTCAGGTAATATTATTGTTTCTGTTAATCATATCTAATCATTTTTTTTACTAATAATCGCTCTATTTCAATTTCAATTTCAATTGGAGGTTTTTATTTAATAAATAGTCGACCTAATTTGAAGCAAACATATATTGTTTAATTTTGTACTTTATCAAATTATTAATAAAATTAGATAATTTACGCTATAGAATAATATGTTATCATGTTAAATGTTGATAAACAAATAATTAAATAATATTAATTTATGGTCAACTTTTAGTATTTTTAATTGTAAAGTCAAACCTTCGAGTTAAATCGAAATGGAGGTAGTATATGAGTCTCAAGCTTTCATTTTTGTTGAACTGTAGAATCAACTCACTCTTATTCATTTTAATTGACATTTTTGTTTTGTTTTCCGTGATGAAGATTTTATGTGAATAATTCTGTAACTGCATTATGAAGATTGATGTCGATTTTATATGTATTATAATAATGAATACGAAGTAATTTAGGTCGAAAAATGAAGACTTTAATTAAAATGAATTCGAGGAAGTATTGTGGTTTTTAGTTAGGGCCAGTACTTTAACATAACAATTGGGGGTTTTAATTGTGTGGAAGTGCAAAATTGAAGTTATTTTACCCTCAGTCGATTAGAACGTTTGGATCGAATATGATAATGTGCATATTTGATCAAATAATTTTGCACAGTGTATAACAAATTATGTTAGTAATGTTTGTATTGGTGATGAGTCGTGATATTTCTATTTCGTTCTAGTTAACGTTTTCTATTTTATATTGTTTGGCGAGGAATATATGTTTGATGAATAATATGTGCACTAGCGATGAGTAAGATGATTGTGCATAAGAATTTGAGCTTATGCATAATAAACTTACTACAATGGTTTTGGTGATCACTCATGTTTTACAGAAATAATGGTTCGATTACCTAGTTTCATCCCACCCCAATCTGATCACTTGTTATCTTAAACCGGTCAAATGACTACTTGAATGTAACTTAAGGTACATGTAAACTAGCTTTACATCCGAGGTAGAAGACGTATGGCTGCAGTTTCTTCAGGAAATGTGGCGAGGAAGACTTTGGCAGATATTAGCAATTTGCCGGTTCAGCAACTGGTTCGAGATGGGAAACCACATAGTACTAATACGAAGGACTATGAACAGCTTATGAAGGTAATATTATCAGTGAAATTTGTTGATCAATTGTTCTCGGGAATTGCTTGAAGGATTTGATGTTAATATTGTTTTGATGATGTGAATGTGATTAGGAAAAAATGCAGCTGATGAAGATATTAGCAGACCGACAGTATCCAGATCGTTTATTTATAATCTTTTGAATCTGCTGATATGGTTTTTTTTTTTTATGAATAAGTTAATACTTCGGGGTTCTATTTGGATTTCCCTCAACTTTCCCTACAGAAAGATCATTGAAGTCACAGGAATTGAGTTGCAGAAATTGCGGATTAATCAACAGAAGCTGCAGGAACAGAATAAGCAGCTTGCTCAATCGAATAGCCACTTACTGGCGGTTGGTATTCTTTCCTAGTCAGTATAGTTGTTTTGATCGCTTATGTCCAATTCTTTCCCTGAATCATCATTTCCCGGTTTTTTGTGGTTGAATTTTTTTGCAGGAAATAAATGCTAATACTGAAAAGGTAAGAGTGGAAGTAAATTGTTATAAGTTGGCTCGTAGGCTGAACCTGAAGTTATGGTCACTCAATGCTTATGTTGTCAGGTCAGAGCACTCAATCATGACCTTGGATGCAAAAATGGTCTCCTTAAAGCCCTCCAGCAGGAGCTTAAATCTCAAGTTAAAGTAAATGTTTCAGAAGAAGAGGTAAACAGATTGCATCTCAAACAGCTTGATCAATATGTGGTATAGGACCATGAATTTATCTTTTTTGCAATTGCCAAAAGGAAATTTGAAAAGTGAAAAGATAAAAAGTTTTTATTACTCACAGTTTCTGAATGAATGGAGAAGAGGTACAAAGGTAGCATCTCAATCATCTGAGTTTTAACCCCTTTTACTAATTTAGTACCAGTTGCCAAAAGAAATTTCAAATCGTAAACATGGAATCTTTTAATTACTGCCTTATTAAGAAAATGAATTGAGTTTTTATATGATAATAAATCTTTTCTTGGCATTCTTATTAATATAAACGGTTGGATTAGCCCCAATTTTACAATGCTACCCTTTTTGATGATCAAATATTTAGTGGGATTCTGTCCAGAGGGTAGAGCATGTCGAAAATCGGAAACAAAAGATGAACAGAAGGATAAAAGTTTACTGAGGTTTAGGTAATCCAGACGATAAAGCAAGTTTGTAGTTTTGTGAAAACCCAAAATAGAAAGGCCATTCAAATAAAATGTTGATTCTTGAAAATTGACCTGACCTGTTTCACCATACTTCTAATAATAATTTGTTAACTTGCATGCATTTTTTGCCTGAAGGTTAAATTGACCGGAATTGAAGAACGGGAATTAGCTGCAAGAGGGCACGATGCTGATAAACAAGACACTTGCAATAGGAGAATTCACTCAAAGTGTGAGTATACTGCCTTGAGAAAGTTCTTAACTTTCGAGGGGTTCAAAGGGAAGGGTTTCTTGTATAATCTGATGATTTAACATCTTATTGTAATCTATAGGCCTGGGTCGTTCTCGCCAAGTCCAGTCCAAGGAGAAGGCTGGAAACAAGAGGTATGTTGATACATCTTGATTTATATTATTATTCTGTGTCACTTCTGCGGTTTGAGTCATAATGGAATCTTAAAGTATCACAACTTAACTGGGCATGTATCTTTCTAGGCTTTCACAGTTTTGGTTTGTTTCATGCTATCTTAAAATGTATTTGAGATTTTAGAGTACTAATTCTCAGGACTACTCCTGATGTCTATCCAATGTCTTTGTAGAGCATGTGTGCGAAGGCAATCTGCTAGGTTTACATCTAAAGAAGCAGAAAGTTCGGAGGATTCCTGTGAAATGCCTGAGACCAAGTTAGTGGTATGTCCACCACCTACTGATTCAGACCTAGAAGATGCAGTAGCCTGTACCGGTACATCAATGAAAGATGATGATAAAGAAGGAAATGTTGCTATCACTTTTTGTATGAATGAAGCAGAGGTACAATAATTCCATTCCAATCATTTGACTTATAAAACCTTTAACTAATGTAGTACCAGTTGCCTTACCGAAAAAATATATTTTTCTCAATCAATGCCTTCACTTTAATATGATCAAGAGTCTTTACTTTGCATTCTTATTGATATAGATGGTTGAATTAGCTACCCCCCAACTTCACAATGCAACCCTTTGATGATAGAAGCTACCCCCCAACTTCACAATGCAACCCTTTGATGATAGAAATATTTAGTGGGAGACATAATCCATATGGTAAAACATGTTGAAAATAGGTAAGTTCTACAGAACAGTCAAGATGATCAGAGGTTTAGGAAGTCCAGATGATAAAACATGTTTGAAAATTTGTGAGAACGTGAAATAGAAAGGCCATTAAAATAAAAATGCGATTTTCGGGATTTGGATGACCTATTTAACCATACTTCTAAGAATCTATTTGTTAACTTTCTTGCGTTTATTGCCTGAAGGTTAAGTTGACGGAAACTGAACTCCCTGGCGAATTAGCTACTAGAGTGCAGGATGCAAAACAGCACACTTTCAATAGGAGAAATCAATCGAAGAGTGAGTTGGGGCCTTCTCTCCAAGTCCAGTCCAAGGAAAAGGCTGGAAACAAGAGGTATGTTGATACATGTTGATTGATGTTATTACTATGTGTCACGTCTGAGTTTTGAGCCATACTTGAATCTTAAAGTTTCATGCTATCTTAAAACATATTTGAAATTCAGAGTACTAATTCTCAGGACTACTGATCTCTATCCAATGTCTTTGTAGAGCATGTGTGAGAAGGCAAACTGCTAGGTTTAAATCTGAAAAAGCAAAAAGTTCGGAGGATTTCTGTGAAATACCTGAGATGGAGTTAATGGTTTGTCTGCCACCTACTGATTCAGACCTAGAAGGTGGAGTAGCCTGTACGGGTACAACACTGAAAGATGAAGATAAAGAAGGAAATGTTGCTATCAGTTTTTGTATGAATGAAGAGGTACAATAATTCCATCTCAATCATTTGAATTATAAGACATTTAATTAATTCAGTGTCGTTGCCTAATTGAAAAAATAAAATTTTCAATCACTGCCTCCATTTTTATACGATCAAAAGTCCTTTCTTGGCATTCTTATTGATATAGACTGTTGAATTAGCCCCCAACTTTACAATGCTCCCCTTTGATGATAGAATACTTAGTGGGAGACACAATCCAGATGGTAAAGCATGCTGACAATAGGAAAAAAAATACAGAACGGTCAAAATGATCAGAGGTTTAGGAATTCCAGATGATAAAACATGTTAGAAAATTTGTGTGGACACGAAATTGGAAGGCCATACAATTATAGAGATTCTCGGAATTTTGGTGACCTGTTTAACTATGCTTCTAACAATCTATTTGTTAACTTTCTTGCATTTATTGCCTGAAGGTTAAGTTGACGGAAACTGAACTTCCGGAAGAATTAACTACTAGAGAGCCGGATGTATATAAACGAGACACTGTCAATAGGAGAAATCAATCGAAGAGTGAGTATGCTGCCTTAAGTAATTTCCTAAGTTTTGAGGGGAGAAAGGGAAGGTTTTGTGTATACTTCACTGATTTATTATCTTGTTGTAATTCTAGGCCTGGGCCCTTCTCGTGAAGTCCTGTCCAAGGAAAAGGCTGGAAACAAGAGGTATTTTCACACATCATGATTTGTTAGTATGCGTGCACTCCTGAGTTCTGATTTATGATGGAATCTTAAAAATAATGTTTCATGCTACCTTAAAATATATTTCAGAATTTGGATTATGAATTCTCAGGATTACTACTGAGTCCTGATGTCTACCCAATATATTTGCAGAGCATGTGTGACAAGGCAATCTGCTAGGTTTAAATCTGAAGAAGCAGAAAGTATGGATGATTTCTGTGAGATACCGGAGAAAAAGGTTGCAGCATGTAGCGAACCTAGAAGGCAATCTGCAATTAAATCTACTGATTCAGTCTGGGAAGATGGTGTAGCGACTATGCTTACAACAGTCAAAGATGAAGATAAAGAAGGAAATGCTGCTAACAGGCATGAACCAGGACGACCATCAATTGGCAGGCCATCAAGGGTGGCAGCCAGGAAAGTTCAGTCTTATAAGGAAATTCCATTATCGGTAAAAATGCGTAGGCCAGATTGAGTCTTTTAAATCTCCAACCTTGTCTTTTGTTGTTCCATTTTACCGAACTTTGTCTTTGTGAAGATTTAAACAGTTGAAGACTTCTTAGTCGATAATTGGATGGTGGAATCATTCCAAACAATAGTTAATACGAGTAACTTGCTGAACTCGAACTTCAATGTGAATAGTCATGTTGATGGTGGTGAATTACCGACATTTTGCATCAATTATACAATGTCCAAAACCTTATGTCTTGGTTAGAAAGAAGCCTTTTAATCTTGTGAATCAATCTTGTAAAAAACTTTGAGTATCTGCATTTGGAAATTAGTCATTTCCTTACTGGAGTGAAGTTTAGCTTTATAGTTTATAGTCATATGACCACCAGACCCTCATCCAATGTTCCCTGTGAAAATAAATATTATCATCAAACTGATATGCAAGAGACAACTCTCTGGTTTATAAGTTTCTAGCTTTAGTTGTTTTATATAAACTTAGAATTCCAAATTCCATCTCAAGTAAACAATTAGTGCCAACAATAGAAAGTAGAAACCATCATTTAGGAATGAAAGAAGAAAAAGAACTCTATAACAATAACCATGAGCCAGACCAAAACAATTTCCTTAACATAATGTATGATTCAAGCTTGTGGTTATCCTTGTTATCATGTGAAGCATTTCAATGTAACAATTAAAGTAGTACCAACTACCAACATTAGAGAATGCACAGGGCCACTGACATTAGCCTAGGAGAGATGTATAAACTATGGAAGCATTCAAATGTCGACTGTAAATCGCACAAAACACTTGTATAGTTGTATTGTATGTATTGTAATATTTGGGAAGAATACAAAAAATTAGTATCTTAGAATCCTAAATTCAGCAGCCGAAACATATCAACATTCTTCTAGCTCTAGGAACAGTGATATGCAGAACGTAGTATCCTCGGATTTTGAGAGGAGTGATATGCAGCAAAGGTAGTCCTAACTTAATACCCGGCCATTGACAGATGAACCCTTTCTTTCGACATAATCTGGAACAGTATCCTGCATGACTTTTGGAGAAGTGAAACTGAAATCTGCAAGAGTCAAATGGCTGAAGTCTTTATTCTCCTGAAGAAACTGAGCTGCTTCAGTAATAGACCTGAGTCTTTTCCCCGTGGGAGTGACATAATACACATCCATTTTGGAATGGTCTCTCCTCAAAACCAAATCTCGTTTGAAATTTGCAGGCGTTCTTGGGAGATTTGGTTTGTCAATGACCCAAGTACGTGAAGCATTGTATATGAGGTCGGCAGGATCATCACAAGAAACTCCATTTTTCTTCTCACAGTAGAAGGGGTCTTCTACAAATTTACATCTGATAACTTCAAATTGTTCCTGATTTTCTATAGACCTCCATTTGAAGCATCGCCTGCACTGCACAGCCCATTTGTTGATCGAATTGACGTTGCCTAGTTGTCTCTGTCAGGAAATGAGGAATATGAATATTATACCATAAATACCACACCACACACATGTACAACAAATGAACTAGTCTTCCCACTTCCCAGTAGTTACTCATACTCAGACTACTTTTACAAGCTCTAGATTATATGCTTAAACCAAATGTTCAGACACCATATTTCAATATATTCTAAACACGGTTGTTTCCAAGTATATTCATGCGTTGTCTTTCGCATAAATTGCATATTGTGTCATATTATTCAATGGACGAACAAAGCGTTTGAGATAACGTTGAGAAAATGCGAGTTCAGAGCGATAGTAGAGCAAAGTATTGCAGGGAGCGAATTTTTCATTAATATGAAAGAGGCATAACACACATATAATAGGTTAACTGTAGGTCACTAAATGATCAAGCAACCTCTCATTCTATATGCATTTCCAAGATTCTAACATGTCGATTTCTGGATTATTTTAGAACCAAGATCCCAAATATAGATTCTCATTCTAAACTGATTTATGTGTCTCACCCCCTCCCCCTCTCCTCTGGTTTTTTATAGCTTCAGCCACTCAGATTATAGAATCTACTACCTCCGTCCTAAGAGATTGCCTAGTTTGTTTTTTGAACGGTCAAAATTAACAAACTTTTGATGTCAAAATTGGCACATATAACTTTGATTGGAGTCGAGATTATCATGCTAATAGTGACCTATGTTGAAAATACTATCATTTGACTTATTTTTTTATTATCAAATATTATACAACATATATAAAAAATATCCGAGTTCAAAATTTAAAAATTCAAAAAGAAAAATAGAAAACTAGACCATTTTTTTGGGACAGAAGGAGTAGTACATTATGATTCCATATACTACTCAGAAATAAACACTAAAATTAAAATACTATAAATAGCAAAATCAAACCCAAGGAACTAGTACTACTTACATCCTTTCAGGAAATTCTTGGAAATTCTCAAACATAGAAAATAAATAAATAAAACCCATCAATATCCATCATGAAGACATAAAAGTAAACACTATTAAAAAATATGAAACCAAATTGATCTTAGATAAATATATTAGGAAAATGTGTTACTTTGAGTTGATTTCAAGAATCTGTCTAAAGTTATAAATGTAAAAATAAAAAATAAAAAATAAAAAATGAAAAAGAAAGAAACATGAACATGAAACAGATACCTTAAAGGGTGTTGATTGAGCCTTAACTATTTGAGGCGCCATGAATTATCTTTCTGATGAACGTACAATATTCTTGATTTTTGATGTTATTGTTTGGAACTAAAGTCGAGTTAACAGGACTCTGGGATGTATAACAGTTCAGCTCTACTGGGCACCCGGTACTCAAAAAAGTCCTGACTATACTCACCCAATAAGATTATCGGTCCGATTATGGTATAATTTTTTTATTTGATATCACAATAGAGCCAGAGGCCCGATATGAGATAAGCTAAAGAAAGTTTTGATATATGACAAAAATACCAAATTTAGGACAATGCCCAAATCGCTATAAAATAAAAGTCGGATCGAAATATCCGAAATACGGACGAATACTAATTAATACCATGAGATCATCCAAGAAACGAGACGAAAGCTGGGATCGGTAAGTTATTAGTCTGTTCGATGCATGACCCACTGCCGATATTCGGGCCGGCTTAGATAATAAGATTCCGTCCGATTTTTTCATCTTTCGAGGCCAAATAGATAGCCAATATTGAAATAAATATACCAACCAAACATTGATAAAGTGACACGTGTGGAAGTGTTATCCAATGTAAATATGATGGACTTATTATTTATTTTTTTTAAAACGTCACACTTACTAAATTCCTATAGCTGTCATGAATTAACACATTAAATGGGACATAGTATCTCTTCTATTCTATACGGACCCAATTTATGAGTTTCAAATTTTAGTTTAAGGATTTGGCTTAAACTAATATTAAGCATTCCATGAGTCGGTTTAATTCAAAATAGGTTGATTTTTTTGTTAAATAAATCAACTACTGAAATAAATGTGGAAAATTATGATCTATTAAGCTTTTTGTTCATTAATGATAAAACAATATGAAGTATACCATTTTATAATATTTTTCTTTTTCTTTTGGTACATTTTAAGTAATATGTACCATTTCCTTATAAAAGTCCACTAATTTCAATTATATAAATTTATTTTTAACTTTTAGGTAATCTGTACTAATTTGTTCAACGAATTTTGGTACAGATGCTAATTAGGTGCATAAAATAAATTAAGAATGATATATTTTTGAATTGCACCATCTTAGAATAATATATTTTGATCATATGTATCATTTTTACATTGAAATTGAAAATATATGAAGATTAATCAATATTAATGAACTGTGTATCATTGAACCGTAGATGCTCTCGAAATAACTTCCTCATGGGCTCATGGCTAGGTCGACTTCGGTGATTTGGGCTCGTTTGTGGGGTTAATCCATGATTACTTACATATCTCTTTAACTTCATCTAAGCGAACCGGGCCCGGTGGGCTATTCACGAGGCTTACCCCTGTAGCCGGTTCGGGTCGATCGAATTTTAAAGGCCAAGTAGGCCCACCAGTCCGTTTATAAGCGAGGCGGATAGGGAGCTGAGGAGTTTAACCCGGCCGGGCCGGTTAGAGCACGAGGCGCGGCCCGAGGTTCGATTCGAGGCCCCACTTAAATCTCGGTAATAGCGTTACCACGCTTATATTAGGCGTGGTAACGTTTAATCTGATAACATGGTCAAATATATGAAATTAAGCGTAGGCGCGTTTAATGTAGGCGTGTGCGTTTAAAGCGTGAGATAAATACGAGGAATTAACGTGGTAACGTTAATATATGCGTTACCACGTTTAACAGAATACAAGCCGAGGAATCACGATTTTAGCAACAACCTGTTGGGAAGTCGGCCCGATAGAAACAACATGACATAAAATTGCAAACCATAAATACTAAATTGTTCAAATAAATTGGCTTGTAAATCTTAAATTGTTCGAGCAGATACGTGACGTAAAATAAAATAAACCATAATTGTTTTAAAGTACATAATAACATAAAACTAAAACATTCGCTTTCATGTGTTTCTTGAATAAATCAAGCTGAGGTAGCGGCGGCGGTAATTGATAAATGAATACACTGCGTATTAGCGCCATGTCCTGCTGCCTTGATAAAATGATACGATCAGACCACACTTTATTGATATCGCCACCGTACCATGATCTCGGTACTTGTTCTTCATGCAGAGTGTTTAAGCGTCTCAATAATTTGTCGGATGTTCCGTAGGAGCCTGGCGATCGTCTGCAATCGGGTTGTGGATAGGTTAGTGCTCCCGAATTTACTTGGTGTCGTCCACAATAGCGGCGTTAGGGGTAGACACTTGTTAAACTTCCCGCGCATCATGTCGCGAGCTCAAATTGCTCAAAACTTCCAGCTTAGAGCATGATACACCTCAGCGTCTCTGACCCACAGGCGGCTTGGCATTTGTTTTCGATCATCTTTCCGACATATTGTACCATTGTTGACCTTCCCGTAATTGGAACATTTTGGACATTAACGACATATGGGAGATGATCATGCCATATTGATCGCGAGTTTATTCTTTTGGTAAATTTCATGTGTTATCATCATTATCTGGGTAAATTAACTTGGCTTGCCGCTAAAGAGGCCAATGACAAATCATGTATAAATGTAGGCTCGGCCCCACTATTGGTAGGCGAAAAGGACCCATGAGCGACGCTTCCAAACAATGCTTTGAAGGCCGTTCAAGGTGTCTTATACGCTATGAGATTTCTTAGCCTACGACCCGTTGTTAAGAATCGCCTTGTGATCACTCCACAGTCAGCGGATACTTTTTGCGCCGCCTAACTCTGCGTAATCATAGTATCTGATCTCTTCGTACGAATGCTACAGGCCCAAATCTTGTTAAAGTAAAACTACCGCGGACGCCGTAATATTATAATGCCTTGACCGTGCACGTCCAAATTAACAACCTTAGCGAATTATGAGGTGATCGACTATGTCGGTACGGTACTAATAAAAGTTGCTGATTATATCCAAGTTTGTTATTTGATAATAAGTCAAACAAAATATTACGGTGCCTCCATAATTTCCGTTTGATCGGCGTCTGATCCATTTCTTACATTTTGGGGTTTTATAACATTATCGCCGCCGTCCGGTTCGGGCCGGTGGTGGTGATAGTGACGGTGGAGGGTTGTTTAGGTTTCTCTTTCTCGTTCCCCTAGTTGCTGACCTCTTAGATACACAACTTTTTTCTTTTCCTCTTTCAACTCTTCTTGTCAAATTTTTTTCAAATTGGAAAGCGATTGGGTAATAATTGAATGTGATTATTGATACTAATTTGGACAAATTGAATAAATGAATATATTAGATATAATAATTGGAGGAGATTTGAGAGTTGGATTGAGAGATTTTGGAGTTTTGGAAGTTTAGAGGTGAGAAATTGTGTTATCAGTGCGTTTGGAACCTGACAAGCTGGCCTGCTAATTAAACATGTTTATCGCGAACCCTATTTTTGTGTTGTAAGCGTTACCCGCGTTTAAATAGAGGCAGGGTAGCGATTAAGGGAAAAATGATCGAGAATGAGCTTCGTTTTGAGTGTTCTTAGCCGATGTACTGCCTTTAGCAAACGTCTGCGTTTATTTAAATATTTTTTGTTTAAAACATCAGCGTTTGTTAAGCGGAGTAGCGTTTAGAAAAATGATCGAGAATGCTACTGCGTTTGAGTGGCTCTTAAGCGATGTACACGCTGAAATTAGCGTGTACGTTTACTCTGAGACCTTAATTTTTTAATTTTAGCGTCCCAGCGTTCCAAATAAGCGTGTACACGTGTGTTACAAAAATATTAAAATTAACAACTTTAACTTGATAAATAAATGATAAATTTTATTTTTACGAAATCGTGTACCGTTTGTTACAAAATATTAAAAATAAACAGCTTTAACTTGATACAAATGATAATTTTATTATTAAATCGTGTACACGTTTGTTACAAATATTAAAGATAAACTGACTTTAAATTCATATAATTACAAGCTGTGATACAATTAAATCACCCAGAAGAAACATATTGATCATTTGATGCAATCGCCGCCTGCTTAGATAGGATATCTTCTTGACTTATGTACTAGGATTATGAACATGTCTTCCTTATCATTTTTCTCGTCATATGGATCGGCATCTTTTGCTTCCGGTGGTCGGCGACGTCCAGTCATGATTCTTTACCACCGAACTTCAATTGCGGCTTTGATTAGTTGGTAATCTTTGGTATATTGACTTAAGTAAATCCTTGAAATAACGGATTCCTTTACGATAATATGTTGATAGTATATAAGTTTCTCGGTGGAGTATTTAGAATTGAAATTAAAAATTTGAAGTTGAGTAGTGGAGAAATTCAATCGATTCGGTTGGTGTTTATTTCGGTTTGTGGTGGGACAGGAGATAGTACTATAAATAATTTTTGGAATAATATCGATATAGCGAGATGAGTATGAGATGAGTAGTAATATATGCCTCGGGAATAGCATAGTAAAATCGGTTCGTTGATATTTAAGTGCGGAAGGTGTAGAATTAGCAAAGCCCAGAGCGGAGCTTAAATTTCTTCCCCTAAATATCCTTTCACCGCCCACTATCTCCATCCTCATCCAAACCATCTTTCTCCCTCCTTGGCGAAATGCTTTCTCAATCCCCCACTTTAAATTTTTTTTTTAGAATTTAAATGGGTGTCCTTTTCAAAATCCAAACAAAGTTGTGGGTTTTTCTTACTCTCATCGTCCTCATCGCATCTAGGTAAGAAAGATCAAATCTTTTGAGATATTTCCTTGAGTTTGAAGAGTTGACTTTTAGGGATTTTGTTGACTTTTAGATCTTGAATTTATGGTATAGAAACTCTTTATCTAAGTATCGTATAGGGGATTAAGCGGTGATTTTGAGTGATTATTGGGGTTAGAAAGTGGTGTAAGTTGAGGGTTGACTTTTATTGGCTTTTCTTGATGCTTTAAATTGTAATATGAGGTTAGAGGACTTTAAATAAGTTGTTTGGGTATAAATTATTGGTTTTGAATATGGATAGGTAGAGATTGGGTTGAAAGTTTGGGGAAAGTTTAAATTGCTTAGCGTTTAGTGTTTGAATTGGAGGTTGTATTTAATGGATTAATTAATTGTCGATTGATTGTTGGATTGATTAGAATGTCTTAAGTGTTATTATTTGGGGTAATAAGCGATGACCGAATGTGAGATTTCTGAAGTTGGTGATTGAGAGAATGTAGTTATGTTGGAATATTAAAAGTGTATACCAATCTTGGGGATAGGATGATTGCTAAGGGTTGTAAATTTGAATCGTGAGACGTGGTATAACACTCGGGGTTTATATAGATGCTAAGAGAGGTTATTCTACAAAATGTGTTATAATGTATAATTTCCTTGAATAGGAGTTGAGCCTGGATCTAGCACGAGGACTGCCTCGAGTTCGTTATTGCGCTTTTGGGCTCGAGGTGAGTACAAATATCACGATGGGGACCTTTCATATATATTATGTTATATATTTTGCATGTGTTATCTTGGGATTATTCTGATATGTGTATTGTGTGATTATGATTGATACTATGTGTAAACTTTGATTTATGATTATGCGATAAAATAATTGAGATTTTGGGTTACATATTATGAGATAATTGAGATTACATGATTCATATCATGCGATATTAGTGATTATGATTTATATCATGGGATAGTTGTGAATATGATTCGTATTATGAGATTTTATTATTGGTATGTCTTTGTGTGTGGTACGTAATGTCTTGATGTGTGTTTGATTCTTTGTGTGTGTTCTTGCGGAGGCGGTGGTGACCCGACCCGGGGAGGTTGGTGTGGTGCATATTGTGGCGGGTTGCCAGGTGGATTCGGGAGGTTTGGTGTGATATGCGGCGTTGAGGGGTGTAGCCTCGGTGGGAGGATGGAGGTGGAGGCACCAAATGCGATTGATTATGTGGAGATTGGATTCTGTATGTGTATTATTTGGAGGTGGATTCCTCGTGTATTGTATTATTTGGAGGTGGATTCCTAAATGTATGTGTGTATTATTTGGAGGTGGATTCCTCGTGTGTGTGATATTTTGGAGGTGGATTCGTTCTGATGCGCTGTGTCTTTGGCTGATTTCGCTTGAATGAATGTCGTTATTTATGACGATAAGGCTCATGTGTATAGTATTATGTAACATCGTATAAAGAGGATTCTATGTGAGTTGTGAATTATTCATTGTGTAGGCACAGTTTGATATATAAGCATATTATTTATATAAGTATGAATATGTATGTGGAGGACCAAATCGTAGTATTTGTATTCAACTTCGACTTAATAAACTCCACTTTTCTCACATGGGCGGGCGTTTTATGCCTAGGTTCTAAGAGGTTGATCGCGGAGGTTGTTGAGAAGTTGCATTGATAGGTTGCAGTTGAAGATCGTAGATATGAGGCGGTAGTGGCATATGAATTCCCTCATCAGTCATTTCCCTTGTGTTGTCAATTTGTATATTGTTAGACTTGTGTATTATGTATTTAAATTTGAGAGAGTCTGGTTGTCATACTTTCCTATGTTGTATTTTTGGATGCTTGTGTATCTTTGAGTTGTATAATTAAGGTGAATTTGTATTATGTTGTTAGATTTTTATTGTATATGTTGTTAGTTCACTTGCGATGGACAAAAGTGTATTTTATTATTATTAATGTCAAATGAAGTCTTTTTATGTTGTTATCCATCGATCGGTGACTGCAGTGTCTGAGGTTGTTGGCGACGCAGCACAGGCGGCCGACCTGGGGCGGGTCGTTACAATTTTGGTATCAGAGCTTAGGTTTCAGTTTTCTGTGGTGTCCTGTGTGGTTATGTGCCTAGGTGTAAGATGGTCATGTGGTTGTTGATATTCGAGTCTTAACTGTGGAGTAAATTTTACTGTACTTCGTTGACCCAGGTTATTTGATGAGGATGCCGCCCCTAGAGATTTTCGTCGAACTACGTGTGAAGACCGGTAGGGAAAGGTTGAGATGGATGGTATTTTGTTGTTCTGGTGACATAGGATTCGAGGCGGTTAGTAAATTTGATGAATACCTTGACTTGGTGATGTTTATTTGGATGCGGTTCCCGTTGAAGTTGGGTAGATTTTATTTTTTCACTACGGATAACGCACTAGTTATAGAGGATGTGAACTCGAGAAGCGAAAAAGTTTGGAAAGCGAGGCGTTAAGATATGGATGGGTCGTTGGAATTTTATTAGCAGGGAGAAAGGAGCTACGAAAGATGTTGGAAAGGAATCCATAATGTTGGATTTGGAATTGTTAGGTGGTCGATGTTTTTATGTAAATCTAAGAGTGTTAAGGGTAATCTGGTGATTGTGGTATAAGATTGTTGATCCATAGATGCGTGAAGTTAAATCGGTCTTTGAAATAATTGTTGGTGGAAGAGTGTTAGTGATAATTATGATAGTTGGACCCAGTGTTAGGAGTAGAGAGGGAATTAATTTGGATTGTGTCTCGGGATGGACTTATTTCATGAAGATGAAGTAAGTTAATGATCTTGTTGTCGATGTGGGGGTATGAATATGAGAGAAGCGAAGAGAAGATGTAAGTGTAAGTAATAGGTTGATATTGAAATTCTATTCGATGGATCTTAAGGGAGTGAGGATAAGCTAAAATGGAAAAAATTTGCCGTAAAAGCATTTATTACCGATTGGTGATTGTATGCGGAGTTATCGATCATCTAGATGTATTGGAATATGTTGGTACATCTGAAATATTAGAAAAAATTGGTATTAATTGGAATAAGTATCACATTACTCTATTAGTGGATATGAAGTTGGATTTAATGTGGCTGACGATTTAAGGATAAAGATGAATATTTTAGTTGATTGTCATTTTGAAGTTCTAAGTTGCTTAAGTTGTGTGAATTGTTGCTTGGAGAATAAAGTGGAAAAAAAAATGAAAATTTTTGGGAATGCAGGAGAAAGATGTTTAGTAGTACTCTATTAATAAAACTTTGAAGGAGGCGGATACATAGTGTTGAATAATTTTATGGAAATAAAGGATCTTAAGTGAAATTGTGATATATTATTTGCTAATGATAAATAGGAATTTTGGAAATTTCATAACATGATTGAGATTAGGTTGAAAGCTTGAATTTTGGTGGTTGTTAATGTATGATGAAGTTGTGTATAATCATCATGATGAAATGTAGAAACACGAATAGAACCATAGGAAGGTATGATATGTGGAGTATGTTATCTTTAATTTATAGGATCACGTGGAGTTATATGGTATGAATTGAAGGGAAAGCCTGAAATTAAGATAATAATAGTTGGAACATGAAGATTTAATTAAAGGGTTACAATTTGGTTGTCCGAGTAGTCAAGGAAAAGACATGAGAAAGGAATGATGATTTCTTCGAAGACTTGAATATATTGTATGCAATTATATATAACGAAGAATGTTGATTTGGGGAATTTGAATTTGTGGTTAGATGAGTTGAGTAGAGTTATAAGAGGTGAATCTCATAAATTATGGTTAAGAGAAGCGAATAGATGGTTAAGAAGGTTAAAGGTTAAATGAATCAAAGGTACGATTCGGTTCTTCATCAGGAATAGAGGACTACGACATTCAAGGTGATAAGGGGGATAAAATGTTTCGATATCATGCTGGTTCCAAGACGGGTGATAGCGGTGGTGTTTCAATTCAGCGGTTGAGGATAAATTTTTCAAGGATGAGTTGAGGTTATAAGCGGAATTCTCGTAAATTATAAGATTTGAAATACCGACTCGCTCGGAGAAAGTTGGACTAACAGTAAGGAAAATTGGTGGGAATCAATGCTTGGAATATCAAATGAATGCTTGGTATCTCTTATAAGAGAAATATGATGGTTAATGTATCGAGATCCAAGTGTAAAAGTATTGTTTAAAGGATAATGAAACTAATGATGGTGATCTTGGCCAATGTGTTAGTTCTAAGGATTTGAATTAATGGACTACTGAGTGTAGATGAAGGTTGACAAATTCCGAAGGGACAATGGAGTATTAACAAGTGTGGTAGAATATACGTGTTACACACATAATTCAGGAGCATAGTTTTGAGAATGAGCTCGTCGTAAGAATTTATCTTTACATGAGACTTGCTTGGTAGTTTTGAGGTGTATTGTGGCTTGAGAATAATTAGTGTGTGAGAGGAAGAGAGGTCGTTGACCAGCCTTCTAGAGGAATCTTGGAAAAAAAAAATTTATACTTATGATTACGGATGATGGATTTGGAGAAAGTAGCCCAAAAGAATAATAATTGAATTATTCTGATAGATGCACAAGTTTTCTATGTAAGATTAGTCGTTATGAAGTGTGGTACAAAGTTTATGTGGAGGCGATTATAAGATTACGTGGTTTGCTCAGTCGTAGGAGAGTGAGTCGAAGATGTTAAACGTCGTTTGTAAGGTGTTAATAATAAGCGGTCGGATGTGAATTAGAATACAACGATTAGGTCGTGAATTCAAGGACAAATAGGTGGGAATGTTATGTGTTGATTAGGGTATAAAGGCATATCGGAAAGTAGTGACTATTGTATGAGGATAAGATGTATTTGAAGTGTAAGACACGAGTTAGCAGAGATGATAATTTAAGTAGAGGAAAGTTGCTCACGGTAATACTAACTTCCGAGCCCGGTCAGTAGGATTAGCTGCGTGGGCTATTCGAAGGTGTTGAGTTCTAATATTGCTATAATGAGGCAGGAGGAAAGGAAAAATGACTACAATGAGTGATGAAAACTACGAGGAAGAATGGAACTTGATATGACTACAACGAGAGAATAAGTTTACGATATGTTAAATTAATGAAGGAATACGATAATAGCTAAGTGAGCAGGAGTGGGATTCATAAAGTACTATACGGGAGAAGGAGGTCTAAAGGAAGGTAGGAAGTGAGTAGTTTGTGTCTAACAATTTTGGGTAGAAGCACGTTAACGATACTTGCTGGTATGAAAAGTTCAGAATGAAGTGTGATGTGAAGAGGAATATGGTAGGCTGAAATTTTCAATTGGGCCACAAAATAAAACTGGCTGGGAGTGAATTATCCGAAAATGGGATATTGATAAATTGGAGCTAGTAATAAGTTGTTACGATAAAGGAGGTTATCAGCCAGTGTAGTGTGGTGATCGGTTAACATTGTAGTATGGATGATATATATATGCATGTTGTTGGAATTATCATGTGGGAAATCGGATGTTGATAAATCATAGTAAGACTAGAAATACCTTGATGTTAACGGTGAGCCTAAGTATATATGGTATGGTGAAATTGAGATAATGACACAAACATGGTTTAAGATATTTATGGTATGACATGATGTTGATACTAAATAAAATGATAGGTGCAAGGGAAAAAACACGATGTTGACTTTATCACGACAATGAAATCATGTGATGGTATGCGAATGGTAAAATGAGCATTATATGAAGTGTATGAGTAGTAATGTATTGATGAGTGGCGTGTGATCTTTATATATATCTCATGCACGGGTAGATTATATGTGAAGGTTTGTTAAGGTGGATATAACTATACTGAAGTGGTGTTTTAAGAGGTATATATGTGGGAGGCATTGAAATGAGTAGGGTTACTCGGTGATGTATTATATGTTAGTTGTATCTTTGAGAAGCCTTGGGTGTATTCTAACGTATCTGAATGCGAATGTCGATAATTAATAATTTGATGAGTGGGGTTTGATAAGAGGAATTTGCTTGCACATTAATGAATGCGGTAGTCGATACTTGAGTGATATGATGACGAATTATGAGGCGGATGCGGTGATATCGGTGTTATGGATATTGATTTTGAGTGGTATTAGTGATGGTTGATGTATGATACTGATGATAAAATATGAGTTGATGGGTGTTAGTGTAATATGGGATATGAGAGGACGTATATCGTAGTTGGGCTATATGATGTGCGATGATTATCATATGATTAGATTGTGTAATATCCAGTGTAGTAAGTAATATTCGGGGTACGTTGCGAATGTATTCACGGTGTCGCAGCGTCTCGAAGTCGATGACTATGTTGGTAGAATGTGATTGGGTGACAGATGTAAGCGATATTCGAGTAATAAGACCATATTGAAAGAGTTGGAACTGATAAGAAAAATCGGGTCTTAAGTAAATTTAGGGGCCGAAATTTTATAAGATGGGTAGAATGAAATAACCAGGTTCGCACGATATTATGTTGATAGTATATAAGTTTCTGGAGGTGGAGTATTTGGTGAAATTAAAATTTGAAGTTGAGTAGTGGAGAATTGACAAATGGGTCGGTTGGTGTTTATTTCGGTTTGTGGTGGGACCGGAGATAGTATAAATAATTTTGGAATAATATCGATATAGCGAGATGAGTATGAGATGAGTAGTAATATATGCCTGGGGGAATAACACAATGGGGTTTCGTTGATATTTAAGTGCGGAAGGTGTAAGATTAGCAAAGCCCGAGCGGAACTTAGAATTTCTTCCCCTCTAAATATCCCGCCTACCACCGCTATCTCCGTCTCGTCCAAAACCATCTTTCTCCCCTCATGGCGAAATCTTTCTCTCCCGTCCCCTTTAAAATTTTTCCATTTCTCGTGATTGTCGCTAAAATCAAGAACAAGTTGTGGATTTTCTTCTCCTCATCATCCTCATCGCGTCTAGGTAAGAAAGATCAAATCTTTTTGAGATATTTCTTGAGTTTGAAGGATTGACTTTTATGGGATTTGTTGACTTTAGATCTTGAATTTATTATGGTATAGAAATGTTATCTAAGTATCGTATAGAGGATTAAGCGGTGATTTTTTGAGTGATTATTGGGGTTAGAAAGTGGTGTAAGTTGAAGGTTGACTTTTATTGACTTTTCTTAAATTAACTTTAAATTGTAATATGAGGTTAGAGGACTTTAATATAGTTGTTTTGGGTATGGAATTATTGGTTTGGATATGGATAGGTAGAGATTGGGTTGAAAGTTTGGGAAAGTTCGTATAGCATTTAGTGTTTTGAAATTTGGAGGTTGTATTTAATGGATTAATTAATTGTCAATTGATTGTTGGATTGATTAGAATGTGCTTAAAGTGTTATTGTTGGGGTAATAAGGCGATGACGAATATTGAGATTTTCACGAAGTTGGTGATTAGAATGTAGTTACATTTGGAATATTAAAAGTGTATACCCGATCTTGAGGGATAGGATGATTGCTAAGGGTTGTAAATTTGAATCGTGAGACATGTTACTCGGGGTTTGCTATAGATGCTAAGAGGGTTATTCTACAAAATGTGTTATAATGTATAATTTCCTTGAATAGGAGTTGAACTGGATCCTTACGAGGGTACTAGAGTCGTATGCGCTTTTTGGGCTCGAGGTGAGTACAAATCTCACGATGGGGACCTTTCCTTATATATTATGTTATATATTTGCATGTGTTATCTTGGGATTATTCGATATGTGTATTGTGTGATTATGATTGATCGCATGTGTAAGCTTTTGATTTATGATTAAATGCGATGAAATAATTGAGATTCTGAGTTATATTATGAGATAATTGAGATTATGATTCATATCATGAGATATTAGTGATTATAATTTATATCATGGGATAGTTGTGAATATGATTCATGTATGAGATTTTATTGTGTCTTTGTGTGTGGTATGTCTTCGTGTGTTTAGGTGCTTTTGTGTGTTGCTTGCCGGGCCAGTGGTGACCCGACCGGGAGGTTTGGTGTAGTGTGCATATTGTGGTAGGTTGCCCCGTGGATTCGGGAGGGATTTGGTGTGATATGCACGTTGGGGGTGTAGCACCGGTCGGAGGATGGAGTGGAGACTGCGTGGAGATTATGTGGAGGTGGATTACTTAAGTATGTGTATTATTTGGAGGTGGATTACCGTGTGTGTATTATTTGGAGGTGGATTCTCGTGTATG
Organism: Lithospermum erythrorhizon; assembly: GCA_019722365.1. NCBI lineage: Eukaryota > Viridiplantae > Streptophyta > Magnoliopsida > Boraginales > Boraginaceae > Lithospermum > Lithospermum erythrorhizon. The sequence goes on from JADFUC010001557.1 coordinate 214,999, forward strand.
TGTGTATTATTTGGAGTGGATTCTCGTGTGTGTATTATTTGGAGGTGGATTCCTCGTTTGATGCTGCTTGTGTCTTTGAAGCGTTTCCACTTGAATGAATATGCGTTATTTATGACGATAAGCTCATGTGTATAGTATTATGTAACATCGTATAAAGAGATTCTATGTGAGTTGTGGGCATTATTCATTGTGTGGGCTGGTTGATGTATAGCGTATATTATTTATATAAGTATGAATATGTATATGTAGGGTTGAATCTGTGGTATTTGTATTGACAGAGCAATAGGCGACTCCACTTTTCTACATGGTAGGCGTTTATGCCTAGGTTCTAAGAGGTTGATCGGAGGTTGTTGAGAAGTTGCGTTGATGAGGCTGCAGTTGAAGATCGTAGATGGGCGGTGGTGGCATATAGTTACTGCCGTGATCGTTAGCTTTTGTTGTCAATTTGTATATTGTTAGACTTGTGTATTGTATTTCGTTGAAGTGCGAAGTTGTCATTTTCCCTATGTTGTATTTTGGATTCTTGTGTATCTTTGAGTTGTATAATTAAGGTGAATTTGTATTATGTTGTTCGTTATTTTATTGTATATGTTGTTAGTTCACCACGATGGAAAAAAGTGTATTTTTATTATTATTAATGTCAAATGAAGTCTTTTTATGTTGTCATCCATCGATCGGTGGCTACGGTGTGCAGTTGTTGGCCGACCTTAACCTCAGGCGGCGACACAGGCGGAGTCGTTACAATGCTAAATGCCGATTCACTGCTATTGTAGACATTAGTATAGCCGTTACCTCCACTGCCATCTTGGATAAAATCGAATGTACTTGCGCCGTAGACCACCATTTTAAAAAAGATCGAAAGGTTGTCTTCATTGTATTGATTACGTGTCAAAAGCGGTTTTCAAATATTGAGTTAATTAGGTAACCGATTAGGATGATGAGGATGTGAAGCTAGAACCATGTTGGGACTCCAGCGCATTCTTAAGGTGATTGTGTTGACTTAATTTTGCTCACGTGCGTGATTGGCTAGGCATTATAGCGATGGTGTAGGTCGACTAGGGAGACTAAGTTGATGTTTAACCTTAAACTTATTATACATCGTATATAAATAAGTTTCAATTTCATCACGATATTTGTTATGATCATAATTTTCAAGTACTTAAGGTATGTGAGGTAAGTAAGCATAAAACTCCCCAACAATGATCTTAAACTTCTGAGAAGTTGAATATGAGGATCAAATGGCTGTCGTATGCATGAGGTAAAGGATGAAAATACTTTAAAAACTTGTCTTCATGTCGGAACGTATCGCCCGCTTGACATATTCATTTCTATGAGTATCCATATGCATTCTTGAGATTAACTACGTTCGAGAGCTAAATGAATATTAGGACTATATTGACTGAAAAAACTTTGTATAATCTTTAAGCGGGGCTAAAAATCTAAGCAATTCTTATGATACTTCCAATTTTTCATATTTATTGAGTATATTATGGTCGTTAGGAGCATACATGGAATAAATTTAGAAACTTCTTCTTTATAAACATACTAGAATCATGATAAAGATTCCATCTAGTATCGACATCCATGATTAATTTTTAAACTTTTTCGATCCATCTTCAACTATTTTTTTATATGCATGTTTTCTTACAGCTCTCCGTGATAATCAAATGAAACTTAACCTTTCTAATAGGTTGAATAAATTCATCATAAACAACCTTAATTCCATCATTAGCAACTAATTGAAGTACATGACATAAACATCTAACATGAAAGAGTTCATTATAATCCGGTTTACATTCCATTTTAAGTGTGTCAATAGTTACATTGTTTGCCGATGCATTATCAAAGGAAATAGAAGCAATTTTATTCAAACAATTATATTCTTGAGCACATTTAACAATACCTTCGGAATTTATGCGTTATGTTTAGCGGTGGTAATATATAGTCTTCTTGGTAAAATTGATCTATGTCGATCGATGACATGTAACACACGTTATATCAAAATCATCGAACACACCGATGCCGCTCGTCAAACAAACTTTCCAAGGCAAAGTATTCGTAAATACTTTACCTATAAGTTCTTTTTTGATCTTTAAAATATTTGAAAGCGTCTACGCGTAGTAGAGCGGGGGAATCTGATGAGCTCGGTGTTAATAGCCTTTTGAATCAATGAATAAAAGCATGCATCCATCACAAAAATTAAAAGCAAATTACTACCAATTACAAATTTCATTGACTCCATTTTATAAAAAACTCGTTAAAACTAAAATTTCCAAAGGTTTGAGTATTAATTGTTCTTGTACAGCTCCCACTTGGGAACAACATCATAGTTATTTGATGTTTTGTTATTTAAGTGTCTACGAAATGACCGGTACCTTGGCTTCCGTTTTCCATACTAATTCCATCTTCTGATATGCACAAATTGCACTTTTGTTTTATTTCGTCGTAGTAAGTGGTTGAACCATGAACTTTTTTTTCTATAAATTATTACTTTCGTATTAACCTTGGAGTGAGAATTAATTGCAATTTAGGGACTCCATAAGTACATCATCTTCTAAATTAACAAGATTATTTGAATTGGTAAGCGTGAGTGGTCGTTTAGGCGGGTATAAAATGTAAAGCAATGAAATATAGCAAATGTAACTTAAAGATAGAGAATACGAATCAGGAACGAAATGACTTCAGATCGATGAGTTTAAGCCAGAGCCAATTACTGATATTGCTTTGACTATGATCGAGAATACTTATGATTATAAAGAAATTATTTAATTTCTATCAAGAATGTATGAATATACAAGGTAAAATTGAAGTTGTAATTTAGATTGCTTAGGATTTGTGAGAAAAGCAAGTTTGTGGTCTCACTGTTATAGAGGCGACTAATGAGTGGAATGTCAGACTCCTGCGGGAATAAGCGTTACAGCGTCGGTATAAGCGATGGTAGCGTTCTGCTAACGGATATAAAACTAGCGTTTAAGAATAGCGTTACCATGTTCGATCGGGGCGTGGTAATGTTTATTAATAATACTAGCAGATTATCTTACGCTGACGTTCGAAAATATAGCCGTTTGAGATCAAGCGTTACCACGTTTGATCGGGGCGTGAGTAGCGTTTATTCTTACGTTTCTTGTAGCTGTGTTCAGCGTGGTAGCGTCTAAATTTAGCGTTACGCTTCATCGAGACACGGGCCGAGCGGTGTAGACGATGCTAGTTTAGCGGCCCGGCCCGGCCGGTAAGTCGAGGCGCCGGGCCCGGGCGGGGCGTTCGATTCGATCATCTAGAATCGGGCCGGCGGCCCGGCCTGGCCGTCTAACCCGTCATTCTGCGTTTAGATAGAGCATTGTAAGTAGAGACTCGACAGCGGCTCGGCTGCGACTCGGCTTCGAGAATTCGAGGCTCGAAGCTCGGCTCGTCTATATTGAGCGAAATACGAGCGGATTTAGAACTTCGTTGGCTCGAAGAGCCCATTTCAGTGGCCGGCTCGGTAACTTTCGTGTTGGAAATCAATGAAAATTGATTTTAGCTTTTAATATATCCGTTATTCATTTTACCGGGTTGGTTAAATGTGATTCTTGAAACTTAGTGTTCCACGCTTGGTAATTGTATATTACTAGTGTAGGTTCTCATGATAATTTAAGGGGTTATGGCGATTGCTAGATGCTTTACTCGTTAATCGTTATAATAATTATGGTGAATTGATTATTATTGTTATCTATTCTTATTATTTGGCGCAGAAGGTCGCACAATACAATGATATTGAATTATATTTCATGCGTAGAGGCTAAGCGAGACTTGTATATTGAGTGATGTATCTACCGATATTTATATATTTGATGAATATATATTGATGAATATATATTGATGAACATCGATTGGTTAAACTTGGAAGTTTAATCAATTAAGCAATTGAAAATTGATAGATAACTTGATAAACTATTTAGATAATTGACTGCGTTAGTATTTTAAGGCTTGTCAAGAATAAATTAAAATGGAACAACTCACTTAGTGACCGTTATTTAGTTAGAATCCTGCGGTCTAATTAAGTTAGCGCGAGTTAAGCGATTTAGCGAGTTCTTGCGGGTGGAATTAGGCATTTGGTATTTAAAAAAAGACAAGGAGTTTTTCATTTTATGAAAATCAAACCACTTGCCTTCTACTGGGAAAGACACGCCCCTCATAGTGTTTGGAAGAGAATTTACAACTGAATTTTGTTCTACTGTGACTCTGCTTGAAGTTAAAGCTTTCGGATTCGATTCCTCACGATGTGTACAATCACAGAGGGCGCGATTTGGTGTTGGACAAGCAGTGGAGAGGTTTTCAAAGGGCATTCGGCTTGTTGGCTTGAGAGTTAGGTTTCATTCGTCTTCAGTAAATGTAAGAACTCTTTTGTATTCTTGATTTCATTTTAGATTAATATACATTATTTTGGGGATCCGGGATGTATGAATTTGATGTTTTATCACGAGTAAAATTCATACTAGATTCTAACAGTGGCCTCGAGGAGCCTACTCAAGAGTTTGATGTATTTTATACAATTCGATTTGATATTGAAACACAGTTGTTAATTAATTAAGATTAAATTCATGATTTGTATATTGATTATTGAATATATTGATTGATGAATATATAACATGAAAAAATCAATCCATTTTGTATGTTAATCATCTGTGAAATCATCATTTATTGAATTGATTTTGATGATTTGTTGTTTGTTTAATTGTTCGTGAAATGAAGGATTAAACTTGATTAATTTGCATTTAATTTTTAGGTAGAATCGTTTCGATTTTTACGAGGAAGGGAGTTAGATATTTCAGGAAAATTTCGAAATTAATTCTACATGTTCATGACCACTTTGAGGTTAAATCTCAGTTGTTTCGAATTTTTGAATTTAAGTACTCCAACAAATTCCTTTAATTTCTGGATTGTTTTGGATTTAATAAAAAACTAGAAGTGTTTTTGAGGAAATTCCAATTGGACATATTCAATAATGATATTGTTGATGTTCAAGTTGAATCCCATAATTTTTTGAATTTTTTAGAGCCTCCAAATCGTTTTTACAAAAGTTGCAATTAATTTGAAAACTGAAATTAATTACCAATATATGTCGTTGGACTTGCGAGGCCGTCTGGTAGTTCGGGCAGCGGATTTGGGCGTTCAATTGCAGGGGTAATTTCAGCTGGCTTAAATACTCGGCGCGCAGCGCGTGTCGGCCGTGGGTGGCCGGGCGTGCATTCCGTTGAAGTTCATCGTCCATTTTAGAAAGCACATCGTTTTATGTAATTATTTTTAGTTTAAAATTATTAGTAATTATTAATTTAGGTTTAAATGTTAAATCATAAATTTTGTCATTAAGATGATTGAATATATATCTTTAATGGCATTAAGTTTGATTTATATTTTCCTTTCATAATTATTTTCATTAATTGATAATTTTTAAAAATATTTTTCATGGTAACTTTTAAATTTTGAATTTTGGAGCTAACTCTTTGTAAGTAATTATTCCGTGATTTAATTAGTTGGTAATTATTGTAAATAGTATCATTAATCATGTGTGAATATATTTAATTAAAAATTCACGTTAATTGATAATTAATTATAAAATAATGGGTGATTAATTAGTCAATTATGAACAAGTTTAGTTTCATTTAATTTAAATATATATGACATTAAGTGCATTTATTTATTTCGATATTTTGCTTATATATATTTTTATGGAATGGAATGGAGGTGTATATAGATACTTGACCCCGCGTTTTATTTAGGTCTGGCGTACCGTATTGTAAATGACTTGTTGAGTCATATTATTTTATTTAATTTTTTAACACATTTTTACTAAATGAGCTTTAAATGCTATCTAAGTTGGGATTAGTGTATTTGAATTGTAATTCAAGGCGAGCTTGAGTAAATTAGAAGCGAGGAAAGACTGAAAGAAGTAATAGGGCCAAATGTTAGTTTCGAGTCTCTTGAAAATGTAATAGAAGTCTGAAATTAAGTATCATGCAGCCTCTTGAATGTATCGTTACTTGTTTTATTTTTCATGTTGTACATATAATTTATTATACGCTGATTAAGCTAGTACCAAATAAAAGCAAGTAATAAATAATCTCACCATTTAAAATTTAGCTTGATATCGAGCCAATTTTAAAGTTGGCCAAATCGATTCAAATCATCTGGGCGTATTTGTGATGGCGAGTGTTAGGTTGCAATTTGATATGACAATGGAATTAAGTATTGAAGTGATTTCCATAGCGTTGTGGGGAACTTTCGGATGATCGTTCAAGTAATTATTTGTTTAATTGGTATGCTTAACGGTTTTGTCGAATACAAAAGTCAGATGCGTCTTGATATGCTAGGGACACAAAGTTATGTAGTTTTACATAATTGGTTGATAACTACTATTATCTTGGATTCAAATGTATGCGGTGTTCTTAGTTTGAATTTAGTATAATTGGTCTTGATACTAATATATTTAGAGTGAGATTTGAAGTATTAGTATTTATTTTACAATTTATTTGTAAGTGTTTAGCATGATAGTTTACTGATTCTATTGTCTTTATTTACTTATTCTTGTAAAATTATAATGGGTACATGGCTACTACTCCTAAGAACTTCGACATTCGGCACTTGAAAGTCTGAAATTTGAATAACTCGAACTTGACAGTGGTCTCGAAATTTGTGGTATTCTCCAAGCAAGAAGGCGAGATCGTGTTGAAACCCAGTAAGGTTCCTCGAAACTTCCAGTAATAGTGCTACTTGGGAAAAGGGATCCATGAAAATAGAAGTCGATGGTGTGGATGTCGATGTCGTCTTTGCCCGATATGGAACGCCGTTCAGTTCGATATGAAAGGTGGCGACATATATGACATACCGGCAACTTGAGGAATTATTAGAAGGAAGCTAAAAGCAGAAGATATGGCTTAACATGCATTATACCAAGTGGACAATAACGAGGAATGGACGGTATGACCTACATGCATTAAAATGATTGGCTTGGTCGATCGGAAGCTCGATACCACAGGCAGTGTCTGAGGTAATTTTGTGGACCTCGTCCCCTAAAATCTCTTCCGGACAAATTCTGCGAGTTTTTTCATGAACTTTAATATACTTGTAGTTTGAGTTATCTACAAATGAATTGCATAAGATGATCCGCAATCTTTGAGGCGAACACAGGTAAGGCCCAAAACTTACACTCACTTATGTTTTGGTCCAAAACAGAAGAGATATTCAAGAAGGAGAAAGAAGTTTACCGGCGAATAAAGGGTTAGAGTAATCCCAGGCTCGCTGGACAGGGGAGCACTAGGAAGGATGACAAATATCATTATTGCGGGAGCCTGCAAATCCCGCTGGAAGTCGACACAGAAATGAATCTTGTTACCGGTCGGTTCGGTCCAATTTTCAGCCAGGACCGCGGACCCGGCCAGCTAAGATACAGAGTCCCTAACGGACCGATAAGCTATCGGTTTTGGGACAGACGGACGATTAGAACCAGTGCGTGTAGGTCGCCAGTTCGAACGGGTAGGTAACGAAGTCACAGTTAAATTTAAAAAAACTGCTTAGAGATTCTGAGAATACAGAATCAACATATTAGCAAAGCTGCATAGGCATCCAAACATACATTTAAAGAGGAGCATCAGTTCAAGCTTACAGAATCAACATAGCAAAATATTAAATGTATCCAAAATGTATCTAATGTTTGACATTTATCAAAAGCCTCAGAACAAACTCATCATAGGCATTTAGGAACAGGCAACAGGAAGACTGGAAGAGGCATTTAGGAACAGGCAGAGACGGACAACGGTTTACTCCCGGCGCTCCGACAAGCAATGGCTGGCCAGAATGAAAGTTACTCGAGAAGCCTCGAGAGGTTGGAAGGCTGCTTTGTAGGGTTGGATTGTCTACACTTGAAATGATATTGCAGAGGGTCATCAGGTGGTTGTTCAAGCTACAATTGTACAAACACAACAAAAGAATTAGTCAATTGAATGATTACACTATTTGAAAATGAATACATAATAATACAAATGAAGGAATACTTAGTTAACTTACAATATTTGTCCTTGACCCATTGCTTAGAATCCATATATTTCTTTGATGATCGCCTCCACCAGTAGCATCTCATGTTTTAGTGTTCATAGAAGCTCTTTTAGGATCAATTATTCTTTTCAAGCACTAAAGTTGATTACGAAGCCTCGGTGTGATTGGAATAGAAATGTCCTTTGCCATTTTACTAAGAATTTGGATATTTGCTTCGTGTACATCCTTCAATCGAAACATCGAAACTTAATCCCTTGGTACATTTGATAGGACACCAGCAAGATAATGATCAAGATCAGAATTAGTATTATTAATTCCATCAATAGTTTCTAGGAATTCTTCAAAACTTCTCTTTCCCGATCTAGACCCATTATCATATTAGAGTAGTTTGAAATTTGGTCCGTGGATATAGGATTGTTAAATACATCTTAAACGAGGAGAATAATTTGTTTTAATTCCGCTTTATACATTTTGCATCGTCGCCCATTGGATACAAGAATGGATATTAAACCCATCATAATGAATATTATTTTATACATGGCATATGTATGATTTAACCTCGAAATTCGTATAAATCATTGGCGATAACCGTAAGCGGTAACCCGATGGCATAGGCAATAATAGCTTGACACGGGGAAGTAGCATAGGCGTGATGGCAGTATTTAGGCAATAAGCATAGGCAACGGTAACCGATGGCAGGCAGGTGACGATGTCTGAATGGATTAAGGAATAGGCAATAATAAGCATAAGCAGCCAGAGTGAAAGTCATCATTAGCAGCAATAAGCATATGCCTCAAAATGGAAGTCATCATTGGCAGCGATAAGCATAAATGAGAATGAATAGGCAGCAATAAGCATATGCCTTAGAATGGAAGTAAATCATTGGCAATAATAAGCATAGACAACAATAAGCATAGGCACCGATTCTAAAGGCATGGAATTAGCGTAAATATGGCAACAAATTAACCTCATGAGTGATGCCATGATAAGCATAGACTGTGATAACATAAAAATGCAAATGGCAAGAGTTACACATATAATAGTTACCATAAATACATATCATAGTTACCTTGGATCAATCTTGCCCTATTGAGATAAAGCGCGTTACTGCGACGATATTTATACGTACTTGATTTTCATTTCAGCGCGATATTCCTAACATAGGATTTGTTGGGCTTTGACATTCACTTATCCAATAACACTTTCACTCTATAAAGCTCGGCCAAAAGAGATTCCAGTTGGATAGAATTCCGTTGATTCTTCAATCACATGAAAAGACATGAGAAATTGCCAAATTTATGATATCTGATGCGGGGATGGTAAAGTAGTGTCCTGAGGCTACATTCTTACATATCTAGGATACTAAATTTCTATACAAACATGGGTTGGCAATGTCTGACAGTGGAATTCTACTAGTTTTGGTATCGAAACAAAGCGTTAACATACGAAGTTGCAAGCTACGCTAATGATTTTCTTAAATGCTTTGCATCAGCACTCAAGAATTTGCAAAAATACTTGACACCATTCCTAACCTTATCAACCACAGGCTTAATTATATCAAGACCATCTTGAACTAGTAAGTTCAAGATGTGTACCTGGCCAGCTGCACGTAAATAGTTGACCATCAAGAGGCAGGTTCAATCTATTTGTAAAATCAGATTTCAACCTAGCAATGTAGTTATCATTGTGGCTTGCGTTATCCCGCAATTGAAACAATTTTTTCCGCATATTCAGTAATGTCGCCGCCGCAAACTCTCTGAAGCTATAGCCTACATAGAATGAGGTGGTGGTACATTAATGCATCTCTCTTTCTTTTATTAAGTTGCCGTTTAGCATCAATATATTGACAAGTAACAATCCTTATAACCTATTTTTTTGTTCCCAGACCACCCACTTGAAATTAGAAGTTAAACTAATCATATCAGCATGAGAAAACGTAAGCTTTTTTCATCTTAATAGTTTAAATCAAAGAAAGTTTCCACAATCTTTCTTTCTGCAGTATGCCTAGTAATCCTAATATACGGGGATATATCTCTGCAAGAAGCTTATTAATATAACACACTTCCGTCATAGAAAATAGACACCGTGCCCTAAAATCATATGAAGCGTGACTCTGCAACTGCATGATTATATTTCCAAGTAGCTAAAGCCAGGGGTACTACATACTTTGACACTCAAAATCGCATGTGTAGGTATTTTATCACCCAGCACATGCTCGATTTCCTTTTCGAACAATTACGTAAATGTTTACTTTACCCTTGCGAAGTGCTATGATACTTTGAATCGATTGCGTATATGCGTTTGCATTTTCTTTTTGGTACCGTCAGCATTCACAAACAACTTCAATTTTGTGTGAATGATGGATTTTTATTAAATGCAGAAAGCCTTACAGTATTCATTCGTCTGCAGGTAAATCGTCTTCGATGCTTGGTACATGAAGGGAGTTGGCAAGCGGTAATTCTGTGTTAATATCATGACTCCAGATTTAAATTCCCAGTAGTGCCATTAGTATCATAATCATTAATTTGATAGGGAATCGATGAAGAATCTTGATAAGACAAAATTAAAAACAATTAATTAACAATCATGATAAATATTTCAAAAGAAATACAAAAGAATGGAACAAAATAATCGATTAATCATAATTACAAATTCAAAATTGGAAATGCTAAAACCTTCTTTTAATTAAGGGGAAATTGAAATCCCTAAATTAATTGTTTTGCATCTGAGAAAACCTAATTTAATTAGTCGAAATACTAAGCTTAATTGAAGTCGAAATCCCAATTCAATTTTATTCCATTCAAAATCGTAGTTAATTGAGCCCACTAATTTAATTAAAACCACAATTTATAAATCAAAACCTAATTTATTCAAAACCTAATTTCAAATCAAAACCCAATTTAATTGAAACCCTTATTTAATTCCAAAACCCGTAATTTAATTCAAAAGCGTCTAATTTAATTCAAAATACTAATTTATAAATCAGAAACCCGGCTTTAATTGAATCCCCGATTAAAAACCTAAGCTGAAATCTCAAAATTCTAAATGAAAACCCTTTATTTTTTCTGAAGTAAGTAAATTAAAGGGAACAAAAGTGCTGAAAGTAAAAACAAATCAACCATATTTTAAACATATTTTGATATGGAAATATAAGAAATGAAAAAATAGAACATCTGGCATTATTCAAAAAATTGAAGCAATAGGGACAAAAATGAAAAGTCGGAGCTTCAGAGAAAACAAACATAATATACAACTGTCATGAGTAAAAATAGATTTAGATTAATCGAACCTAAATAGATGGCAGATTGAGACAGAAGAAGCTGAGAGGGGAAGAGGCGGAAATACCCGATAGAGTTTAGGTTATGCGACATATGTCTTTAGGTTGCCTTATATACCCCAAGCTACTTAGATGCGATAACGGATTCGCGATTAAGATGCATTAACGTGTTTAGCGGTCGGATACATTAACGGGAGTAGCGATTAGAGATGCTTATCGGATTCCGGTTTCAATTTCTAATCCGGGACCGGACCGGGGTCTTAACGGGTGGATTAACGGGCCGGGTTAGCCGTACGGATCCGAGGCGGTTGTGCCGGCCCGTGCGCTCTTGCGGGAAGTTCACGGTTGATAGGAAGAATGAGTGCACGCGACCCTCGGGCCTCTGAGGTATGTATGTTATTGAAGTTTATGCCAAAGCATGAGTGCACTTTGTGGGTCTTTAGCATTGAGTTGTGGATTACCGTATTTGTCATAATATGTAGGAACTCAAGTAGTAGAAGACTTCGCTAGAGGAAATGGATGCGTGTGAGGCAGGCGTGAAGGTTGCGGCCACCTGAGTAGGATCCGTCGATTTAAAATTGCCAGCAGACGCTTTTGAAGCTTTATCACCGGTTTCTTATGTACACGCAATTTGCGAGGGCTATTATTGTGTTTACATTTTGAACAATGATGATGAATTTTCATTTCAATAGATCTAATAATTTAGGATCACCCGATATGGTAGTATTGGTACCGCTTTCACTTGAAATAATTACATTAAGTTTTTAGACATGATTATTGAGTTGGCATAACATAAACTTAAAATGGAATAAGCCTAATGACTTAAACGAGCATACATAGTAATGCGGATTAGGTCGTATTACTTGTGAAACCGAATCGAAACTCCACTCCGGTGGAATACTTGAAGGTTCGATTATGAGCTCATCTCGATAAATTAATCTTTGCCTTCTAGGCAAAATGACTACTTCACTTCCTTGGATTCGGTGAAAGGGCAAGAAGTGTTATCAGGGGATAAATGCGCGATGTATGCGGGCGATGACAATGAAGGAGGTTATAAGCCGCCGTTACATTTCGCATTGATTACGGTAGATACGGTTTTGTGTATACGATGAGACAAAGGCTCACGAGTCACTTTGAAAATTCAAGGAGTTCCAAAATGAAGTACAAAACCCCGATTGAGCGAGACAATAAAGATTCTGCAGTACGATAGAAGTGGAGAATATTTAGTCATGAGTTAGTCTCATCTTGAGAGTGTGGTATTGTTTGTGACTTCATCAGCTGAGGAACTTGTGTAATAGGCGTGTCGAAAGGAGAAATCAGACCCTTCTTGACATGGTTCGATCTATGATGAAGGCCTATCACGATCTCTTGGTTAATTTCTAGGGATATCTTGACTTCTAAGCGAGACAACACCTTAAGCGGATGTCAATAGTCGGTGAAAGAAACTCCCTCGCTGAGCGTGGTTGGGAAGATTCCAGTTGAGTTTTCTCGGGATTTGGGGTTGTGAAACATGTTAAAGAGATTAACAAAGGATAAACTTATGCCCAATCGATAAATGCTATTTCATAGGATATCCAAAGGAAAGCAGTTGGTTCTTATACACTGGCGTAGAGAATAGAATCTTCATTCTTTAAAAAGCAGGGCGTTCACGAAAAGGAATATATGTCTCTGAGGGCTGAAGTAATGGTGTTCGTCTTGATGAAGCTCGAGTTGATGAAGTCGATGTATGCATCCCAATGCGAAGCATCTAGCATAATTGGTACCTTAACTTTTCATAGAAGATCCGGTTAGCGATTAAAGAAGTTGTGGAAGAACTTGACCACTTAGGAGATCGCGAGGGATTGTCACGAACTAGAGTCTTTGGTATGGTGAAGCCTTAAATCATTGTTAAAAGTAGCGAGCCCACTTTTTTCTGAAAAGCGATGAATAGAGGATGTTGACAAATGGAAAATAGCCATGTATAATTTGAGATGGATTATATGTACGAGCAAGGTTTGGTCTTTGTTGGATTGACGAATGGGGTTATACATTGAATGTAAATGGATATTTAAGAAGAAACATGATAAAGATGGAAGCGTCGATGTTTTTCAAAGCTAGAGTTATGCTTGAAAGGTTTCAAACAAGTTCACGGCGTGGACTATGGCGAAACACTTACTCGCCGGTGGCTATGCTTAGAATCCATCCGGATAATCTTGGCATTTTACGCATTTCATGACTATGAAATATGATGAAATGGATGTAAGCTATGCGAATGGAAATTTGAGAGGATGTGTATATGAGTACGACCTCAGGGCTTTCACGTATCCTAAAGGACCTAAAAAGGTATGTAAGTTACAAAAGGTCGTTTGTAATTAGTGGCGTCCGCCGGTTGGAATCTACGTTTTGATGAATGCAAATCAAAGATTTGGTTTCATAAAAATGAAGAAGAATCTTATTATTGTACAAGAGGTAAGTGGGAGTTATGTATCGTTCGTAGTCTTGTATGTCGGTGACATCTTATCATTGGAAACAACGTGGGGATTCTTGAACTCGGTCGATGATTGATTGTGTAAATGTTTTCTCGATGAAGGACTTAGGCGAAAACTGATATATACTTGGAATAAAGATCCACCGAGATCGGGCTAGAAGGCTAATTGGACTTTGTGGGATCTTTATGTGAATAAAGATGCTATGAGTTGACATGAGTAATTCTAGAAGAATTAAATGCTCCCATTGAGACATAACGTTTAATTAAATGGGAAGACGGTGTCCCATTCTTGAATCTTTGAGATGAACAAAATGAAGGATGTACGCTACCCAACTTTGCTATAAGATCCGTAAATACATGCCGTATTGTGCGTTAAGAAGCGTGTGTCTTTATCTGGCTGATGTAACGATGAATGCAACTAATCGGTGAAAGCCCTTTGGATTTGCGGTGAAGTGCGTCTTGAAGTATCGAGAAAGAGCCCAAAGATGCTTTGCTTGGTATATGGTGGAGATGATGAGTTAATAGTTACGAATGCGATGCCGATTTTCAAAGCAGCGAGAAGCGACTATCGTTCGATGCAGGTATGTATTTTTGTAATGCCAGCGGTGGAAGCGGTATCTTGGAGGAGTTCAATGATCTTGTTGGCGATTCTACCACGAATGCGATGCATCCCTTGACGTCACGAGAAAAGCGGTAAGAAGCATGTTGGATTAAAGAATTCTTGGTGAGCTGGTGTAACACCTAGCGTTGAGGGACGATGGAGTTGCTTTGTGGCAATCTTTGAGGCGATAGCTTCAGCTAAGGAACAGCATCCAATCCAAGCACGTACCCGAGAAAGTATCACCTAATTAGAATATGCTTAGTAGAGAGTGATATCAAGAAATAACTTGTGACCAATTTGGCCAGGCATTTTCTGAAACCGCTAAGTCGGGCAAAGCATGATGGCGTCACGGCGAACATAGGTCTTAGGCAGTCGCCGGAGTGGTGTTAGGTTAGAGATGGGGAGTCGGTATATCTATTATGTTATGTGAACAAATATTTGAATATTGACCTTCTTATATTCCTAGTATATTTGTTTTAACCCCGTCTATATGTTTTAAATTTACATATAATATACATGTATTATATCCTCGATGAGTAAAAAGTTAAATCCTGCGATTTAGTCATATTTTTACAGAGAGGCAACATGAATTGTTGATTATACCTCTTCCAAACCTAGAAACATAGGATAGCGAGGCCCCTTGGTCGGATGTTGATAGTTAGAGGCGGCCAGAGAATCATATGACTAATGATGATTGATTAGTGATCAAGTTTGATCACGTTAGCCTCTTTGAGGACTAGATGATCTGTGTTGCCCGGTCACATGACCGGGGAAATTTGAGTATGACAGCAATTCATAGAAAATATGCATATACGTGTCCTATAGTATTTGTTTATAATTTTAGGATTCGACAATTCTTAGACCTCACGATATATATTATCGTGTTATATAAGGCTGCATCTTTGTTATGACCCAAGCGTGCACTTGGCGGGATTATAATGACATATGTTGGGTATCACGGTGAATATAACGATAGATGTTGATATATTTGGGATGGATTTATCCGTCCTTGATATACATGAAGATCTCGGGAACTCTACATGATTGAGTGCGATTGGTTTATGGCCCGCCATAAGTACTTATTCGGTTAAATGTCGAGGCAGAGAGAGATCGCGTGTTAAATAATTGTATGTGTCGTCCAGGGGCAAGTGGGAGTGTTGGAAATCAATAAAAATTGATTCCCTTTTATTATGCCCGTTGCGACAATTGTATATCAATTCATTTACCAGGTTGGTTAAATGTGATTACTGGAACTTAGTGTTTACCTTAGTAATTGTTGTTTATTCTTAGTGTAGGTTCTCGTGATAATTTAAGGAGTTATGAGGCGATTGCTAGATCTTTACTCATTAATCGTTATAATAATATTAATTGGTGATTATTATTATTATTGATTCTATCGAGCTTGATCCACACGCATACAATGATATTCGAATTATATTTCATGCATGAAATTAAGCGAGACTTGTATATTGAGAGATGTATCTACCAATACTTATATGAATATATGATGAACATCAATTAGTTAAACACACCAAAGTTTAATCAATTAAGCAATTAGAAATTGATGAATAACTTGATAAGTTATTCGATAGTGACTCGTTAGTATTTTAATTGACTTATCAAGTTAATTAAAATGGAACAACTCACTACTGACACATTATTTGATTAGAAGCCATAACGGTCTAATTAATTTAACGAGTTAAACTAATTTCTTAACGAGTTGCTTAACGGGTGAAATTAGGCATTTGGTATTTAAAGAAAGAGACAAGGGTTTTTCATTTCATGAAAATCAAACCGCACTCCCTCTTCTGGAAAAACCGCCCACTCACTTAGTGTTTTGGAAGAGAATTTCTCTTTCCATTTTGTTCCTAATGACTCTAACTAGAGGTCAAGCTTTCGGATTCGATTCCTCTGGTGTGTAAAACTGAAGGACATCGTTTTGGTGTTGGACAAGCAATTGGAGAGGTTTTCGAGGGCAGCAGCTTGTTAGCTTGAGGAGTTTGTTTCATTTAGATGTACAGCTGCTGATGTAAGAACTCTTTTATTCATATTGCAATTTATGTGTTTTGAATTAAATATACATTATTTTGGGGATATTCCAGTGTATGAATTTGGTATTTTATTCTGAGTAAAATTCATCTTGGATTCCTAACGAGGCATATGGAACTTACTGCATGCGTGTTATCTCGGTTTCTATAAGTGGGGTATCGAACGGCCAAGACATATTCCGTGTCTCGTGGAAAGATTACCGCTTCTTAGAACTTTCCGTATGGAACCTATGTAGAAACTTATCGAAATAGGTGTTCGAATTTCAGTCCGATGAGTTTCTTTTGAGCGATCGTATGTATCTTGATTCGAGAATGTTGGGGAACTACCGTAGGTTAACTAGATTTGATAAACATTTGCATAACCGTGCTTTGGGTGACTCAGTATTGGTATGTAATGGGTTTCAATGATCGATATGTCATCCCTACGTACATGACTATGACTCTCTTAACTCTTGTATACACAAGAATCTTACAGCTTGAAATCCAAAACTTTTGATTCTTGGCTTGAATTTTATTTCTGGATGCTTCTTGATCCGTGATAGATGTATACGCTACTTGAGTCCTTTCGGACATGTAAACCGGGAGGATTGTGTCGTGTACACGTCCTCTTACAGATTCCCATTCGGGAATGCCGTTTTTACATCCATTTTCCATATTTAAATGTCGTAATATCTGTGATAAATTTAAGAGAATCAGATAGTTTAAACTTTACAAGTGGTGAGAAGGTTTCATCGCTAATCAATTTCTTGAATCTGTTTGAAACCTTTGGCTACTGTCCCCAGCCTTATATACATGGGCGTTTCCATCTTTATCCGGTTCGTTTAACACCCATTTATACTCGATAGATTACAGCCATAGAGATGAAATTATCGATTTCCGTACCTCGTTGTAGTGCGTTAGTCGTCTTGAATTTAAAGCTTCCCGTTCGTCGGCAAATCCTTTTCCTCGTTGCTTCTTTATATGAAGAAGGCTCGTCACATTCAAGCTGAAAACTTACATCATCGCTGGGGTTTTTGGCGGGATTACATCGATAAATGCCGAGGGGTTATTGGTGCCAGGAGTTCGTCCACGGTTTCGTGGGTTGAGTGGAACGTCTTACATGTAAAAGGCGGATCCATCTCTGAGGAGATCAGGAGCATTAACAACCTCCTCTCGTTCTTGAAATAGTTCAAGATCCTTCTGATCTTTTTGTCCATGAGTTCCTTTTTAAGAAAGATACGGTCCTGGCAACAAAGATTTTGTTCTCGTTTTCTAAGAGAAATAATATCCCAAAGTTTCCTTAGGGTATCGATGAAGTAGCATTGCCGGTTGGGTCACAACTTATCTTTATTTAGCTTTCTTAGCATAGGCTTGACTTCCCTAAATTTTCATGTATCTTATCTTGGGAGGTTTCTTAAACCGTAACTCATGTGGGTTAAGGAGGGATTGAGTTTGGAACTTTGTTAGTGTATGCATTGCGGTTCAATCATATCCCCCATAGATTAATTTGGTAGTGTTAGAGGTACTCATCATTGATCGAACCGTATGCAAGGGTTAGATTCTTCTAACTTTCGGATACACCGTTATATTGGTCTTCTGACGGGGAGGTAGAGGCTGCGATGTTGCGCGTCTGCTTAGATGTGATTCGAGTCGTGGCTCTCAGTATTCTCACTTTCTAGCGAATGGAGAACCTTGATTTTTGTTGAGTTGGTTCTGACTTCTGCTTGAAACTCTTTGAACAACTTTCAAAGGCCGTGTTTATTAGCCAGCGGATATATGTAACCATATGCAGCATAGTCATCGGTGAAGGTTATATGAAATAACACAGTACGTTTAAGTATTCAAGAGAAAAAAATTGAATAAATTGCTTGGTGGTGGCCGTGGAGGAATTAAATATTTCGGAGAAATTATTAAAAATAATATTATATTGGTTCTGGGGCAACTCAAGGTAGTATTTTCTAATAATTTTTGGAAGTAGTGTAGTTAAGTCGAGTCGAGAAATAATATGAATGGTAACCCTGAAAATAATTTTAGGCGTGTAGTATTGTTGGTGATATATATATTTTATCATTTTACATTTAATTTAATTACTATAACACAAAACCATAAACCATTCCATTGTTGAGTTAGCTTAACTATAGTTGAGTTAGGTTAACTAATTTGGATTAAACTAATTTGGATCGGGGTTAAAGCAACTATAGTTGAGGTTAAACACAATAAATAAAACTTTCTAATATCAAAAACAAAGAAAAAGCACCATCCTCAATTTTCCCAAAATATTTCTTCCATTTCAAGTTGAATTCAAGCTCAAAGTTATCTATGCGGTGGTGTTGTGAAAGTAGATATGTGAAAGCATTAAGAAATTTTTTGGGGTTATTGGTGATGTGTTAGACGATAGTTGTATATTGGAAAACCTTGGGTGACTACTATATTCGGATGTCAAGACATTCAGTAATTTAAAATTTGTTGAGTTGGGTTTGATGAGGAATTGCAACCGTATGAATGAATCTAATAATAAATGAGATGATATGATGACACGTATGAGTGGATATTGTCGATATAGGTGATATGAATATTGAGGTTGAGTGGTATTATTGATGGTTGATTTATGATATTGATAACATGATAAAATATGAGTGGATAGTTGTTGATGTTATATAAGATATTATGATGATAGCAAACGTTAGTACCATCATTGGCGGTTGAGGTGCTGCCTTGCAAAGGCGGATGAGTTGAAATGGTCGATATGACATAAATTGATGTGATTAATATAAAATAACTATTATGATATGACTGATGATATGATTAATATGAGATATGAAGATGATATATATTGTAGTTGAGATGTACGACGTGCGATGATTATGATATGGTTAAATTGTATATTGTTGAGTTGTTAATATTCATAGTATGTTAATAATGTGTGTGTATATTTGGTAGTATATGAAATAGAGTTATGTTAGATTTTTGGAAGTGGGTATGAGTGGTTGAGGACTTCTGATGCGGATAAGGTGCTTGCGTGAGGTGTTGTTGTCTGATGTGTTTATGAGATATTAAGTGAGTTATGAAGATGATTACTATAATACGAAAATTTCATTGGGCGATAAGATGTTATGAAATTAGATAATAAGAGCATAATAAAAGGTGAGTTGCGACAATAAAACAAATTGAGTTATGAGTAAATTTCGAGGACGAAATTTTTATTAGGAAGGTAGATTGAAATAACCCGTTACGTTTAAGTATTCAAGAGAAAAAAAATATTGAATAAATCGCTTGGTGGTGTGACACGTGGAGGAGATTAAATATTTTGGAGAAATTATTAAAAATAATATTATATTGGTTGTGAGAGCGGCTTCGAAGGTAGTATAAATAATTTTGGGCTTGATGTAGTTAAGTAAATTCGAAATATTTATGAATGATAACCGAAAATAATTTAGGCGTGTAGTATTGTTGGTGATATATATATTATCATTTTACATTTTAGATTTAATTCTTATATGAAAAATATGCTTAATTTCCATTCTTGAAGTGGAGCAACTATAGTTGAGTTAGGTTAACTAATTTGGGTTAGGTTAAGCAACTATAGTTGAGTTAGCTTAATAAGTAAACTTTTCTAATATCAAAAACAAAGAAAAACTTCATCCTCTATTTTCCCCAAATATTTCTTCCATTTGAGTTGAATTGACTTAAAGTTATCTCTTGAGAACAAATTGATCATGGGTATTGATTTTGAACTTTGAATCTATTTATTTTTTAGTTTTAAAGTTGACTTTTTACAAAGTTAGGTTGACTTGTATTTCAAAGTTGGGAAATGGGCAGCATTATCAACGTGTATGTATGTCGAGGTTAAGGATGATGTTTGAAGATCTTGATGATGTTGGTTGAAACTTACAGAGGCTAGTTGACTTTTTGAAGAAAAAATAAAGAATTCCAATAGTAAATAAAATTCTATGATGTTTATATTTTTATTTAAAGCATGTTAATGATATGAATATGACTCATAAAGAAAGATTTGATTTTAGTCGTTTAGTAGTACATGAATTTAAGTAGTTGACTATTGTTGACTTTTGAAGTTAAATATGATATAAATAGTAAAACGGCTCTAAAAATTATGCAATTTGGTTTATATGTATATTTTAACCTATAGAACAGGTTTGGGAAAGAAAAATTTGATTTTGAAGTCAGTTTGTATTTATTATGATTTTTGGAAGTTAAATGGCTAGAAATTGTATAAAATATGAAATAAATATCATAACTTTGAGAAAAATAAAAATATTATATATGGAAATTTCCTATTGTACCATAGGTACCTGGAGCCAAATTTTCGAAATGGTGAATTTTTACTATTTTGGTACAGTTTAATTACTAAAATATATTTTGAATGAAAAGGAGATGAATTGGAGTTTGAAAATGAAATTGGCGATGTTCGATAACTTTGAAGTTGTATGTGACTATACCCAAATTTAGTATTTTTCAATGGTTTAACTATTTATTTTGATTTTGAGTGTTAAATCAAGAGTAGAAATGTATTTAAATGGAGAAAAATGGGTTGTATTGCATAAAATATTTTTTGAGGCTGAGAATGGTTTTTACTCTAAAATATATTTTGAGCTATGATAATTATATCAGGGTTGGATTTTATTAGGTATGTATTTGGAAATTAAAGAGTAAAAGGGAGAATATAAAAAGGAGAATATAAAAGCAAATGATTAATAATACAACAATACGCTCTGGATAGGAGTCGAGTGAGGATTGGGAGCTTTGGAATAAATTGAGTGTATGGTTGGCTCTAGCATAAAGGTAGTATATCTGGCATTATGGTAACTTATTACATATAGTGTTTATGTATTGATATATATGTGTGTCGATGGTTGAGTTGTGGTAAAATAGTTGGTTATATTGTATATAGAAGTGCTTGATAATGAAATGTTATACGCATGTTTAAGTATAGATTTGATGAGTTGCGATGGAGTATACATTAGTTGTGAAGATTTGGTAGTGGTTTGTGGATATTCTGACCAAAACAATATATTTGGAAACTACGTATGTGATTTGATGTGCTCACGGCCAGGCTACGGAATCTGAGTAGATGTCTGATGTACTCTGAAGTGCGGTAGATGTCGAAACCCTTGTGTCATGGGACACAGAGAACTCCCCTGAGATAGAGGTAGAAGTGTATATATATATTTATACATATGCTCGTTGTTTAATTTTTAATGGCCATAGGAGTGGTGTTTATGATGGGAAGTTAGTATTATGCTGATAGTGTACAACGAAATTAATAAATAGTTTATTATTCATAGAACTACTATATTGATTCATAAGTTGTATTTGATACAATCGTTGAATGCGTTGACCTTATATTATTATGCCCGTGTTTATGATTTAGATTAATACTGTAAAGATATATGCTTTTATCGTATACGCGTATGTGTGGTTGGTTACCACGCAGCGTGCGATGTTATTCACTAAGCCATGACTTATCCCACTTTTCCTCTATGGTAGGCGTTTATGCCTAGGTTTCTAGGAGTTGATTACTTGAGTTCTTGAGGCTGCGTTGACAGGATTCTTAGAATGGATCGTAGGTGAGATGGTGGTGGCTAGGTCACTCTGACATTAAATATTTCTTTATATCTTATATGAAATCCCAAAGAACTGATAGTGTCGTTATTATAAGCAAATAGCATCTTGAGATTTTTGTTTAATGAGACTTGGTTTTATTTTGATGAGATGTGTAGTTCACCGTTATGGACAAATATTTTAATTAATATTAAAATAAAGTCAATTTATTGTAAATTAAATCCGTATGGTGGCTACGATGTTCATGTTGTTGGCGCTCCCGACCCGGGGGGGCCACTTTGAGGCGGAGTCGTTGCATTATAAAGTATGAGTAATCCTCTTTACTAGTATTTAAATTCGGTCCGCATCTGTCTGTATGTATGATTCCCAAACAAATCTGCCACTCGGTTTTATTGAAGGGAGACTTGAGTAAATGCTTGCCCGTGGCTTGACTCGCGTAGTAATCGAGTGATTCAAATTCATCCAGCTACTTGAGAATACCATACGCTCTAAGTCTTTCATGCGTTTGTCACTAATGTGACCCGAGCACAGGAATGCAGCGGTATGTTGGATTGAAGTCATTGATTTTTCTCCTTTTAATGTTTACGTTATAGGTCTCTTTGTTTTGTGTCCCCGCTTGCGTATAGACCATTTTAACGTGCTTGTTACCATAAATTATTCCATCTCGAGAAATAAAGCAATATTCGGCATTTATTGAAATTGAAAAGCCATCCAAAGTTAAGCGAGAAATGAAAATAATATTTCTGCTAAAATGTAGGTACAAAATAAACGTTGTTCAAAACAGATTCCGATCGCATGGGTAATGCTAATCCTAGTAGACCGGTGGCTTGATATCAACTTTAATCGTCCGCCTTTCTCGGTAGTCTGCTTAATCTCAGTCTTTAGCATTTGATAAATATGAGTACTGAGCCGTTAATCTAACGCCCGTGTCAGTAAAGTTTCCTAGAGTGATAACGTAAATACACATAGTTAGAATGAGTGTAGTTCCGTTCTTTCTTTTTAGCAGTACTTACGGTTCAACTTCGGTGTCCGCTGCTCCTGATGATGACATTTGTCATTGTTTTGGCAAATCTGCTTGGATGTCTTTGGGCTTGCGGTGGTTGGCTTGTTAGAGCACCGCGGCCCGCTTCCTTTGAAGCTGATGGCATTATGTACCATCAGCAGAGTGCCGAACTTTGCCCGTCTTAAGGTTACGCTCGAGCATTGATGATCGCATGTAGCTCCGATAACGACTTATGGAGCGTCGTGTTAAAGTTCATCATAAAGTTCTTCGAGCAGTCGTAACGACTTGAAGATGATGTCTTGCCAGTCCACCAGACGGTATTTGGCTGATCAGCTTTTCGACCCGGCCTATTATCTTTATGACATGGGGACCACTTGGCAGGTCGTTTACCCGGCTGTCAGTAGAGGGAGCCTGAAACCCCGATATACGTACCTCGCGTGCGTGCCACTTTTGCGGAATGAAACTTTTCCGGTTTGCGTCGTCTTTGTAAGCGTGTTGAAGTGAATATGAAGATTGAGCTCAATGTTTGCAGCGTTAGGCATTGGACATTATTAGCGTCGTCACTTATGCTTTGTTGATAGGAAAATTGAAGCTTCACCGTCACTTTCTTGGAGTTCTGAGGAAGCTTGGGTTCAACACGTACATGCTTTCGGACTTGAGAACTGATACCGAGTTCTAATGATAATAGGAAGTTAATTCCATTTTAATTTGGATTTTTTCGGTCTTGGATCGGAGAGTTTCGAGTTAATAGTAATGGGATGTCATTTTGACTACACCAAGATATGTAAACAAACAATATTCGGATTTAGAACATAAGAATGTTTACAATAATAGAACATAAATACTGAATAACTTCTGATCAGCTGAAAACACGGAGTATACGAACTTTCATATAAGCGAATCTCGTCGTATGTGTTGGAAATCAGGAGTATTTTGATTTGTATAATTATCTTTTATTCTGCGACAATTGTTGTAACAATCCATTTACTAGTTTTAGTTAAATGAGATTACTCAAACTAAGTGTTTAAATAAATAATAATTGTAAATTACTAAAATGAGGCTTCGCGATAATATCGGGGGTTATGCGGTGCTAGATCCCGTACACCAATCCATATAATAATCATAATGGTCAATTATATTATTATACGGCTAATATAATCACGAGCTTAGAAAGGTCACATACATCTGATGACGTTGAGTTATATTCCATGTATGGAATTAAATCGAGATTGTTAAATTGAGATTGATTAAAACCAACGAGATACCCAATGAGACTTTTTACATTGATAATGTAAAATACAAATTGAACAAAACAAATCAATTAACTTTCTATTTCAATTGTGGTTTTTTTAACGAGGGAGAGACATTAATGCTTCTTAAGTTACTTACTCGTTTAGTAATAAATTAGTTAAGCTGCTTACTTGAGTTAGCTATTATTTATCGAAAAATTACAGGCTATTAGAAGCTGAGAAACCAAAAGGACTATATAAGGAAAAAGATGAAATGAAAAAAACTAGATTTTTATTTACTATACACTCCTACTCGTTTAGAGCCGCCTACTCCCTTTCCCACTTTGGGTTTTATGAGTCAAGTTTTGACTCAAATTTTCTTGTCAAGCTTCAAGTAACGTTACATGAATCCGATCGCCGAGATTCAACTCTTGGTGTGGACTAAGCTGGAGGCATTTAAGCCAGTTGAGGGATTCTCTGAGGAGGATTACCATTGAGGAAGAAAGTTGCTAATATGCGTTGCGTATTGTAAAGTACTCTTGTATTCATGCGTGTATGGTTTCATATATATGCCATTGTAATTTATTAATTTACTCGTTTATTCGATCTTTAGTTCGAACTTGTTCCATGTTTTATTATAGTTGCGTAATTTTCCAACAGTGGCATCATGAACATGTTTAAGTTGTATAATTTCGATTATATTTTATATATAATTTGTTATATAAACACATTTTATATCGTTTTTATATTATATATTAACACGACCATGAATATATATTATGAAGAATGATTCATAAATAAATATATGTTTTATGCGGTTGTTGAGAGGATTTATCATATTGTTAATGCGGTGATTTGAATTTCGATTTGTGTTTCATGAATTGAAAGAATTTTTAAAATATTTTTTGGATTGAAATATAAGTGTTTTTATTATATTTGAGGCATTTGAATATTTGAATAATTCCACCGATTTTAAATGCGCATTCGAGGGGCGAGAACGTCTCAAAAATTCAAAAAATTCAAATATAAGCGTTTATTTTCTGGAATGTTTGTTGTATAATAAATTTTTGCTAAATGATTTTAACAAAAGTCCAATTGGAAAAGTTCAAGAAAATTGTGTGAAATGTGCGGTAATAATTTGAATTTTTGAATGTGTGTTTGAGGCCTTGAATCAGTTTTCCAAGCTGTTTGAATTGAATAAAAGCTGAATTTTTTGTGAAATGGGCGTGACAACTGGGAGGCCTCGAGGCGCGTCAGGTCTGGCGGGCGTTCCGACCACCCGTTAGTTTCGTCTCTGGATGGACCATTAAGTAAAGCGTTCTTCCTCGAATTTGGTTGTTACAAAAAACTAATCCGTTTTTAAAATTATTAATTTCAGGTTTTTGTGTATTATTATCATTTTATTATTATGATAATTGTAATTATCAATTTTTAAAGATAATAAAGTTTAATTCAATAATCTCTTTCATTATTTATCCTTTCATAAATATATTTATTTGAGGATATAATCATGGTAATAATTTCTAGTTAAATTATTTGATATAATTATTCTAATAATTGTTTTATTGTATATGAAATAGTTATTGTAATAACTATTGGACACACAATATATGTTAATTATATATATTTCATGGATATAATTATGAGATTCAAATTTGAATTAATTTCCTATCACATTTAAATTATATATTTATGTGATTAATTTTGATTGTATAATAAAAATGGAAAGTATCACATATGTTTGTCGATCATGTATTTGAAATTTAGATTGATTGAAATTATTTATCTCCAACCACATAATTAGTGTTTATTTTATTTTTATTATATAATTGATTACATGTTTATTACATATTAAGTGCATGATTATTTATGAATTAATGACATATTTATTTAAATAGCCGTAAATTAAATTTGTAATGACTTTAAATGAGTCGTTTAATCAGGTACCATTTAATATATTAAATACATAGTTTATGTGTTTTTAATTTATTATATATTATAATGGGAGGAATGGAAAGGGGATATCTTACGATATAACCCTAGTTGTATTTTTTGAAATATGTGGTATCTTGACCCAGTTTATACATTTATGCATGGCCTTAATAAAATCGTTTTTATTTATTTTATTTTACCCATGACACAATATGTCTTAGTTGGGTTAATAAATAAATGTACATTAAATGGAGGCATTGAAGATGGGCGTTCGGTATATAGGCCTAAGTTTCCGAAATGAATAATCTGAGATTATACTTGAAAGTGTTGTTGTAATAGGTTTATTATTTATTGTTTAGGGTGTATATTATCTCTTCAAATGTGTATTATTTGTTTTATTTTGCGATGTCATGTGCTTGAGTATGTGCCGTAATACATGTTAAATAATTAATCAAATAATATGAATCTCCCGTAAAAAATTTAAGCACTCGTGTCGAAATACTTTAAAGTTGTAAAAACATCGCGATCGCCGACATGGCGGGTGTACTAGTATTGTGATAGAATGCGACCCGATGGATCATGTTAGTGATTTCCATAACGTTGTAAGGCTTTCGATGATCATTCAAGCAATAAGTTGGTTACAATTGGTCGCTTAACCGGTGGTTTGCATAACGTTGTGGGCTCGGTGATCGCTGTTATGTAAATCCACAGCCCAGACATGCTAGTAACACCCGAGTTATGTGGTTTTTACATAATTAGTTGAATTAACCTATCTTACTATGTTGAACTTTCAAAATATATGCAATATTCTTAGTTTGAAATTCTAGTATAGTAGGTCTTGCATACTAACATTTTGTGAGTTTGGAGTATTGGTATTGCTACGATTTATTTTTGTAAAGTGTTTGACATGATAGATTACTAAACGGTTGTTTTCACATACTTATTCTTGTAGAATTGAAATGGCTACTCTAAGACACTAAAATACTTGCTTCAAGCTACTTTAGCTCATTGCGTATGTATAATGGGTGTAAATTTTGAGACATGGTCCGTGAGTTGGGCGTCTTTGAGTTGCGGGAGATCGAATATGCGATTTAAAGGAATTCCTTAAAGGCCTTCCGAGGACACGGATGTGTCTTATTTGGGAGAAATATGAGTTACCGCAGACGATGCTCAAAAAGCAAAATGTCTTATGCTTACTCAAATAGGTCGAAGTTTCAGGTTACATATGATGTGTATCGTGCACATAAAATTTATCGAAGCTACGGAAGACAGAGGAGTGTGCGAAACATGAAATCACGAAACGCTTTAGATTACCGTTGAGTGCAAACCAAAGCCGCGGTGAATCCGATTGTCTGATTGATGCGTTAATGCGGATCTTTCATTATCTGGAGTAAGTCATGAATTAGAGTTTTTAAATCACCGTGAGATCGAACGACGAGATGGGGTTATACCCACGTTGTTAAGTCCATGCATAATCGATATAATAATCATAAAGGTCATTTATATTATTATCACGGCTAATATTATCGAGCCGGGAAGATTAGCATTACATCTGATAGCGTTGAGTTATATTCCATGTATGGAATTAAATCGAGATTATTTAAATTGGGAGTTGATAAAATAGCGAATACTGATCGAGAGTTTGATAATGTAAAATACTAATTGGACAAAAGCAGATCGATTAACTTGCTATTTGATTGGCGGTTTTAACGAGGCTTATTAGTAGCATTAAGTTGCTTACTCGTTTAGTAATATAAAGTTAGTTAACGGCCTTGAGTTAGCTATTTATCAACGAATCGAAACTATTCGGCCGAAACAAAGGGACTATATAAAGGAAAGATGAAATGAAAAAAACCTAAGCTTTTTATTTTCTCTCCTCACTCCTCTACGTTCGTAGCCCGCCCACTTTAGGTTTTTGAGTAAGTTTTGACTCAAATTAACATCAGATTGCTTTGTTTCTGGCAGTGCAAATCTTTTAATTAATTATATTAACAGTTAAATAATTAATTCACATGTCATTCATTTAGAAAAAACAATACAGGCCATATTTCATAAATACAAATAATGCATATCATAAAATCTACGTGGCATCGTCAACCTTAACTCTAAACATATATTATACATGAATAAATTAATTATCTAAATTATATTTATACATGTATAGCATGGATGATTAAACTGAATGATTACATATCCGTCAATCGAAATATATATACTATTGTCTTATTATCAAATAATATAAATGATTGCTGATTAAAATTCAACTTCAATTTTATGCCATTATATAAGTATTTAATTATCAAATAATTTTATACTTATATCTTAATTAAATATTTTTTCGAAAATTTACTTATTCCTAATCAAATTAATTATTTTCATTTTAATAGAAATTAAAACTAATTTTAATTTAATTAGAAATATTTAATTGTAATAAATTAAATTGAATATATTAACGAGTCAATAGTCCAACCGAACGATAAATGGGGCTGAGCCAAAAGACGAGCCCAATTATGCTCGAACCCTAGGGTTCGGAGTTCACCATTGCCACCTTGGGCGGTGGTGGACGTGTGTTATCATACGTTCCACCTCCGGAGGGGTGATGGTGAATACAACTTTATATTTTTTGACTTAATTAAATAATTTTCTAATACAACAATTAATCAGAAAAATTATTCCAATATTCCAATATATTAATTTCGAAACTGACTATCTATTAATCATATTTAATTGATGTTAATACATAAACAAAGTTAAAGCTTAACAGAAAGAAAAATATAGCATATATTCGAACTTATGGAATTCAAGAGTAAAGTAGTAGTACACTAAATACAATCTACAAATCCGGTTACGAGGCCCACTTGTTGAGGTGTTTCTAGCATTATAGATAATATTATAACAATACTGTGAGATCACAGATCCCGCAGTCACTACTAGTTGTATAAACAATGAGTAAAAGAGGCGAAAATTATGTACCGTTCTTCGGGGAATAATAATAAGAAAATAAAACGCGAGAGAAATATTGTGGCGAAGACCCACGACCATCAAAGAGGGCCTCCAAGATTGTCCACATAACGGCAGTCAGTTCCTCCGGAGTTTTACTTCCTTTAAAATATTGAACTATATGCGAGGTGGGCGAGGAAAAATTCAAGGAATTTTTGATAAACTAAAACAAGAAGAGAGGGAGAAAAGAAGTTTTTTGTCTTCACAAAGTGAATATCAAAAGTGAGTGAGCAAGTTTCTTCTCCAAAAAGTGGCCTTTATATAGGCACCAAAATTTCTACTTTTTAGGATTTTATGGAGAGTTAAGCAAAAACTCTACCACCTTCTTAAAATAGTCGACTAAGGGGGGGGATGTTCTGAATATTCTTACTTCTTATCCTTCAGGCAAGGCACGTTAAGTGGCAGCTGAGGTAGAATATTCTTGAGATTGTTTCTGCAAGGAAGATTCAGAGCCTATCCCACTAAACCATCCTAGTCGAGACTAGGGAGTTGATTTTTTTTCACAATTAAAAATACTTGATGTTCTTATAATTTCCCATTTAGCAGTGATCAAATGTAAATTATATCTCATTTTAGATTTGTGTATTATGTGAGCCTCTTAGGCTCGATTGAAAAAAAGTCATATACTAATAAATATTAACCGAACACTATATGTTAGTATATTGGTTATAGGTGGACCCACAAATAATGTCATAATCCACACAATGTAAGTATCGAAGTATCCTAATATGATTCATTTAATCGAATGTATATAGCAGACTTCTTAAGCTGAGTTAATCGGTTGGCCTGTTCAGATTGTTCAACGGGTGCTATTTCAAATATCTCATATTTCCAACAATTTAATCCATATCAATATTTCATTAATGGTGCGTGTAGAGCAATAAATTACATAGTGAGTTCCTAGTTAAACATAGCTCTAGTATGATTCAAAACCAATTTTGGCAACACAATTACTCTCTTGGAAATGTGCCTTGAATTGTTGTTGTCAAATCCAATCAGTCGGAACTTATGATCGGAGTTGTAACCCACAACCCGTGTCTGACAGCGTGGCAGGATAGCAGTCGGGACTGTGTCGGGGAATGCCATGTCCTAACCAAATGACCCAAGGTTCTTGACGAGCATTTCGAGACTTGCATAGGGATATTGTTAAGAATCCTACACCGTTGATGACAGCATGATTGATAATAGCACCAGATCACACCTTCGGGATACCTGACGACGATCTTAACCGTAAGTACAAATAATTGTGGTGTCATCAATTATACTAATTACTAAGATCTACATGATTGATCTCACTAATTCCAGACAAGACAGCAGAAAGAATAAGTGCGAAAATTAAGCACACACAAGATTTCTATTTGGTTCACCCTGATGTGAGCTAATCCGACTGTGAGATCCACTAATAATCACGAGGAATAATTGTTACAAAAGGCTCGAGAGAACCCTATTCTACCATCTAGCAATTGATGTGTTAATACACTAAAATATCTATAAACAAGATCTCTCAAATTAGTGTTGGACTACGAGTCCGTACACCTTGTTTTAATAATGACTTAAACATTGATTTACTATCTAACATACATATTGCTTAAGTGATTTAATTCATAGGTATGTTAGGCGGTGCTTTGTCGGATGCAAAGTTACGACATTGATATCAAACAAGCACAATATCAAGGCATTGAAGACAATGAAGAAATGTCATGAGCTTCAAAGGGTGATTTTTGCAATGCCCAAAATATGAGTATGGTGAGATAGAAGAAGAATCAACCATACAAAGCTTGAGAAAGTGAAGAATAAGCGATGAAGAAAGAAGATCGTTCAATCTACGCTCTTGAAAGGACCGAAGAAGAGAAAAGTTCACGAAGAATCAAGATCGAGGAAGAGCCGAGTCTTGGATGCAAGCCAAAGATTAGGTAAAATTTATGAAGCCAAATCTTACTTACTTTCTTTCACTTGATCTTGATTGAAGTTCTTATTTGGGAGATATTTTCAAATCATTTTTGACTAAAAGATCTTAACGTTTCAATATTTTTAGAATGTTTGTCAAAAGAAAATATTTTGAAAATCTTAATGTATAAAACTGGGTTTTGAATACATTTTATTAAAGGATTTTGAAAAAACTTGATAGCTTTTTAGTCTAAATCGGAGCTATAACGAGCGGAAATGCGATTTTAAGTTTTGCAAGCGCTTCATCGAGAGACAATCGAGACCCAAAGGGGTCTCGATGAGGTCTCGATGATCTACTGGCTGTTTTCTCTGTTTGAACCCCATCGAGGACCTAGGCTCGATGCGGTCTCGATTCCGTTTTAACTCCATTTTCTCACCATTTAAATACCGTCTTCCAAACTCTTCCCCAACTTTTCCCAAACAATTCTAAATGTTTTTATACTCATTTATCATCTTTAAAACACCAAATCTCTCAAACACATGAGCTTTAATTGTGATTTATCAAAGAGAGTGAGTTTGGTTTGTGCTAAACTTTGAAATGAGAAATGAAACTAAAACATTCAAGGTGTTGATGAAATACTCAAATAGAGTTCAAAACATCAAAAGTCTTATCTACTCAACAAGGAGTTGAACAAACTTCAATGTATTATCTATTCAATGTAAGGAGTTATAAATTGTTACTTGAATTGTAATGCTATTGTAGCTACATTGAGAACATTTAGATTGAGTAAAACAAACGATCTCTATTCTATAAAGAGATGTCCCATTAAGTTAGAATTTGTTCTTCATACTAGAGGCTTGAGGGTCCGAGGTGTTGTGAGGATTACCGAGCTAGGAATCGAGTAGATTTCCATAGTGTTGAGGCTAGTGCTCAAGCAATAGGACATAGAGTGCTCGAGGTAGTGGAGTTGCATCTCCGACGGTGGGTTGAAATCACGGGGTGTGTCCTTGGGTTCTTAGTGGTGTAATGCGAGAAGTTATGAGCTAAAGTTGTAAGTTGGTTTGGGCTTCACCAACATTTGAAGAAGCGCCATCTAGTGGATTCTAGTGAAAGCCTAAGGTGAGGAGCCTTGGGTCGGGGATGTAGATTAGCGAACCTCGTGAAAACACCGTGTCGAGTTTGCATCTTCTTTCCCTACTCTTTACTTTATTGCACATATTATATATATGCTAGAATTGCTAGGATTCGATTATATGCTAGTTTATACGCTTATTGAATGGCAGCCGACATATAATTGAATTATTGTGTTAAATTGATATGTCAAGTTTAATCGAGCTAAAATAGAATATCCTATGTTGATGTAATTCAATATTCATGACTAGGATAGTTTTGATTTGATCAATGAACTTAATTGATATATTCGCGCCGATCAAATCATAATTAAACTTGCTATCAAGAATAACCCAAACTCACCTAGTATATCTATGTATTGAATTGTGGTATGTTTAATAGATTGCTAGGATTGATCAGCAATAGCCATGAATGGACTTAATGCGTATTATGCATGAATGAAGCAATGTTAATATTGATCAAATGAGTTTTGGATGTTTATTGCACATAATGATTGCTAGATGGATTTTATTGTTTCATCTTTTATCTAGCATTCATTTGAGGGTGTTAATATAGCATATTCCGCATTTGTTTTACAAATTGCTAAAAATTAAATATTAATGAGTGAAAACGAATTAAAGTTTGTATAAGACGAAAAACGATCAATGACCTCTTAGTCCTTATTCACCCCCTCTAAGGGCGTCATGTCGGCTAACAATTGGAGTGTTTTCTCATAGACATGAAAACCCAAATTACAAGCTTCTCATATGAGAACTCTCTTGAATCTCTTATAATTTTCTCTCTAATTAAATCTCTATCTCTCTTTATTTTCTGCATTTTCCTTAATTCCTTGTTTTAAATTTATATCTATTTCAACAAATTCGCTTCCGTTATAACATACCCAGTCAATAACATAATGGAGTCTCCGTATATATCTCAATTTTATCTAGTGTTGAGACAGAGATCAAACCAAGTTTGATTACAAAAGTTGGGTTTTAGATTGGTACGAATTACCAATATTACTTATTAAATTCGAGTAATGTTGGTTGTGTATCGAGCTACTTGATTTGACAATTAATTGGTTTGAACATATTCATTATATCAAACATTCAAAGAAAAGTAATAAGTAAGCTGGGAAAGGTTTGTTCCAATAACAAGATTAATGTAATTCTGTTAAATGAATCTAGGATTCTAACCCTATTGCTATTAGTAATACAATTGAAGTTTTTTTTAAGAAAATAAAGTGTATCAAGTACTGTAATAAGATAAATTGATAACAACTGATTCTATTGAAACGGGAATTTCAAGTTACGGAGTACTAAGAAATCCGATCCACTGCAATGAACGAATTCTAAAATAGAATAAGCCGTAAAATATTACTGTACAACATCAATCTTGAAAGATTGTTAAAATTATTTTCTATTAAGAACCGAATGTTGTATTGATTGATTAAGACTTTTCGAGTATATTAATATATGAACTTTCATAAATTTTTAGTGTGATATCATGAACAAGCTTCGGTTTACATCTGCGCGGAGTATTGTAACCAATCTCAAATTAGTTAATTAATATATTTCGAGTGTATTAACAAGGCTATAGATTTTATATATTACTCCCTCCGTCCCTAAATCTGTGCCTATTTTTGACTTTTTTATATTATTTCATAAATAACTTTGAACAGAAATATTTTTATTTCAAGTTTATAATACTAATTTAAAACTATATCAATAAAAAAATACATTTCTAATTCTTTCCATCGATATATTTTCATCAAATATTATACAACACAAACAAAATATTTATTACCAAAGTCATCATTTCAAGTTAAAAGCTCAAATTGTTCTTGATTATGATTTATGTGAGTAATATATAATCAATTAGAAGTAATTAAAAGCTAAAAATCATGCTTCAGGACAAGCTAACTGGCATCTTCTATAAATTAATTAAAGATTTAATTAAATTTAAAACTATTATTCTTAAATGTAGGGTATTCATAGGAATACCTTTTGTTACACTCTAGGTCCGCCCATGATATGACCCCACAAATTTTGAAGTATTCTAAGGTAATATTAATAATATATATATTTATATCTAGTTTTAATATATAACTTCTGATTTAATCAAAATTATCGCATTTCAATGATAAGTATGGGGCAAATTATATTCCATATTAAACATTTACTTTAAAAACCTTGATGGTCAACTATCAAAATTCTTGAAGATTTGTCAGAGATTTGACGGTAAAATATATGTGACCGAAATATTACATAGTGTATTTTCTTTGAATATTCAACCACTGAGATTATTAGATTACAGAATCTGTAGATGACACAATTGTCCATCATATAGCAAAATGTCCACATGGTGTTCAACAAGATGACAAGAAAAAAGGTCACAAATATACTTACACCATCATGTTCGCAAACATCGAAAAACCGCGTTGCTGCACGAACAAAAATTAGACATGCAATAATATATATGTAGATGTATATATGAATGTAATTGTGGATTTGGTTTGAGAGTGGGATTAAATAACATTTCAGTCTCAAATAATTTTATTATTGTTATAAATTTGTCCTCGAAAATAATACAAATACTATACATTCATCCTTAAATAGGATAAATAGTGTACATTCGTTCATGTTTTAAAAGTCCAAAACAATATAATTACGAGTGTGTAATCCGTCGATCAAACCCCATTTTTAGTATTAATTGATTTTAACACGTAACAAATCAATTTTTAACACATACATTGGTTATATTTTACTCGGATCTCATTTGACTTTCGTTGTCCTATTGAAATGAACTTTTCTTATTGCTCTGTTTACTACAAATAAAAGAACTAATAAAAAGACAACAAAACTGTTGACATATTGCAAAATCTGTTGATATTCTAGAAATCTAATATTTATATCCAAGTATAACAAACTCGCCTTAGCTTCTTGTTCATGTTCTTCATATATTTTTTCTTTGCAGCCTCCATCAATAGTTACAAACTAGCTAGTCAATCAGCATTTAAAACTCTTTTTGAGTAATGAATAATTCATACATATAATTTCAAAGTTTTTTCAATCAAATCGTTTACACAATTATTACATACTACTACCCACAAACGGATTAAATGTTAAATTTTGATCATCGAGAAAATTATTTAGAAAAGATAAATTAATAGTTAAAACTAAGTTTTTTAAGAGATTAATCGGAACTTTAAATTAAATTGAAATGATTTAATATGAAAATGTCAAACTAAGTTTTCCGATTGATTTTTTCATACTTTTTTATGTGAAGCTGATTCTATTCGATTTTTAGATATATAAACCATATCGACTGAAAATTAATTCGGTTTAAATTGGTCCGGTTGATATCGATTTTATGTTTCTCAAGTTTGGTTCTGCCGATTTTTCGATTTTATAATAAAAACATAATATAATACAAAGTTAATGATAAAAAATAAAATTTCCAGAACAATCCAAAACGTCATGAAGTATATATCATTTAAGCAATTAGTAGTGAAACTTACACTTTGTATTGATTCCTTTTGGTACTAAGTATTACGAAGTAATAAATTAGGTTAGAACTTTAAATTATTGGTTTGAACTTTGAGTTTCATGGATTGTAGTGGGTTTTCCTTTCAGTTTAAAAAATTGTATAAAAAACTAAAAATTAAATGAAAAATTAAAAGATATCAAAAATATAAAAATTTTAAACAAAAAATATATATAGTCGGTTTTATTTACGCTAAAACAAAAACCAGTTAATTTTTTGTTGGTTTTGATTTTCCTAAACCATTTCAATTGTTTTAATTTCTCAATCAAATTGTATAACATTAGGTTTGAATCGGTCGATTTTTCAGATTTAAATCGAACCGACAACATCTCTAATGATGGTAACATGATTCATAAGTAGATGGTTATAATGTAATCACCAATACCTAATATCTAACATGTAAATAAGCATCAATCACTGAATGAGACACAATAAGAGGTAGATGATCTCAGCTGCTAAAATCCCTAAACATCCTATGGTTCATACATACTGACCTAGTTAAAAGTGGTAACACCACCGAATTTGTTCATGAAAACCTTCTATTATATACTATATAATACAACGAGTAGCCTATCGAACTGCATGGAGCCCGAGTTTTGCCCGAAGTTCGAATCTTATTTTTTCTTCCCCGCCTCGCTTTTGTCGCTGTTAGTTTTTT
The DNA here is from genome assembly GCA_019722365.1 of Lithospermum erythrorhizon. Classification (NCBI taxonomy): domain Eukaryota; kingdom Viridiplantae; phylum Streptophyta; class Magnoliopsida; order Boraginales; family Boraginaceae; genus Lithospermum; species Lithospermum erythrorhizon. The sequence continues at coordinate 251,348 of JADFUC010001557.1, forward strand.
GGTTTTCGTTTTCAACCTACTAAAGAATTTCGTTTTCAAACTCTTTAGCCCTTTTTTTTGGATGTTAATTTTTTTGTTAGAAGATTTTATTCATGCAAATCATTGAATTGTTCTTGCTTCTAATTATTCTTGCAAATCATGTTACTTTCTTTCTATTAAGTATTATATATTGGGTTTTAATAAAATATTCGATTTTACCATTGAATTGTTATAATTTAGTAATGTAAATAACCAATTTCTCTAGCTCGGAGCGCATCTCGGTTTTGGATCGTCTCAATGAGCCAACACAAAGTTGAGAAAAAAAATCTCAACTCGATAACACCCTGTATTATGAAAGAGTCGAGTAAACTTGTTGACTGATTAAGAGACAACGCAGCTTAAAACGACGACAAGCTGGGCCATAATTTTAAAGCTAATAAAACGACGCTCTTTAAAAAAAATATTATACTAATATTATCGAATCTACCTGAGTCCGACTACGCTCACACACGTATAGAAAGAAGTGGAATGCCATATTTATTAAAACACTGAGTACAAAGGTTGGTTGTTCTATATTGGGGAGGTTGCATTCATTGAAACTATATGATTTGTGTTACAATTAAGGGATACAATTTTAGTACATGGTTAGTGCACAGGCAGGAGGTAAAAACATTAAATATGATTTCGAGTTAGTTTTATCCCCCTTGTTGCCACTGCCCAAAGGCACCATTGATGATTACAAAGTAATAGAGATGTCACGGGCAAATTATGTGGCTATTTAAGTTTTCTTATTACTAATTTGAGCCTCATGAGATGTGATCTATTAGTATCATAAATTCATGATACTTGGAAGCACTAATGTTGTAAGAATGTTCAACAATTAATGGTTGAGACGAGGAATCAAGAGTGTTTAATAATTGTGTTCGATTAGAGGAGCCAGGCCCGGCCTTTGGGCATGATCAGGGCGCGATCGCACTAAACCTCCGTCAGAATTGTATTAGTATGTATTAAAAACATCATTTGATCGCCGCTACAAACTCGCGACATTACTTGAGTATGCTAATCAGCGAGATATCTCAAACACAAATGATTTGTGCTCTCTCCCTGTCATTAATTACAAGTTCGTGGATCAAAGATATCCTCATGGGGTTCGAACCTCATCAATCAAGTAGGTTTGGGCGCAAGACAAACACCAACTCCAAAATTCTCAAACCATCGATCTACGCCTGTGCTTGTATTTTACGATTAGTTTATATGTGATATTGGTTCTAAAAATACAGAAATTGTACCAAATTATTAATAAAAGTTTTTAGAAATTTCAAAATTTTAATTTCATCGGAATGCATTATAAAAAAAAGTTTAATTTCATATATTGATTGTATTGGGCCGTCGTTATTGTCACTTTGCATATCAATTTCCACTAGAAATTTAAAATTTATTATTTACAATTATCACTCCATTTTCAATTTTGACACTAACCCCAAAAATGTTTCAAAAAAATATAGTGATTACTATTCATTAAATATAATCTCATGAACAATCACATTGATATAATGATTTAACAAATAAGATGTTTAGTTATCCTATGGTAGTTACATAATAATAAGTTTACTTAAAAATTTAAATTATGTCATGGTTGAAAACCTAATGAATCATAGTAAAACACAGTTACAACTATTATAATTATTTCAAAAAAATAATATTCAATTAAATATTTGAATAACCAAAAATAAATTAAGCTAAGTTTGGGGGTTAAGGTTTCATAAAACCATAACAGCAACTCGCCCCATGCCAGGGGCAGAGACGTTACAATTGCTTGTTGTCTTGGCTGGCAGCGGAGTTGGAATGCTAGTCGGCTCGTAAGGGTATGATTAGGTGGGTTTGATTGTTGTTTTTAATTTTTTTAAAATTTCTTCAATTATTAAAAAGGGCCCAACTTCATTATTTATTTGAAATTCGCTCTTAAAGTTCTAATATTTGTGAATATTCCATTTTATCCTTGTTAAAATTGATTTGTGTTATCTTTAACATCAAAAGTGGGCAAGCTAGAGGCAAGTTAACCTAAAAAAATAAATTGAAAGGACAAATGAACCTATAAAAAAGTTGAGTGTTTTCAGTGATCTATTCGAAATTGTAAGGGGCCAATGAAATTTACCAAAAAAAAAACTTAAAATTGGTTAATAAGACGCCGTTATTCTTTATTACGTTTGATGATACACTTTGTTCTTCAAAAGACATTCAAGAGGACCCCACCATTGTGCCATTACCTTTTTTTTTTAACCACCTTCTTTAAAATCTGAGGAATTTAGCATGTAGGGAGTAGGGGTACATGGATGCTATAAAAGAGAAAAAACAGTAAGGAATCTATGAAAAGAGATGCACACCACCAAAGCATTCGAGGAATGAGGATAATATAGATAAAAGTAATTAGTTCATAGTGGATGTTGATTGTGTGCTCTTCACAGTAATTTGAGTTGAATTTAAGATACATAACATATATTATTTGATGATATGTTAATCAGATTTATATCGCCTCCTTTAAAAAGCCTATTTTAAAAATCGAATTATAAAATGCATAAAAATTCTGACCAAGATCGTTTTTCTAAATAAGCGCGAAATTTATAAAATTATTCATTCACTCTATTCACCCCTAAATTTCTTCCTTCCTATTTTGCTATTATTTTTTTTTCTTCCTCATTTTTACTCTTTTTTAATTATATGTACAAATAAATAAATATTTTATTATATACAAATATAAATTAAAGATACCCACATCCATATTTAATATATTATTTATTCATTTAAATTTTTTATTTTATTCCTAAATTTCTATTGACATATTTGAAATATTTAATTTTCAATTTTGCATTTAATAATAGGAATCTCAAGTAAAGATCATACATAAAATGAACCTAAAAAAATAAAAAACGGCAGCTTAAAGTGAATTTTAAAAAATATGTGAGAACTGGACATGGACGATTCCATGTTATTAGAGTATTCATATAACTTTTTTCATAATAGTAATGTACTATTTAAGTTAATATATATATATATATATATATAGTATAGATATATATATAATATAAATATATACTGGTGGTAATAGATTTTCATATATAAGCTCATAATAAATCAATATAGCAATGGATTAATACTTGTATTGATATTAACATTCAATAATTATTAATATTGACTCATTAGGAAATATAGACAAAATGCATTGAAAATGAAAAACATTTAGGAATTTGAAATAACTTTTTTAAATTAGGATGACAAGTATAAAACAAGATCGAAGAAATAAACAACATATAACGCAACTACGTGAGTATTAGGTAGTCTATAGTTAAGAAGTTGATTATGAATGCTCTCAATGCCTATGTAAACATCGAAAATTTATTAAAATAATAATTAAATTGATCAAGACGACTAATCAAATTAAATTATATTAATTGAGTCGCTAAAAATGCCACATGGCTGAGTAGGGTTCTCGATTAAACCCTAACTTCAAAATCGAACCTCGATCAAATAGCGGTTTTCGTGAATTAAGCCCCCGCAATTAATCGTATAAAAAGTACAAGTGGGTTTTACATTAATTAACCCTAAATTTGAACATGAAATAGATTCTCTGTAAATGTACTTAATTAAAGGACTATCATATTATCGTCGAAAATCCCCAATTTTATTGATTAAAATCGGCTATAGCGAACATTCCTGCCCACGCTACCAAAACGAAGATTCTAGAAAGAATTAAAGAAAGGAACACTCTAGGAAGTCTGGGATTTTATATGAAAAACATACTCTCTAACCTAGAAAAGTCTAGAATCTTCCCCGTTACTAATGTAAATGAAGCCACATATACTGAGACTTAGGGAACTCCATAAAATCCGACGGTCTGTGATTCCTCATTTTTAAAAAAATCAACTAAGATCGCATCCACCGAAAACAAAGCCTAACCAATCGGGAAATGAAGATTCGGCTCTAAGCCTATATAACCCCCCCCTCCCTTTCAAATTCCCGTCCACAAATATTCGTAAATGACTCAAAACATGAAAATACAGAGAAAAACCTCTCTAAGCTTAAATTTTAAACCAAGCAAGAAACACCACGCGCTGGCTTAAACACCTCCGTGTGGCCAAAATAGCGCCTCGAACAAGAATACCGCACAAACGCCAGCACACTAAGCTCAAGCAAAATCTCGATGAAAATCTAACGTAAGTTTCTTAAGAACGCTCGAATATCTTCGTGACAGTTTACGCAACCCCGATTATTCAAAAATTCAATGAACACACGATATATCTCGTGTGATAATCATTAAGTTCCAAATAATATGTAATAAACCGAACGCTCAACCCCTATACTGATACTAAGCAAGAAACACGCCGCTATGCCCTCATGCATTGACAAGATTATCAACAACAAGTGTCAAACTCTCCACCTTCATATCGACATTACTTCACAAAGAACACGCCGTTAAGCGCCATCTATAAGATAAAGAAGCAAGAACACTCCGCTTCAACACTCGCCGCTATCACTCCATACAACTTCAAGCTAGAGTCATATCTAAACCAAGTCCCACCGCATAACGGTCTTCGTTAAAAGTCCCACCAAATCATACCGCGTGGCGCGAAGCCCACCATCAACACCAAATCCCACGCCGCAACGCCAGAAGAAATCCAATGTTTTAAAAGAACCCGAGACGTTTCCAAAGCATCAAAGACGTTTCGGGCACAACCAACACGGAAATACGCCAAGAAGCTCTCACCGTCGGACTATCCAAGTCCAAAGACAATATACGCAGCCGTAATGGAAGACCTATCCAACCCAACGAAGACAAGCTGCTCAAATCGCTCAGCCAACCAAGCCGAGCCTAACCAAGCTCATATCAAGTCTGCTAAAGCAAACCAAAGATCTTCACCAAATTATCAAGAACGCCAGGACTCATTATTTGGACAAATAACTTCTTCGATTTGATAAAACTCAGATATCAGAATTTTCTCCTACAAATGAAGTTTATTTTGTACCCCTTTTTATAAATAATAAAAATTCTTCTTTACATTAAAGCCTACAGATTAATTTAGGGACGATTAGAGTTGTCAAATGAGTTTTTGTTTTTTCAAATTAGTTGATGATTCGAAATTTATGGAAGATAATAAAAAACATGGAATTATTACTATAAAAGGCCAGCATAGCACTTTTTTTTTCTAATTTATGTATTGCAAATTCAATGTCTCATATATGACTATCATGTCCAGGTATTATTATCATAGCATTTCTCTTAAATATCTAATATATAAGTGGTGTCTAAATTAATTGTTTAAGTATTTATCGTTTTTTATCTAAGACAAATCTTTTTATGTTCTATATATCTAATAAGACAATTACAGTATAGAAAACATAAATTTAAAAAATGTCTTTAGATAGAGCTTCCTCAAGCTTTGCCTAAGTTGAAAAACACTTTAAAAACACTTAAATAGTACTTACATACATGTGCTATTCTAGATAAGCAATATGATAGTGAATGTAAAATAGTGTTATGAACTGTTATTTAAGCCTAATTGATATCCAAGGCTGTTTTATACTAGTGTAATTAGGAGATATAAATGTAAGAGACAATGCTAATGAAAAATTTATTATTTTTAATTTTTAATGGAAGACAAACTTCTCAACAAATGAAAATTGATATACGATGATACAAAACACTTAAAGTAAAAGAATATTAAGATATACATACAAAAAAGTTGCACTGAGAAAATAAATTACCAAAATATAAATAATGCAGATATTTGATCTTTCAAAATATTCAACTAATTCAATTGGAGGAGTATAGCAAAGAATTAGTGTAGAATATTATTGACAATGAGATCTTAATGGAAGCACGCAAGGGTTGGGTCATGGGTGATGACTTATATAGTTTCATGAACCAAGCATTTATATAGCTGACCTGACATTTTGACACCATATTTATAAAGAAAAATATAAAATTCTAGTAAGATCAACATAAATTTTAAAGACAACTATAATTTTGAAAATACAAGACTTAATATGAAAACCAGGGCAATCGCACCCCTAGATTAAAAACATAATACTATATATATTTTTTCAAAAAATTATATCATTTCCGCTTCCTAATTTTTATATTTAAAGTTTAATTATTAGGGCATGAATATTAATTTGTGACTACTCATATTATTGATAGTATAATTAATAGGCCCAAAAACTTATAACTCACAAATACACATTCAAATAAGTTCTCGACTCTAAATATAATAAACTACTACTTTTAACCCACAACACTTTTACACAATTCACAAAACAATCGGCTCAGGAGTTCAATTCCAAATATAATAAACAATCGGCCGCAATTTTACAACTTCGGGAATTTGAGAAATCGGCTTCTTCAACTTTCGTTTATCAGAGCTCTTCCTTTACTTAATAATAATAATAATATATGAGACAATGGAGTATTATATTAGCTTCTTAACGATTTGCATCGCCTTTATTATTTTATAATATGCCTTATTTGTTTTATAATGTTTTCTTTTTACTAAGTTTAAAACGACCGTTAATATACACATTTTACGATTTAATTTTAATTTGCTAATTTAAAATTTAAGCCATGTGAGTACATTTTATGTAATTTATGTTAGGATTATTAAATTTATTTGATATTTTATAATTTCATATTACAAATTTCATAATGGGAAGAACACAATTAAATCTTATTTTAAAGAAAAGAGTCTCCAAATATCGAAGTGTCGCCAGACGGATCCCTGACCAACTTTGCTCCTAATATCGAACAACCACATAGATTCCGATCAACGCATAAAATTGCTAGCTGACCTGCGAGAACGCCACGTGAAGTCATTCTCCGATCAACAAAAAATGCATCGCTTTTTATATCGTATAGGGCCCATATCGACGGTCCCCGAAAAAACCTTAAATTATTAAGAATGGTCTTTATTTCGCTTTATAGTCTGATTGATTTATTCAAACATTTGCTAATATTCTCCTAAAAGAAATCTTGCTTATTTTCCATGCATTCCTTTTAAAGAAATCAACAAATACAAAAAGGACAAAGCTTTTACTTGAAAGAATTTAATAATTGAATAAACTCATTAGTGGACAACGTGGTGCTTTCTTTGAAACACGTTGGAGGTTCAAATCATGACATAACTCAGAGCGAACAATTAAACATTTTCAAGAATTCATCTCAACATATTGAAATTAAATTACAAAATCAACGCCGCAGCAAATTGTTCTAAATCGCTCAGTCGCAAGTACCAATTGATTCTATGAAGTTTCTTGCACTCCAGGCTTGTCCATACAAAGCGCCACAAAGCGAGCGGTCCCGATTCTAAAAAGAAATGTAACTTTAGAGTTGTTGTAAGATCTCCTCATGGGAATGCCTCTTACACATCACCTTTAATTTACTAGGAGATTCTTTCAATCATAGCAGAGAAAGTCTGAAATTATATTTGTGGAAGAATGGCTGAGTAAGAAATATCAGATATTTGCTGATGAAGTCCGAGATGAATCAAAAAAAAAGAGCAAATGACGCTTGTTTTCGAGGTTTGTCAATGCAGTATGATCATAGGGAGAAAGATTTTTGATTTAGTCTATGTTCAAGATACAAAGTCATTAAGTTCGGTCACACATACGGAACTTTTATCACTTCATAAACTCGATATTAAAAACATGGTATGCCGCCGATATGACGGGCCAAGTAATACGTAGGGGACAAACGGAATGGTTTACAAGCTTTGATTCTTAAAGAATGCCCATTTGCATATGTATCGCTTTTGCACATCGTCAATTGGCATTAAGTGGTCAGTTGCTTAGATGTCATATATGTTCATCAATTATTTGATAATGTACCACTACGTTAATGTGGTAACTAATTCTAGTGCGAGACACGCACGCTATTGTCCGCTCGTCGATCGGTTTCGAGCAAATTTCATTAAAAAAATTGGAACCGGTAAAGGAAAAACCAACCGGTGTTCTTTAAAAAAGACACGGGATACCGATGGAGTTCTCATTTGCAATCTCTCATTAGTTTGTTTAATATGTATCATGCAACTTGCTCAGTCTTAAAATATATAATCAATGATGGGGTTGCACTTTCGCCAAAAAGTTGTCAAGCCGATGGAGTTTATGATAAGATTATTTTCGAAGTTCATATTTCGTATATGATGGCTGAAATATCGAGATAACAGATGATTTATGCAAAGCATTGCAACAAAAGTCTCAAGATAGAGAACGTTTACATTTGGGTTTCATCAACAAGACCAAATTCAACAATTAAGAGAAAGAATGATGGCTTACTTCGTTTGAGCATCAGTTTATTTTCATTGCGAATCATAAGATTTAGATTCCTCGATGATGCAAATTATCAGAAAGCAGTAGTTATAAAGGTCAGATAAATGATATTTTGTGGAACATCATCTGTAGTCGATCTTTTTTAATACTTGTATTGATTTTCAAATTTTTAAGAGTTAGCGAACTAAGTTTTAGAAAATGTGATGGAATTGTTCATACTCACCTCATCATTGAATCCAATTGATGGATTTGTTTTATTTAATGTTGATGATATATGCAAGTTAGCGTCTAAATTTTATCCTGTGATTTTACGATCAAGAGTTGTCATATTTAAAGTAATGGTTAACCATTTCAAGATTAATTTATGTGACAAGTTGATGACTTGCAAAAATGTCTCAACAATTTCCCGTAGTCAGCAGGTATCGAAACAGACAAACAAGCCGCGAAATATATCCGGTTGACAGCCGATTGTCCACCACCTCCAGCTTCTTCACACAATGTAGCTGCAGTCTTTTTCAAGAACAAGATTGGTGGAAAAACAAGGTCAGAACAAGATGGACGGTGACTTCCTTTGTCGATAGTTTGCTGCTATACGCTGGTATACGATTTCTCAGAAGCTACGCCGATTCCATTATGACGCTGATCTTAAAAATCGCTGCGCGCTTCTAAAGACGCCAAACAAGATAAAATGGGCTTAGATTGATTTCTTTTCCACTTAATGTTTCTTATTTATATAGTACATTTTTTATGATAAATGATATTTCTTTTATTTTTATATTTAATCATTCACTTCCTACACAAAATTCTGCTCACCACTACGACAAAATTAAATTTTTCAAAAAATTAAAGCGACTGTCTAATGTATTCCTCCACTAGAATTTGCATTTAGTGTGAAAAATTGAAAACAAATAACACAACTTATCAGACAATATATTGGATTTTCAAGTCCTTCCAGCTATTTCCCTCAAGCAAGAGAGTCAAAAAGAGGAAACCAAAAGTATATGCTCGGAATGGAAAAAGTAGCTGGAAAAAGCATACTTGCAATCATTTATGAATCACAAAACCTTCACATTCCTTACTCTGACCATATAAATTAATGTGGAAATCAGACCAAGACTCACTCAAGAAGAATAAATATCGAATCTGGTAAATAACTGATGATCTATGTATCTTTTCCCCTTTAGTTGAAGCCAGTAACTGTCTACAATAATACACATTTGCAATCACCTAATATTGATTAATAAGATTCTATATTGTTACTATTTGAGTGAGTTAAATTTTCTAAGATATGAAATTTTAGTATAGATATATGAGTCCATGCCACAATAAATAGTTCAATTTGTCTTAATCTCTTATATACTAAATTTGATGCATCACCTTTGTATACACTTGAATATTTCTCTAAATCCATATCATTGAGGTATCCACTAAGTGAAACAGAAATCAACAATGTACTCCGACCAACTACCTCTTTTGAAATTTACTAGATATCTATAATGTCATTAGTCTATAAAAATAACATTAGGACATGCTATGTTTCATTGTCACCATTTTTGCATGTAGTTGTATGTTTACAGAAATAATACTACTTTCTTTTAGCTATATTTATAAAAAGCAATACATCATTATATAAATTTCATTGAGCAAAGACTGCGAGCTAAAAACTAACAAATACGTTTTTATTTAAGATGTCAATTTCATGTTTGTTTAATCTTGTCAAGCTTAAGAAAGTTCTGGGCCCCCGATCAATCGACATATATCCCGGAGCAACCTCTATAGATTCCAGACAGACTGACATCATATCACGGCTACACTTTTTATAAAAAACAAATATAATTTTTTTTGCTAAAAAAACTTCCAATTAAGCACCAAATTTTTGAAATTGACTTTTGCATTTACACGTTTACACACTCATATTCGTTCTTAAAAAACAAAAAGATACTCCCTCGTAACAAAATATATAAATGATTGTGTAAAAAAAATTTTACTTTTCTACAATAGTTGATTGTTGATAATTTCAATATACCTTTTATAATTTCAATGTATCTTTTTATATTTTTAATGTAACTTTTTATAATCCTAATATAGTTTTTCATAATTCCTTAATAAAATATTTTTCATCTAAACAATCATCTATTTTAATACGGATCGGAAGGAATACTCATTAATCACTTACCAAATACAAACTCAAAAACTAATTTTCCCACCAATTCAAATTCCCGCCCTTCCTCCATAGTAGATTGTCCTAGTATTCTACTCGTAATAATCTTTCATTATCAAGAAATGCACTAACCATATTTACCTTTTCAATTTCCATGCTTTTGGCCTTTTGTGTTTTGGTCCAACCATACATATGATATGTTCCCATGAGAAAAAGCTAAAGAAAAAAAGCAACTTCTACTAGTACTACTACTCACTTATTTATATGGCTACTACCTCACTACTTTACTTTCACTTACTACTACTTTCATAGATACCAAGAAGATCTTAAGTATCAAACTAACCCCCTAACCAACCCTTTTTATGTACTACATTGATTCATAACTAATTCAAGAAAATGGAAGACCAATGCAGTCCTCTTAGTTGGGGTTACTACTTCCAAGATGAGGTTAGTCCTTCACATTTTATTTTCAGTTGAAGTTACTCATTTTCATATTTCTCTATACTTACTCCATTTTTTATTTGTCATTTTAGCTATTTACGCATAGATTAAAGGAAAGAAAAAGTAATCAAAAAGTATATTGAAAATATAGAATGACAATCATTTAAAACTATATCATTGGTTAATTGAAAATTTAATGAGCAAAAGTAGTAAAAAACTATACTGAAAATATAGTAGTACAATTTTCTATTGTAAAATGACAAATATTTTAAAACAAAAAAAGTAGGCTAGAACAACAAATTAAAAAAATAGATGTAGTATTAATTATCGTGAGAGTTTAGATTAATGTGATTTTTATTTCGTACTTCAAATTATTGCTTCCTATGATAATTGAACTTGGGGATCTTATTAATCAACAAGGTTAATAAATGTTGTACTTATGTGTTTTGTATAGAGTCTTAAGGAGTTGAAGCATTCCATGTTATACACAACTCTAGAGCTACAAACCACCATTTTATCAGTTCAAGAAGAACTTGCAAGGAAAGAAGATGAGATTTTTCAGCTCAAGAATTTGGTAACCAAGATTACAAGAGAACGAGATGAAGCTCAAGAAAAAAGCCAAACTTTAATTCTTGAAAACCTCATGATTCACCAACAAATCCAACAACAACATGTAACAATTGAACATCAACCTAATATGATACATGGTGCAATATCAAGTGGCACAACTAGCTCTGAAGATGAACCAAGAAAGATAGATAATTCCAACATTTTACAACATTCTTCTTCTGACTATGATGAGAGTTTTATTTCATCACCAGGTAAAGATTTACTAGCAGAAGTGGATGAAAGAATTGCCCTCACGAAATTTTTTCCTGAAAATGGCAAATTCTTGAAAGCAGTGATGGAAGCAGGGCCACTATTACAAACCCTTTTACTTGCTGGGCCTCTTCCTCAGTGGCAACACCCACCCCCTCAACTCAACACAATCGACATTCCTCCAGTGACCATTAGTTCTTCATCTCCAACTCTAACACCAAGGCTTCTTCATCAAGATTCTAGTCTTAGTGCAACAAATTGTGGTGGTTGTTGCTTAAGCAAGAAAAAAAGGGTACTAGAGAATAATAATACTAGTATTAATGTTGATCAAGTCTCACATTCTCCCCCAATAACCACTCCCAACAAGTACCAAAAAGTTGTCCACCAATCATCATTGACCAATTTCTAGTGCTACCCACATGATTATATTCCACTATCAGATAATACTAAATCAGCCATCATTTTCATGTTGTTAAGCATGAGAGGGATGTTTAAATATTATGATGCGTCATTATAGCTAATCAAAGTTTGTACATATATGGTTTGTCTTAGGAATTAAGGAAGTTAGCTAATAACTAAGTTTTAGGAGAGTGTTAGTTAATATGATAAAGACATGGGCTTTATTCAATGAGCCTTTTGGGTATTGAGAGTGTCTTTTTCTCATCTTGTGATGATGACTTATAATTTTATTTTTTTCTAATGTGCCCCCTAGAATATAATTTAGGGGATTTGATAAAATTTTCCAATTGGGTGGGAATTTTATCTTTAAGATGTGATCTTTTGGTATTGTAAAAATTAAGCAAGAGTATCTTGTGATCAGATTGAGGTTTGATTTGGAGGACCATGGTGGTCATCATGTAGAAGATGATTTGTTATTTTAATCAAAGTTAAAGTTGGGCCTTCTATTACATTCTCTTACTTTAATTTCTTCTTATTCCCATTGGCCACATTTTATTTGATTTGACTTGGTATATACTCTTTATACTATTGATTCACTTGTTTAGTTTATGATGGAAGACCTTATTAGCAATTCATTGCCAGATTACGATTGGTTATGTAATAAGTCCATGAATAAGACAATAAGACAGGAAGTAGTGAGAAGGTATAGTAGACAAGAGCAAGTCCGTTATCAATCCGATTTAATTTCTATCACTAAACTAATATATAATGACAATTATTAAATATGACAATGTAGTAATTTGTCACTATATTTTATAAAATAGGCAATTAATTCCCACTTATAGCGCTTCAAGGTCAGAATTGTGCAATTAATTGGCCCAATGCACTCCTCTACTTTATCTTCCAACAGTATGCGATGATCTTGTTTTAAAAGGAATACCAAGATTTATCTCGATATTTCTAATTTAATAAAGAGACCCAAGTGACTTTTTAGATATCTTCATCGCTTTAGCCGAACAACTATCAAGCGATCTTCTTTAAAGCTTCTAACTATGAACTCTAATAACGTTGACGTTCTTACTTTATTTTTCTCACTTCCGTTGGCGAACACTTACGCTTCTCCTCCTCAACAAAGTGCTTAGCTTTCATTCGGTTTATATCATTAGTGATGGTTTATTTTCACAAGTATGTTATAGGAATTATCACAGTTTAGTGCATTGTGATGATTGGAGAGTCAGTTTCCAAGCAATGAAATACGGGCATCATGTAGATCTTTTGCTACTAACTAGTGTCGATTATTTTTAAATTCCGAAAGACATCATATCGTATTTTAATTCGATTTCTCATGTAATTGCCTATGTAATAGACATGTATGCTACTTAGCAAGTTTCTTTTATTTAATATCATTAATTATTTAGCAAAAAAAAAAATTCCGTCCAATCCTACAAAATCTAAAAATCAATCAAACATTCAACATAGACTCAAAATTCTCAAAACTATGTTCAACACAAACCCAAAAAAAGTCAAATTCATTTATTTAGTTTGTCGTTATAGATAAAGAAATAAAGAACGACGTGTAGTAAATACTAGAGTTTTTCAAACATTGAACTTTGAAAGATGATGAGTGAACTGTGACAAAATATATTTATGAAAATAATCAGTCCAATCCAAAAAAACAAGAGGAATTGCATATAATTAAAAAATAACCTTAAATGTGGTACAATATGGTTATTTCATCATAACAGATTAAAACTGAAACCCCAAATATGTTTTTTGTCAAGACAATATTGCATGTCTAATAAACATACAACTTAAAAATAACCATATATGTAGTACAGTGTAGTTATTTCGTAATAACATTATAAAAATTAAATTGATCTCTTAAGGACGTACTTTAAGGATGCATCCTCATCATCAGCATAAACATCAATATTATACAAATCTAGTAATATCTATTTAGTTTATCTAAGTTTCGCTCTCTTAGCGACGTATCTCTGCGATACGCAGTGTCGAATTGTGACGCTTGCTTCAAAGAACAACTTCATTGGTTAAGTTTCGGGTCATATATAGACTTTCCAATTTTAGCCTACAATCCAAAGAACTGCCTTCTACCTCGTAAACTTTCAGACAATCTCGGTCTCCTCCGTGACAACAAAGAACGCTGCAGCGTGACTTCTCCTCCAAAGAATCCTACTTCAAAGAACGGCTGAGGCGGATCCTTCATAAGAGGAGACCAGATCCCCTCTCGCTTCAATAATGCCCTCACCTTTATTTTCCATAGACCGAAACTATTTCTCTCATTAAACTTATTTACTTCCAAACCCTTACCACCTATCGCCTTTTTCGGATCCAGATCTGAGCTCTGATACCAATTTGTTATAACGGATGCGAATCTAGAATCAGCTGCATCTACGTGAAAGGATTCCGGATGTAAAGTAAATAACACTGATCTTTAACTCGGTGATCCCTAACGACGCAGACTAATCCACTTGTAACCACCTCAAAAACTTCATCAGAATGGGCAAATGTAATACGATTGAACGATACTGGCCTCGATGCGTAGATTATACACTGTGATAAATAGTTTATGGCTTAATTATTTTATAACCCTAAACCATAAGTATATAGTTTGCGGCCAGGGAAACATATTTTATACCCAAAATATCTCGCCTTAAACCGCCACAAAAATCCGGTGGTCGAGACCATTAGTTACCTATCTCCTCCCGACGATCCCCTAGACTCTCGGTCTTGATTTTGGTCGTGGACTTGTCAGCTTGCAACCCCGACTAAATCCCGATCTTCTCACAAGACATCCAAACTCTTTTCAAGACATATTCAACTAAACTAAAGCGGATCAAAATTAAAATACGATTTCTTTGACCATTGTTCGATGCAAATTCGTCAATAACAGAGTAGATCTATGTTTCTAACTTCTTCGACAATAAAAGAACCAACATCTGTATTTTTGTTGCACAGTTTATAAATAAAAGTTAAAAGAAAAACATAACTTTAAATTATATAATTAACTAAAAAATAAGTGAAATTTAAAAGAAAATAACTTAAAAAGAAAAAGGAAAAGTATCACATGATTGTGTGCAAAAACTCAAATCACTAATAATTTTTTTTATCAAAGAAATGTATTTGAAACTATAAATTCAAGATAAAACAATGTTTATTGATTTTTTATAATTAATATAATATTCTTCTTATTTAGAATATTAAATTAAACAATTTAATAAAATAAGAATAACATTACATTATAAAACATATTAACAAACATTTTCATTGAATGATAATAAATGTAGATTATTAATACTATATACTATTAAATGTGGATGGGACCTTTGGAGAATAAGGTGGATAACTATTGGATGATGGATAACGAGATTTGGGCTAAATGGACAAATTGGTCTCATATAGATGTATAAACGAACGCTGGGCTGCTTCCGAGGCCCGCCAAGTCCACCACCCGTTCGTGATTCGGCCCGGCCCACGCCCACGAACGGCCCCCCCGGCTCGTTAATAGCAATTTGATCTGCCGGGCTGATTGCCTCCTGTGCCCTGCCCGGTTCGAGCCACCCATTATTCGGGTGGCCTTCGCCCGGCCCGGTTCGAGGCCCCTTAGTTCGATAACGCGGGTACCATATGAAACGGCATCATCGCTAATACCACGCTGCAATCGCTTCATATGAAACCGCACTCAATGCTAATAGTTATTACATATTGCGATTTTCTCAGCAAACGCCAGACCGCTCCATCATAACGGTACCATCGCTAAAGCGTAGAAAGCGTGCGCTTTTCAAAGAATCACAACATTCAAACCATTCACACATTCATTCATTCACACATTCATTCATTCAAACGTGAAACACCATAAATATTCAAGCATTCAAACATTCACAACATTCAAACATTGACATCATTAACAACTTCGAATAAAAGTACGTAAATAACAAACATTGTTTGGGAACGGAAAAACATCATAATATATAATTTGTAAACATTCACTCATGTGTTTCTTCACTTGGTTCTTCTTCAACTATAAATGGAAGAGGCGGGCGCTACTGGGAGAGCTACTCCGTTGTTGAGGAAAGTGTTGCGCGATTCTATTAAGCGCTTCCTGATTATCCTGCCATATGGATCCGCGACGCCGCCATTCCTCTGCTGATCATCCTCTTCCCGGGTCCTTCATGACATCGATGATCTCGACGCAACCCTTTGGCCATCTCATCTAACAACCTCTCAAAGTGTCACTCCGCCTTCCGTTGGTTGTTGCGAGGTAGTAGCCTCAATTTGAGGATACGGGGTAGACCTCCTCCCGCACTCGCCAGCCCCCAGTGAACCCACCCTATCTGGGAGAGTCGCCGGCTCAGCACTGCTTGTAGTTCCACACCGCCGCCTAACCCTCCCTCATAGTTCTCAGAGATCTCCACTTCAATCTCAACGCCATGTCCCACAAATAAACCTCCTCAAACTTAGAAATCGAGGCTTCTTTGAAATCATCGCCGCTTGTTAACCCTTACGCCTCCGATGTTCCAGGGACAGTACACATTTTTCCTACTAACCAACAACGCGACAAGATCATGCCATTGCGGCTCTTATTCTTGGCGATGGAAAATGTGTTCGAGGATAACGCTAAGGCTTAACTCAGATCGGTCAAGAGCGCCTAAGTCAAGGACATTATTTGTATCGCGCTAAGTTCGGTGGCCCTACTCAGCCATGGGAAACAATATTCCTTGACCACCTCGATACAAACTTCCCCGCCCCCATCTAGATCAGACAGATACACTAACTTAGGGTTTTGGGCTCTACGATTATTATTAAGCATATTAGCACAACTGGCTTGGCTAATTGGCCAATTCTCTGACCACCCCTAAATTGATAATCCTCTATACATTCACATCGTTATCGCCCTCATGTCTAGTCATAAAAATTCATTCATAAGATCCTCCTCCGTAATCATTCCTTCAACACCATTAACATTAAAACTTGCCTATCATAGGGTCGCCATTATTCAGTTCAAATTTCACGGTCCATACCCATAGTCTTATTAAAATTGAACTACAATTTCCGGATACCATTCACAACTAAATGTACAAATATTCATAATCTGAGCATTTTCTAGGTATCGAATACGAGGTTGGCCCAGAAATTGCCTGATGGAGGCCCTTGACGAGGATAGACACCTTTGTCGCATTTGTTCCTCCACTTTCAACGACACCCACTTCCACGTGGTCATCCTCCTCCACTTCCCTCAAGTTCCTCCTCAGATCGGGTTCCGCCTCACACGACCTTCTTGCCCTCTTTTCCTCCTCCACGTGATGATTGTGCCCCTCTTGTCCCTTATTTTGTTGTTTTTTAAGTGCCATTTATAAATTAAAACAATATATTGCAAATAGAGAGTATAAAATAAGTTTATGGGTCGGTATAAGGTCAGATCTAAGAAATTTGAGAAGAATTTAGAGAATTTGTGATGAAATTATGTTAATAATGAAAATGAAGTTCAAAGTCGCGCCTTATCGCAACCCTTATCCGATATAAACGCGGTACCGTTCCATTAAACTGCACTAATGCTTAACTTTACGTATCGTATAACCCATTTTGAAGTTAAACGTGGTACCGTTTCCATAATAAACGTACCACGCTTAACTTACAAAGATTCAATGTAAGTTAATAACCTAAACGGTATCAAGACATTAACGGTACCACGCTTAAGTATAACGTGGTACCATTAATTTTGCAATGGTATACCGCTTCACTCCATTTAATCGACGTGAAATGTAAAAAGAAACATAAAAGATATTGTATTATCGGTATTTACATTAATTTATACCGTGTTTGCTAGGAGATTACATTAATTTCATACACTCAATCAAAATTTAAAACTATACAAATCTAATCATCATACACTATTTACATCTTCGGATTCTTCTTCGCTTTAATGTATTTCTATTGTGTTGTTTCTTCATTCATTTGAATTTCTTCTTCCTAACGTCACTAAGATCGTCGAACAAATTTTTCCTTCTTCCATGAAAGTGTATCCTTTATTCAGATCCGATGTTCATGTCAGTCCAACTTGATACAAACACATACTTCAATCGCCGAACTTGTAAGTCTTGAACGCCTTGAGTGTATTGAGCTCGCTTATGCTAAATGCGGATTCACTAGCTATTGTTGACATGAAAGTATGTAAAATATTTCTTTGCTATCTTAGACAATACCGAAACAATGTTTCCTTAGTCGCCCACCATTTCACATTATATCGGTGTGGTTACACATTATATTGACTCAATTCAAAGTTAGTAGTTAAATATCAAGTAATCCTATTAAATATTTCAAGTGAGCGATTGATTGTTGTTACTTAGTAATTGTAAAGCATTCCTGTGCTGATCACAAGTTGACTTCAGATTCAACTCTCACGCTTGGGAATATTAAAACTTGTTCCATCACTGTGAGGGTACGGCCTTACTTTGCCCATACCTTGACCGATATTTGCTATACATGTTATATATAATGCTCTAATTCCATCTTTCCATTTTGAACATCAAAACTCTTTAGTTCGATTAAAGGATACTAATGCTTCATAATAGGATTTCACATGTAAATTAAACGACTTAATTTAATACAGGATCCAAAATTATACCACCGTGATACGATGCTTAGGGATAGATGAAAATATTTTAAAAACTTGTTCTCCTATTCGAACCATATTCTAACAATACTTAATTCATCTCTATTGCTTAATACATGAATGGAAAGATTAATCCATACATTCTAAAAGTTGTACATTTAATACGTATTCATATCGAAGTTGAAAAAACTTTAGTGTAATCTTTAAATCTGGCCGTTAAATTTAAGAATTCATAACAATATTTCTAATTATTATGTGAGCTGGGATTACTCACCAACGGAGCATGCATCTCATAAAATGTTGTAATTTCATCCTTATACATATATGCAACGAATCCAAGAGATCGTGAAATGGCTCCATCTAAGATCACAATCCAAAATTAATTTTTAAACTTTTTTCCTGCTCTCAACCAATTTTTTTATATTCATGCCTTTCTAACCCCGCCATTAACAACAAAATTAACGGCCACGAATTGGTGCAAAACAAACTCATCCCAAACAACGCGTATTCCATCTTAAGAACTAATTCAGCCGACGCGACATAAACATCTAACATGAAAAAGTTCACTAAAATCCGGTTTAATAGGCATCTTTAATCTTTCAATTGATACGTTATTAGCGGACGCATTATCAAATGAAATTGAAGTAATCCTATTCAAACATTTGTAATCACTGGGTACACGCGAGTATACCAAATTTGAATATTGTTATGTTTAGCAATCGATCTAAAATATATAATTCTCCTTTGTAAGACCCAATCATGATCAATCCAATGGCATGTTACACATTATATCAAAATCCAAAAAGACATCAATATCACTAGTCAAACATTACATTTTTATACGCAAATTCATGAAGATTTTACATAGAAGAATCTTTTTCACTTTTAAATATTTAAAAGCATAGTTTCGTGAAAGAGACCGGTGGATACGTATTGCTCGGGAATTAACGATATTTTGAATCCATTTAGTGAAACGCCATCCATCACAATGATTAAAAGGCAAAGAATCACCGACATAAATTTCATACTAACTTATATGCCAAAATACTAAAAAGTTTTGCTGGGCCAAGTATCAATACTCTTTGTATACCCTCCCACTAATGCCTTTTAGTTATCTTATGACCTCATTTTGTTGTCTAGCAAAGATGGACTGCTCCCTTTACCCCAATCTGCCTAATGATGAAGATTTTACAATTTAAAATAACAGCCACAAGCCATTTTTCCTTGCCTAAAATATTTCCAACCATGAAGCTTTTTTTTTCTCTCAATAGTAGTATCCGTAGCACTAGATTTAGAGTTAATAAGGGGTAGTTTATCCATACAATTATCATCATCTAAATTAACAAAATCATTGGACATACTACACTATCACTTTGAATACTTTTCCAAGTTGTTACGCTGACGCCATTAATTGCTAGTTAACAAATATAAAAATTTATAAAAGTTGATAAATAATACCGATCGTAAACGGAGTGCGTAAGATCGCTAATTCACTCTGATTAACGAATGCCCCAAACCACAAGTAATGAATATTGTAATCGCTTTCAAAGTGATTCTTATTTCTTTGGTATCATGAAGAATGATTAGAGTTGCGAGAAATGGCGAGGTTGCCCCTTTATAGACCTCTTCATTTTGAGTTTCATGAAACGCAGTGATATTTTGTGCAGGCCAAACGGGTACCTGCTTTAGATGAAACGGTACCATCGTTACACCAAACGTGACTGGCGACCTAAACGCACTCGGTTGATCATACAAATTCATAAAAAATAGCCGTTGGACTTTAACGTGGTACCGCACGGAAATCCGTGATACCGCTTATGTTGGCAAAGAAATTGCTATATATTCGTTTACGCATTACCGTGCACTGCCAGATCATTAAACGTGGTACCGCGTAATTCAAACGGTACCACGCCGACTCTCGACATGGGCCTCGAACCGAACAGGGCCCGCATTCGTTAACGATTCGCCCGCCCGGTTCGTTAACGGCCTGGGCCCGCTTCATGTTACGCTGGCCGGTCCGGGTTCGTTGTTTATGGGCCGGGCCGCTCGTTCGTTTATTAATGACTAGTCTCATACATGATATAACTATCTCTAATATTTGTCTATTTGGCGTAAATCATTAATCTTTATAAAACAAGGCTTAGTAATATTTTAAAAATTCTGAGGCTCTCTTGAAAGGGGGCATTATTCGGTTGCACCGGGTCTTCATGTTATTGGGTTGGCCCTGTTTGAGAGTGAAATAATCAAATGAAAAAGATGGGAATGATGAAAATTTTGAAAAATGAAAAATACTCGGAAAAGGAAAAAATTCAAGAAATATCAAGCTAGAATCAAGGGATTGAAGCGGTTGTCATTTTGATTCATATGACAGTTTCACGTGCTAGAAGAAATACGAATTATGGTGTGTAAAAAAAATTAGTTAATAATTAAACATGCTTTATGTAACAATTATTGGATCGATAAAAAATGAATAATTAGGGCTAGGGGATTCAACGGATGAGATAAATTTAGTGATTGTTATTAAAGTCCTTACCGTCGGTTGCTCGTTAACAACTTCAGAACTCGGTTCATTAATTAGTCTCCATTCCACCTAGACATGGTTTAACAACCCGGCCTCGGTGGGCCGTTTGGGACCGGGCCCACTGGCCTGTTCAGATTCGGCCCCGCCCACTGTGCCCACGAACGGCCCTTGCCTGTTAAGAAATGAGATGTAATCGCTCAAAGTGATTGGGCCCTGTGCCCCGCCCGGTTCGAGCTCACTCCAATATGGGTTTTCGCCCGGCCCTGCTCGAATTTCTATTAACGCTGCATCGCTTCATATTAACAAAGATTTCACGCTTGAAATATTTGCACAAAAAATAAATATCAGAAGAAATGGATTCGAACTCCAGATTCATGATAAGCACAAGCTTTGAACCATCGAAATTGCTTAATTCAATTTATTAATATGTGTATAATAACAAATGAAGTTATCTAGTTTCAAATAATATATCAATAAGATAAGACTCGATAATATATTATCCTTCAAATAATACAACACATTTTTAATTAAAAAACTATTTCAACATTAATAGATAACTTAAATTTGTATTATTTAATATATTATCTTTATTTGATATATTATCCTTCAAATAAATAATAAACGATTCTATTTAAATTATTAAAAGAGAAATATTCATGATAATATTAGATTCATGAAATATTCATGTTAATATGTGCATAATTATGAATCAAGTGATTTAGTTTCAAATAATATAATGATAAATAAAAGCAAATAATATACGACAAATCTAAGCTTATTTAATATTATGATATATTATTCTACGAAATAAAAAAGAATAAGATTCTATCAAATAATACCAAACTTATTATTCTATCAAATATATTAAATAATACCAAATCTAAGTTATTTAGTATTATGATATATTATTCTATCAAATAAAGTAATAAGATTCTATCAAATAATATCAAACTTATTATTCTATTAAATATATTAAATAATACCAAATCTAAGTTATTATTTATATTATGATATATTATTCTATCAAATAAAGTATTAAACCCTTCATTTTATCATACTTAGATAGTAAGTTCATACTCTTAACATTTATTTTATAACTCCAATTTAATACCAAATGATGCTAACATAATCAATAGCTGGTGAAACGGCACCATCGCTTCATTCAAATCAGACCACGCTTATCACAATTTTGAGAATCGCGCGTTAAATCCGCACCACGCTTAATTCAAATGTTACCACGCTTAATTCAAACGGTACAACGCTTAATTAATGGTACCATGTTTGAGAATTAGTTTCTATTTATTTATTGAAGGATAATATATCAAATGGTAAAAATTATATTAAATATTACTTAAGTTAATTCATTAATACGCTTAAAATGATTTTAATTAGGAAATATGTTTTATTGTTTAAAGGATATATTATTGAATCTTATGCTTTTATTCATATGTATATTATTTGAAACTTAATAATTTGATTTATTATTATACATATTAAAAAACTATTTCAACAATTTGATTGATTTTTTCCTTCAAATTAATAACTTAGAGCTGGTGATATTCTGGATAATAATATATCATAATACTAAGAACTTTAGATTTGGCTTAAATAATATATTGTTAAGTTTCAGCTTAAATAATATATTATTTTATAATTTATATTATTGAATATTATGTGCTTTATTATACGTATATTATTTGAAGAGTTAACTTGATATATTATTATTATACACATATTAACAAATATCAACTTTGATATATTATTATACACATATTTACTAATACAAAATTTTGACCAAACTAATAAATCCAAGCAAATAACTATCCAAACGAGTGCCCCTCGCAGCCTCTTTAAAAGTGGGCCTCGAACCGAATAGGGCTCAAAGAACCCCTAATCACTGCCCTACCGGTTCGTTAAGGGACATTGGGTCTGGCTTGATTTGTTACCTGGCCGGGCCGGTTCGACATTATGGTCGGCCGGGCCGGCCCGATCTGCTAGCCACGTTTATCTAATCCAACTGATTAAACGAGCAGGGAAAAACTTTCCCCTCGTTGTAATAATGGGTCTGTCTAACTCGTATACACCAAAACATTAATTCCTTTGATCTAAACACTAAGCCAGGCTAGTTAATCAAACTAATTAACTCATATTGTTAAACAAAGCAATCGGACCAAAGTTTGCCTCCTTAATTAGGAATTGGCTTAATTCCAATTTCGTACCGCCTCAAATTATTGCTTACAACCGCTTACCCCCTCAGATATTGAAATTTCCAACCTTATCTCTCTCTCCAAATTATTCGCTTGAATTTACCCCCTAAAACCATTTTTAGCCAAAAGCTTAATATTTTTCACTTCTCAATTCATTTTCAAATAAGAAAAGATTTATGCTTATTTTAAAATAATAAAAAATATTTATGGATTGAAATTAAAAAAAAAAAATTCCTACCCCAAACTGTCACTCCTACCCCCACCCCACCCACCTTCTCCATCTTTGCAACCACAACCTTCATCACCATCCCAACTACCACCCTCCACATTCATCATCAACCACCACCATCACCACCACCAACTTCATCACCATAACCAACAACATCCTCCACCCTAATCCCAAACCTCCACCATAACCCCTCCCCCACCATCACCAATTTCAAGAATTTCATAAAATGAGTGCATTGATATATCTAATTCATCATCCAGTAAATATATTTGAAAAGTTCGACACTATTTTGAAATATAGAATAACTATACTATATAGGCATATATAGCACACATCAAAACTCATAAACAAATAGGACTACAAGGTGAGAAAATCACTTCCATTACAAAACTCAAAAATCATCCTCCTGAATTGCAGAATCCAACCATATACTTCATAGTTCATACTAGCATAACATGAGTATTAAAGTTTGAACAACATGTATTTCCAATCCTTTCAGTTGGTTCATCTTTTTCCTTCTTGATCAACAATCTCCGAACACCATCTGTTATGTCTCTGTGCATATCAACCAGACTACAAGCACAGGGACACTGCAAAGATGGAGAGGGTGGGTGGGTGAGGGAAGGGGTAGGTGTATGATTTTTTTTCTTTAATTTCAATCCATAAATAATTTTTGTTATTTTAAAAGAAGTACAAATCTTTTATTATTTGAAAATAAACTGAAAATCTGAAATATGTTAACTTTCACATCAAAAATGGTCTTGGGGCAAATTGAAACGAATAGTTCGCTTTAGGGGACAAATTGAAATGTTCAATAATATAAGGGGTAAATTAATTCATAAGCAATAATTCGAGGAGTTATACGGAATTAACCCTTAGGAATTTGACTCGTTATTAGTATTCTTGTCAAGTACTTCTATGCCCGGATATACATGATCTAGTTTCCAACATTAGTTGGACGGTTGTAAGAAATTATAAAATTTTAGAGAAAACTATTAAAAAATCGATGGAATCAAATACTGATGAATTGTTATATGATTATATATTTATATCCAACACAAAAAATTAAAATGAGTATGCAAAATAAGTATGAGTTAATTGTTAAAATTTGGCCTTTATAAATGTAAGACGAAATAAGGTTTTATTCCCTAATAAATAATAACGCTTTTAATTTGATCATCAATAGTGACACAATGTTGCACTTTTGTTAAGAGTCCATGAGGTTCATACTAGAACCAATTGATTATAGATGGATGAAGCCCAAGACACTATACACCACCTCATATGTTTTGGCATGTTCAATGTGGAACGGGTCCTCCTTTAATACCCTCCCGCACGTGGAACATGGTTTTTCGATGATCACATGGACGAAATTGAGGGGCTGACTCATGATATGATCTTAAGAGTCCATGGGGTCCATACTAAAACAAATTGATTAAAGATGGATGAAGCGCATGATCTTATAAATCACCTCATATGATTTGGACATATTCACGCGGACAAGTACTGCTCAATAACTTTGGTCCTCAAGCCACACAATAATAATTGTTGCACTATCCCCAATAACGACACAATTTTTCTGTCAAATTAAGTGATGAAGTATGAATTTTATTGTTACCCCACTAATAAGGTGGCTTCTTGTGATAGGCCAATAATGTTTATACTTGGGGTCCACCCGTGAGCAATCCACCCCACCCATCCGGCTTTCGATCCAAAAGAACTCCGGTGAACAAAATGTCATCGGGCGACACTCGACGCCCAACACAAGATAACGCGCGAAAGTGATAATTTGGATTGAAGATCATACCTTGTTCCTCGAGACCTTTTTATAAAGCGATAGGTCGCTCTCTTTTATGTATGAGCGACGCGAGAAAGTTATGTCTTCTCCTCTTATCATTTTGGGATGGCGTCACATGTCAAGTCTAGCGCCGTTACAGTCCGTTCGATCCAGCTTCGGCCCTGGATACTAACAGATCGATATCCATCCGATTTGATATTCGATATATCCTGACCGAACCGTTATTGATTTCGGTGAAAATTGATCCGACCGGACTGATATTACCTGTTTGAGCACCGGACCAACCGAGCAAACATTGCCTGGATCAAAATAACCGAAAAATGTATCCAAAAACCAACCGAGATTATCCATTAATCTGTAGAAATGCAGAATGTAGGCATGCTAACAAAAAATAATCCAGCCTTAGGAAACACTTCATCACTGCAAAAATTCAAAACACTACATCGGTCAAACCTCTATGAGAAGTCGAATCGCATAATTCGTAAATAATAACATATTACATTTCAATGAAGCCTCGTAACAATCTCATATCACAGTTTAGGTCATAGGGGTACGCAGATTTGGAATGTTCGAAGAAGCTAAAAACCCTAACTCAAAAACCTCTAATTGCAAAAATTCCTAATGCTAGACCCCTAATTAAAAAATTCAGAACAAAAATTATAACATGCGTAATTCACAATCAAATATTCGAACCCTAATTGATTTTTTTAATTCAAACTCCATAAATTCAAACTTTATATACTATTCGTATAATACTATATGAAGATTCAATAATCAAATTAATATACATAATCTATCAAATAATCACAAAGCTTAAGCATGTGTTTACAAATTAAAAAAATATTAAAAATCAAATATTCTTGTGTATATTAAAAAAAAACCACAAAAAAGAAAACAAAAACAAAGACTGTGAGAGATATACATGTTTTATGCAATTCACAAAGCATTTAAAAACCACAAAAAACGATTTCTTTATATGTAGGGGGGGAAGAGGGAGTTTATATGAGGCATATTTGTTAAGTAGCGGGAAGGTGAATTTAATGAAACCCTAAGAATCATGAGAGGCCCCAATCCTATCGGGTTTCAAGGATCTTAGCGGTTTCAAGGGATCCTACCGGTCCGGTCCAAACGTTCACGCCAAATTTGAGAACCGAACTCGATCCGCTAAACTATCTGCTGGGATAGTCGGTCCCGGGCCAACCGACGGCTGGCGGGAATGCTGGGTAACCTGACTTCATCATCAACCCTAGTCAAGTCCTCATATTTGAGACTTCACATCTTCTTCGATACTTTATCCGATTTACATGTTCTTGGTGTCTATGAAGTTTCCATATGTAGTTTCTAATGATCCAGCTTGCCCTTATTATAATTGGCGCATATCTCTAATTCCAAATGCTTCTTTGTCAAGTCAAGAGAGGGTTCGATGAATTCATGTCACATCATTTAGACGGCTATTATTGGGACCAAAGCCAAGAACAATTACAAGCCACTATCTGCACCAAAGTCACACGCTAATTATTGGGAACCAAAGTGCAACTCGTGCCCACTATATGGGACCATTTTGGCAATTAACTCAAATTAGTATAATAACCCCATCGACTAATCCACTTGCTCATTACAATAGTAATCCAGTTCATTTATAGCCTAAATGACTGTGACTTGGCAATGATGGTTGTCACACGTAATACCTCGATTATTTTAGTACTATGTTCATATTTAACTTTAAAGTGTCTAGTAATTATTTATGAATTTTATGATAATTTATTTAAATTGGAGTATTTAAGCACTATTTCATCAATACCGTAGGTTAAAAAATAAAAAGGATACAGGATCCCCATAGTTACACCCGGCCGAATTGCTCCATCTTGAGGTAAGCTTTTTCTTAAAGTCTTGCACACAAGTAAACTAAATGAAACACAACCGCGTTCGTTTCCTTTTCTCCTCGTTGGATGTTTTGTTAGTGAAGACCTTGCTTATTTTGTGATCCTTAAAGGAAAACACATTGCAATGTCCATCTCTTTAACTAACTCATTAACAGAGTATTTGGTGGGACTAGTTAATATATTATATGAATGAGTTTCTGATGATGATATTGAAGCTCTGTTTCAGTTTGTCAGGGTCGATAACGAAGCGATTAAAATTGGATTGTAGTTGAGTAGGTTGTGATCTTGGAGGTAGACTAGTATAAGAAATTAAGTACTGTTTGTTTATTTGCATTAGCGAGTTACAAATAATTCAATGGGAGTATTAATGATAGTGATAAGAGTTTTACACACGGTCTTCTTTTGAGGTGCTACTTAAGATTATTAACTATTGGATTAATTATTGGATGTAAATTATATATGAAGATTAAGGATGATGGCGTAATAGTTAATACGATAAATAAGTTACATTACTATGTTTATGGTGATAATGTATATTTACACTATATTATATTTGTTTATTTTTAGGAAATTAAGTCCCTGGGTAAGTAAATTACACTGATTGTGCAGATTTGCTAATGACTATCTATTTACTCAACTATTTTTGAACTGTACTATATGTTATGTCTGCTTTTAAAAAATTGTTTTTGTAAACTGTATATATTATTATATTTTTTAAAAAATGTTTGAAAAGAGTCGGGATCAATCTCTATTTGATGTATTATGTTATATACAAAGGTTTTGTGATTTGACTATCTATTGGTTTGAAAGGATATTTGAATTATTTTGTGGTTAAGTAATGATTTTTGACCGCCCACTAACCCGGAATAATAGTCATGTGTTTCACCCTTCACTAACGGTAATAATAAATATGCTTTTGACCCTTCACTCTGAGTAATAGTCATGTGTTTTGATGTGAGTTACAACAATTAAATGTAGCATCAATTGCTTACCACACCTTTGAAAATATATTTGTTTTGTACATTTGAAAATATGTTTGTTTTACACCTTTGAAAATATGTTTGTTTTGTATCTTTGAAAATATGTTTATTTTGTACCTTTGAAAACATGTTTGTTTTACACCTTTGAAAATATGTTTGTTTTGTACCTTTGAAAATATATTTGTTTTATACGAGAGTTTGTTCTGATTTTGATTGTGACCTATTCTATGATCTTGATTGACACTATGTGGACGCGGATTGATGTGATACATGTTTATTCGGGAGTAATAGTCTCGTCTAACCATTTTGATGTGAGTTACACCTTTGAGTTTATGTTTGTTTCGTATGAAAATGTGATGTGATCATGATTGTTACCTACTTGAAGTTTTGTGTTCTTGATTAGTATCGTGTGGACTTGCATTAACGTGATTTATATCTGTTATAGTATTATTATAATATAAAGTGTACTATATGGTATAAATGATTTTGAATCTGGTTTGATCCCATATTTTGGAGGATAGTTAGTTTACTTATTGAGCTATTTATAAATGACCTTCCTTCTTTTCCCATTTCAAATATAAGTGCAGGTTGTAAAGATGTTTGCTTGTCCGGTGCTTATCTGAAGTATATATATACTTATGTGATTAGTTCAGAGGGTTGTTCGGTCAACATAGACTTGAATGTTCACCAAAGATCTTGTAGAGCCGAGGTATAGTAATGTTTACTTTTGATAATTCTAGTGTTAAACATTTTGTATTGACTAGTATATTTTGGTTTAGTTTGCTCAGCCTTCCGAGCTGAGTAAGGCTCACGCCGAGCTTGGTTCGTGGCGTGTGACATTCCGATCCGTTTTGGGACGGGGTGTTATAGCTACATATGAATCCTTGCAGAAATCGAAGTCCGTGAATTGATTTCTTGTTTGTTGGCTTAGGGTTTCTGGGAATCGAATCTATTCCATTTGAGTACGTTATTATGATATGAGAAACCTATAAAAAATATGGTCCCGGACGGAATCGGGCTGAAAATACGGTCATGGGTCGAAACGTGAACAAAATATGGTTCCGAGTCGAAATGGGCTGGAAATAAATTATATGGTCGAAAATATATATCCAATTCCAATTACATATATTATCAAATGCCAAAATTTGAGAGACTTTGAATTCAAAATATATTTTAATTCTAATTGCATATATTATGAAATGTCAAAATTTCATTTAGAATTTGAATTGAATTTACATAAAATTCGAATTCAATTTCAATGTCACGCACCCAAATTGTATTTCTAATTTTCTTAAGCTAAATGTTTTAAATGTACCTAATGTTCATTACTCTAGCCCGTATTGAGGTTTACCACACAATGTGACTCACTATTCTATCGAATTAGTATTGTCCTAAAGGTCGTACTAGTGAAAGTAATACTCCATCATCCATCTCTTAATGTAACATAGTTTTTGTTGTTGTAAAAAATCCTAAATTATGCTCAAGTTTTGACTAAACGTGAGGAGAAATAATGAAGGAAATTTGAACTAGTTATTCGATATAAGAATATAAGATCTTATTTTTTTTCTACTAAGATATTCTATCCATCCATTTTTCTTAAGAAGATTTTTCTTTCTTGTTAATTCCAAAATTGTTTCATGTTTTAGTTTAAAAAGATGGAGGGTAAAATATTTTTTGAGACAAATTTAAATTCACCAAAAATATTATGCAAATTTAAATTGATGGAGGATATATTTTTTTTTTGTGTGGCTCTGAATAGATCTTCCGGGTGGGCATTAATTATTAAAGTTCCAAATTATTTGTGTTTAACTGCCAAAATAATTTGGGGAAATGCTAGTGCGAAGTTTATTACCTATTTTGAGATTTTTATTGGGGAATAATTAATTACTACTTAGTAAGTAATTAATGTGACTTTTTCTTGAAGAGAATGTAATTCTTTTATTTTGATTAGTGAAACCTATAAATACCCTCTTCAAATTTGTGTGAGATATCACAACCTCAAAGGTGAGGATTAAAATGGTAGATTCATGGTACTCAAGCAGTTAAAAAATATTCCTGGTATAATCAGAATTGAAATAACATAAAATACCCAATCGAGAGATCTTGTTATTAGCTATTTGAGGTATTAGCACTTTTTAAATTTTTTTGTTATTTTCATCCTATTTTATAATATTAATGGATAGAGTGTTATTATCACTCAATATAAAATCATAAAAGTCATGTTGAAATGCTTTATTTTGACAAATATTATATCATAGTATAACACAAACAAAACTAATAGAATTTAATAAAAAAAGTCAATCATGAAAATGATATTTCTCGAAATATCAATTAAATGTTTAAATGGCCTAACACTAACCTCCGGCAATACAAAATTACCCTCTCGGTATTATTAAAGCGTGCTGCCTCTGTAGGCATCTAGGTTTCTAAGGACGCAAGTTGGTTGGGTTTTACTTGTACTTTAGTTTTTGCTCATGTACATTACCTGCCAAGCAATTTAATTTAACATCTTACCATTTTTTTTATACATTTTCTTTGCACATTCATTCACTTAAGTGGATATATGACCCAATTGTGTGCAATTATATTTAGCTCTTATTACTATCTCCATTTCATTTTCTAAAATTAAATTTTTCCAAATATTTTCATTTTGACATGTGGTTTTATAAATTTATGGACAATATTTATGTGAGAATAATTCAAATACTCTACATATTTTGTGCAAAAGTAAACTACTCTTAGATTTAGGTCTTATATCGGCTTAAATTTCATCTAAGACTAACTATCAAAAATCATTTAAAAACGATCTAAACCACCTTTCAAACAAATACCTAAACCTTTCAAACTCAGCACTTATGTATTTTGGCATCTGAACTTTCGAAAGTCGTGGCACATGAAGTTTTTGAGGGCATAATCAATTTTGACGAGGATAATTCTGTTAACCAACATTCATTAAACTCACTCACCTAACCATACCTTATGTCTAACCAACCCATCTACAAATATAAAAAGTTTTACTTTAGGGGCCAAAATTGAATCTCAAACTCCTTTATCATCATTTTTCCAATCCCACCCCGCTACCGCAAAGTGATTAAAAAGGATTCTTGGCTTTTACCTCAGAACTATCGAGTTCTTTTCAAATTAATCTTATTATTATTATCTTTTCAAAAATCCCTACATCATCTATTTTTTAACAAACGGGCAAAAATTACATATATACATTTAGAATTTCTTTTTAAAAAATAACATTATATGTAGCCTACAATCAGTGGTGGTGATTGTGTGGCAGGTAAGAGTGGGGGTTGCATCGGGATGATTTTGATTTTATTTTTTAATTATTACTATCTTCATTTCAAAGATCATTACATTTGTCTTTTTACGCTAGAGATTAAAAACCTTAAGATCTTAATTGATAAACAAAAACTTTCATTCGAATCAAAATTAGCTTAATAATAAAATATGTTGAAAATACTACATATTGATATTTTTTTTCAAATAAATATATAATACATTAAAAGTTATTTGAATTCAAAATTGAAAAGCCAATTCATTAAAATCAAATAAACAATTTTTTAGGAAGAAAGGAATATTAAAATAGGTCTGGATGGAGGTTATGTTATTTCAAGATTTGCGAACAATATTATTCACTTAACTTATTGAGTAACATTTTTATTGATTGTGAATATTGTTAATGATGAGTAACATTTACATTACTTGCAAGCAATGTTAGAATGAATAATATAAATATTTAGGAAATTTTAGAGCAAGTAAAATGTACACTAATCTTGATAAATATGTAACTATACTAATTTTGAATAATATGTATACAAGTCATGAGTTATATGCACCTTTCATAAGAATTTGAGTTTATGTATCATAATCATACCTCATTGCACAATATTTCTTCCGTCTTTTTTAGTGATGGTTTTAGTCTAAATTTTTTGTTTTATAAAAATTGTCGTTTTAACATAATAAATTGCACTTTTATATTTTCAATGTACTTTATATTTTTAAATTATCAATCAACCAATTATATAATTTTAATTAATTGTCATTCCACATTTTCAACTAAAGTCGCTTTCATTAAATCTCCAGTGATTTGCTTAAGTGACAATTTTAACCCTTATTCAATTTTGTCACCTCAACAAATACTATTAAACTTTTTAGGTGCTAATATCAAACCCATAAATACATTTGATGTGAAACGAAACATAATCATTTAGATATAATACCATATTACTTATTTAAGTAGGAATAAACTGTCATTTAAGCAAATATTGTTATGAATTTGTGAAAACGATTCACTATATCATTAGCCTTTTCTTTTCCTTAATTTACGTATAAACGACTAAAATAATAACTACCACACCCTAACGCTTCGTCGGAAACATAAGTGAGAGTTCTTCAAATACAATCAAGCAAAATTAATGCTTTAGTCCTGAATCTATGTGCACCCATCGAAGGTTCATGAAATCCATGCACGAGATTTATTGAGGAGAAAACAATCGGAAAAGTCGGCATTTTTTTTTCTAATAATATATTTGCCAACATCTCCGTATTAATCATATCAATGGTTGATCTTGAAAAATTATATTTCATCCGGCCCTAAAAGATTATCACATTTTAATTTTAATGAATTGATTTTTTTCAATTTTGAACTCAAATAATTTTTAATGTGTTATATGTTTGTTTGAAAAAAAATAGGCAAATGTAGCAACCATCACTCATGCTATTTATTCTATTCACTACCAGAATATTTTGGTTCCATTTACTCACTAGTCATTTTAACATGGTCACTTTTACTCCAATTGTTAAATATTATGTGAAGTCAACTTTTAATCAACACATTCAGGGGTAAAATGGTCATTTGACATATAAAACTTTAATAAAAAAAGATAAAAAATGAGGAATATATCTGTGGGTACCGAAACCGGTCTCGCCGGCTCTAAACAACTCGATCGTAGAAGATGTGTTTTCCTGCCCGCAACCTTTTTCTCGCACTAAAATCAACTCCTCCGCGCCACAACAAAATTAGTGGTTTTTGAGTCATGTATAAATCGACTAGGGGAACATTCTCATGAAGTTACTTGCATATGCCATCGGCTTTACATCAGAGTGAGGCTGCATAAATAGGCAAGGAAATCATTAAAAACTTGCATTAGAGGTAACAAGAAAATCCAAGAATTTCCATCTTGAATGAGATTATTGGAAGATTGCAACGAATTCGATTATTTTACAAACAAGCCACAATTAGGATATTAGGACAAGATACTAACCACTGCAACAAAAGTAACAATATTGGGCTTAAAAAAGGAATAAAAGCACCCTTGTTGCCCATCTGCTAAAGAAAACAAACCATAGATACTCATCACTTGCAAGGGAGCAATGACGATCTAAAACAAACTCCCAAACAACTTCACCACCATCTTTCAGTAATCGTGTTGACCATTTTTATCTTTTCCAATGGACAAAATCATAGCGGAGCGCAGCAGTGAGTCGGGCAACTCGCGAAATAATTCGATCACGTAGTTCGAGCAGTAAAACACAATAATTAGTTTACCGTCGTATGTGGTCTCACATTCTTCTTATCCTTTACTTCATGAGATATCGCACACTAAATCTATTGTGAAAAACGCTTTAAGAACGCTGAAAATTTGGGTAAACGCTGTAAATCAGCGTTGACCGAGTTTGACTCCAAGACTTCGAATATATATTCCTCATTTATTTTTTATTAAAGTTTTATATGTTAAATGACCATTGTACCCCCGAATGTGTTGACTAAAAGTTGACTTCACACAACATTTAACAATCGTGAAAGAAAAGGATCATGTTAAAATTTACTAGCTGAAATGAACGGAACCATAATATTCACGAGCGATCGAACGAGTGAACACAACTAAACACGAGCGAAGGTTTCCACCATTCGCCTAAAAAAAATATATGAATATGTAGTACTTTCAACATACTTTACTTTTAACTTTATAATTCTGATTCAAATCAAAATTTTGTATGTCAATCAAGATCATAAAGTTTATTAATTTTGGCTTGAAAAAGACAATTGTGACAATCGTAGGGACGGAGGTATTTACAATTCCATTTTTATTAAATTAAGTAAAAATAATCGAATATCATATGTTTGGAGAACCGTGTTTTAATCAAACCGTATCGATTCACACGCTTAATAATACCCTTTACGCTCATTTTACTGGTTTTCTCATCATTCGTACATGTACAAGAAAAATAAAACGTAGCAGTGATCACTGAAACGTAAAACGCCAATTAATCAAACTATATAATTTATTTGGCTTAATTTAATAAAATGCCTTCAAAAACTACATCAAAATATGTAAATATAATTTTCTACGTTGTAGTTATTAGATTTTGAAACAAAAAAATTAAGCCTAGAAATAGAAGCAAGAGAAATGGATGGAGTAGTTTTACATACTAATAACTCTTCATATGTAAAGACTAGTATACAAACGCCAAATCATAGGTGGTAAATATGACTCTTCGTCGAACCGACCGAACAAGCCGAAATATCTGCCTCGGTCGACACTTTTAAACCCCCCCTCTTTTACCCCTTTAAACCCAATCCAATTGCCCACTTCCCTTTAGTGAAATAAGCTTCCTTCAAGTCCCTTATCAAACCAAGAAATGGGGTTTCTACCAATTCAAAGTCGAAACAAAAATATGTAATGTCAGCTCTAATCACTCATCTCCGTTGCCCTCAACTTAAAGAACCCCGTCCGTCGCTCTCCTTATATCAACCTCCCGATTCTAATTTCGATTTTTGATTAAACATCTTGAAAGTCGATTTTCATTTCAAGTTTTAATTAAACATTTTGCCTAGATTTTGATTTTGATTATTACTATTTTTAATTGAGATTTTGTTTACCATTTGAATCAAGGTTATATTTTTATTTTGATTTCGATTATGATATCAATTGAGATTTTGATTTCAATTTTCAACTAAATCATTGGTAAAGGTTTCATTTTTTCAAATTTTGTGAGAATAATTGTCTTTTTGTCAAAATAAAACTTAGTAATTGCATGTGACAATCTTGAATATGCTGAACCATACGTGTTCGAACACTTTCGGCTCGAACCATCAAACTTGAGCTTCACATTTGAGACAACTAAAGCTCCACAACAACAAAATAAAACTTGGTAAAATTTCACTACCAACAACAATGACATCAGACAAGTAAAGTCTACATTTACACTTCACGGAAAAATCACAATATAATTTAGATACCATTTTGGAGACGAAATATATTCCAAATGACCAGTTTTTGTCGACTCTCAAATTCAATATCCCCAGTTAAAAAAAAAATTATACGTAAGATGTTAAAACATTTATTAATAACGGAACACGCCTTTGTAACTTCCAAGCACATTTGTAATCTTCAAACCTTCAAACATCGCTAGCTCTAGCTCAATGTTTGATTACTAAACCAAGTATTACCCGAATCTAAATCGACAAATTATTCGGACGTAATTTAAAACGATATAAAATCATGTCCCAAAATGAAAAGTTTTCTATAATCAAGGGGCTCCATGAAATTATGGCTAAACCCAAAATGCAAAGAAATCACAGCTGTTGAATGTTGGCCCCTCCGCCCTTTGATTTTCGATTTCCGTGTCAAGCAAGTATCCATCCACCCTCTCATTTCGATTGCTTACCCGTTGGGCAAGATTCCATTTTTCTTAACCTCACACACACACAACCCCACCCCCCTCTTTTGTCTTTTTTCTCTCTTATTATCTCCATTTTTTTTATTTATCGCTTTAATTAATTTTTTTCAAAATAATTATCATTTTGAAGATAATAAATTATATATATTTATATTTTCAATATAACTTTGACACTTTTTTATTTTTAAATTATCATCCAATCAAAAATATAATTTGTAATTAATTTTTTTCTTTAATTTATGTACAAATTATTAAAACGATAAATAAAAAAACCTGAGGAATTATTACATACATAGCTTTACTTCAGTTCTAATCCTCCTCCTTTTTGTCCAAACCTAACCCATTTTTATAAATCCACGTCTTTATCTATATAAATGAATTAAACCTCTAATCTTTTTTTATCTTTATATTATACTAGGTAGTTTTTAGCTTTTACTACTTTTTTCTTGAATAATTAATTTCCATTTAGCATGATGGCACCAATTCCTCCACCTCAAGCAACTTGTTTAGCACCAGGGTTCAGATTCCATCCAACGGATGAGGAGCTTGTGACGTACTACCTTCGTCGCAAGGCGTGTGGGAAGCCCTTCAGGTTTCAAGCTGTGGCTGAAATCGATGTCTACAAATCTGAACCTTGGGAATTAGCCGGTATGATTTTCCTTCTTGTTGGGTTTATTGTTTTGTATAGTTGAGTTGGTTTATTGGTTTATTTAGTTGTAGACGTACTGACTCTGGCTCTGATACCATATTAAGAATTTACGAGAAGAGTGACTCTTCTGATAGTGCAGAGTCAACCGTGCAATTATAAGTAATTTTACATAAAATATAGTAATTGGTATGTCCTCGATAATGAAGAAAATTCATTTAGATAGTTTTAGTGATTTTTTCTGTTCAATTTTAGTTCAAGATCCGTCACTGTACTTTGGAATTCTTAGAGTCCACCTTGCAATTATTAGTTGTTTTACAGAAAAATATAGTATTTGGTCCGTCTCCATAATTTAAAAGAAAATCATTTACATAGGTATAATGCTTTCGGGGACCTCGATTTTGGTTCTAGATCCGCTATTGGTTATGTTGGTTTATTGTTGTTAATTGTATGGCTTTGTTAAGATGAAGGTTGGATTAATTGAAGCATTTTTTATTTTATTTTTGGTGTATGTATTATTATTGATAACTTTAATGTCTGAAGAATTTTTGTCTCCTGTGAATTGACATAAAGGGATATGGATAATAAAGCCATTTGGAGAAAAGGGTATTGAATATAGTGGTCAAATGTAAGAAATATGAGTAAAGATTAGATTTTTATATTCTAGATTGCACAGAAATTCAATTTTGTTTTTTCTTTCTTAAAGATGTATTTTAGGCCTGATTTATTTGCATTCAGAAATCTGCAAATGAATTATTTTAATAATCAGAAATTGGGAACATGTGTAAAGAATATATATTTTATACTGAAATGCATAAAGATTGTTTTTTTCTTCCATTTCAAATATGCATTTTAATAGAAGTAAGAGATAACAAACCAGAAAATAGAAATAGAAGATGTTGCATTCAGATATCTGCAAATGAATTGTTTTAATAGATGGAAATTTTAAAAATGAGTAGAGAATAGTTTTTTGATTGAAAATGTACAAAGATTGGGTTTTTTTTTTCATTTCAAAGATGCATTTTTAGTCTGGTTACTGGAAAATTGAAACAAAACACCTTGGATTTGAAATCTGCACAGAATTTGGTTCTGCTTGTGTTTTGCTTAAAAACATTGCTTCTTGTATTTACTTCTAGTCCATTTCACATGCAGTGTACTTTATATCTCTTCACTGGTTTGTTATCTCTTGCTAATGAGACTTTTGATAACTTATGAGTTGCAGAATTTTCATCTCTGAAAACCAGAGACCTAGAGTGGTATTTTTTCAGTCCGGTCGACAGAAAGTACGGGAATGGTTCTCGTCTCAATCGAGCAACTGGAAAAGGATATTGGAAAGCTACTGGGAAAGACCGTTCAGTTCGCCATCAGAATCAGGTCATTGGCATGAAGAAAACACTCGTCTTCCATAGCGGCCGAGCACCTGATGGCAAGAGAACAAACTGGGTGATGCATGAGTACCGCCTTGTGGATGAAGCCTTGGAGAAGGCCGGAGTACCCCAGGTGAAATCATCATTTCAAAATTTTTACATGAATGTATCTCTTGATGAGGAAAGCTCGGTTCTTTTTCCCTTTTACCTATGACAATGACATTTAAAGAATTTATACTGTCTTGTTGTGGAAAAGGATGCTTTTGTGCTGTGTAGAATTTTCCAAAAGAGTGGGCTCGGACCACCAAACGGGGACAGATATGCACCATTCATTGAGGAGGAATGGGATGATGGTGCCATATTTATTCCAGGGGGTGAGACCGAGGAGGATTATGCCAATTGCGATGAGATAGGAGTTGGATGCAATGATGTCGAGCAGGTATTTACTTAAATGCATAAATGCCGGAGACTTGGAACTTGTCACGAAAAGATGATCATGTACTGTGCATTATGTCGTCATTTGGTTATGATGAATAGCCTAACAAAATGGAAACAAAATCATGGCCTCTCACAGGCGGTTCTCTTTATGTGCAATTAATGACCCTAAATCAGATGCATTTCCCGCCCCTAGGCATTTTAACATTTTGTTATGCCTTATAAATTTGGTGAGTATCTAGATGAACATCTCCAAAACCACTTGATCTCCAATTTGGAAGTTTCCTCTTATGAGGTTTGCCCGAGGGTGGCACTGAATCGATGCACTTCTTTTATTTTCTAGCTGTACAATATCCAAATCCATAAGATGGGCATGTGCGTGTCTTTTCAATTGACACTAAATATTGTGAACATCAATCCTGAGGAAGTCATGTTTAATGTTCTTTAGAAAAGTTGCAGGTTATATGTACTCAAACAGTGTTGTATGCAATATAACACATAACAGTTGCATGATATTTTATTCAGAACTTGGCTAATTCTACCGTAGCTTATATTTTGCATTGGTTTCTGAAATATTTCTTGATGAGCATTATGTCGGTGCTTAGACACTTTCTACACTAGCAAGGCTTATGAACTTTTTTGCATGTCATGTGCAGGAGAATATCCACATGAACATGATTCCTCTGCGATGTGAAAAGCCTACGGAGTCTCACAATTTTGCAATTATCTGCAAACGGGAGAGGTCAGAGGAGCCAGAACCGCTGTCTTTATCCCAGCATAAAAGATCAAAACATGAGGATCCAAGCTCCAGCAATGCAAACGGTTCTGAGGATTCAATCACTACC
Organism: Lithospermum erythrorhizon; assembly: GCA_019722365.1. Classification (NCBI taxonomy): domain Eukaryota; kingdom Viridiplantae; phylum Streptophyta; class Magnoliopsida; order Boraginales; family Boraginaceae; genus Lithospermum; species Lithospermum erythrorhizon. The sequence goes on from JADFUC010001557.1 coordinate 290,700, forward strand.
GGTCAGGATCCTCCACAAAAGATGATGACGAAAAAAAATTCCCCTTCCCTTTTGGAATTCCCTTTATTAGCACCTTCTGAACCAAGAGAGACCCAACCGGCCAGCCAACTAACCTTCGACTCTTCTAATCTTGAGAAGGCCGTCCCTCCTGGCTATTTAAAGTTTATCAGTAATTTAGAGAACGAGATACTCAATGTCTCCATGGAACGTGAGACCCTGAAAATAGAGGTGATGAGAGCCCAAGCAATGATCAACATCCTTCAATCTAGGATCGACATTCTGGGAAAGGAAAACGGGGACTTGAATAGAGTTTGCCGTGGTGGTTAGGCTCCATGTAAACTACTGGTTTTGTAGTGTTGGCGGCTTACCGACCTTATATAACATCCTTAATGGTGCATGGTCTTTAAACTGAGGAAAATCAGTTGAACTTTTCTAATAATGCCTGTCAGTTAAACCTTTTGTAGTGCTATGAGTTAATTGGTAATTTAACCCTTTGGCTTATTATATTAGTGCCCTAAATTATGAATGAAGTGCCCTAAATTATGAATGAAGAAGTCCTATACAAAATATTCAGCACAGCCAGGGACCATTGAACCTATAAACAACGGGAACGGTTATGCCACATAAGCTCAAATCTTTATGCATGATGCATAATTGCATATCACTCATGATTAGTGTACATGTTTCCTTTGTATCTATTTATTTGATTATTTAAAACAAAAGTATTTTATTAATACAATCATTGATTGTATCTATTTATTTGATTATTTAAAAGAAAAGTATTTTATTAATACAATCATTGATTGTATAATTTTTAAGAAAGAAAAATTATCAACTAATAGAGAAAAAAGAATGTTAGGAAATAAAACAAATTTCAATGCAAAAAATTGTATTGATAAATGAAATAATCATTTATAATGATAAGAAATTTTTTTTGTTAGATGATCACTTAAATAGAAACGGGGTGAATATTATTTAGGATCAGTGTGCATATTACTCCTGTTATTTCTAGTGTACCCATGTTTCTCATTCAATATTGCATAATTACTGTATATATTATTCATGATCAATACAAATATTTAATCATAGAGATTTATGGCATGATGAGGTCACTTGTATACAATTTCCGACACAAATAAACGTATTACTTGTGATAAAAAGTTGAAATAATCTTCTATTTTGTAGAAATTGTATATTAAATTAGATATTTGTCAGTATATTATTCATAAGTCAGTTATCGAAACAAGTTCTGCTATAATGGAGGATCTGTTCTAGAGATTTATGGATCATGCATAAATTTTTGACTGATTCGTAATAACTCAAGTCTCAAGTTACCGGAGGCTGTATATTAAGAGGTCATATGGTCATTTAGGTGCTGGAGCATTTGTAAAGCGTTATTTGGTGTTCATTTTCAACTACAATTGCAAAAAGTTGGCTAATCATTAGTCAAGCATTGCAAGCTATACATACGTTAAAATTTTGAGTGCCTTTTTTGTTGATTGGTAAGATGAGATTATGAAAAATACAATATATTGTGCTTATCAAAGCCTTGACTAATTGTCTCATACAGTTATAGTTTAGATAGAGCTCTTGATGAATGATGATTGTTGACGGCAGTGCATGCGTCACAACTCATAAACTTGAACGTGACAGGTGATTGTGAAACACATCTCGTAACCTTTACGTTTTATTTCACTTTTTGTTTGTGTAGTATTGTTATCTTACCAATTTTAATTAGTAATGTTATATAATCATGTTTTAATTTTGTTTCTAATTTTCATTTTATTCCCCTCAACTTTTATCTTTTCAATTTATCCCTTTCGTTCATTTTTAAGTTTACAAAAGACTAATTTAGGAATTGAACAAATATAATTCCTGGGCCTCTAAACGAATTGACGCTTTTTAGCCTTAACGTTATCAGATCAAATAATTAAACTTGAACGTGACAGGTGATTGTGATACACATCTCGTAAGCTTTAGGTTTTATTTCATTTTTTGTTTGTGTAGTATTGTTATCTTATCAATTTTAATTGCTAATGTCATAACTCCTCAATCCATGAAGTGAATTTTTAATTGCTCTCAACTTTTATTCTTTTTCAAATTTATCTCTTCTTTCGCTTATTTTTAAGTTTACAAAAAAAGTACCCTCCATCCCAAAAAAGATTGCTCTTATTTCGACTTTCAATCGTCACAAGCATACGCCTTAAAACGCAATATCACTAATTCTACGCGTAAAATTATAAAAGTTGATATTTTAAAAATATATATCAAACGAATCTAACAAGATCCTTACACGACTATATTATGTCCTATCTACATCTAATTCAATAAAGCTAAAAGCACACCCAAAAAAATCGAATGACAATCTTCTCGACGGCTATGATAAGATTTAGGAGACAAATTTTAAAATACACAAAAAATTGAGTTTTTTTTATAAAAGTACAAACTTTAATATCTTCAACGCTCCCACCCTACCCCTACTCCTTCTCTTCAACCTACACCCTATCCCATCTTCAGTGACCTTACACCCTTTGTCCCGACCCCTCACCCCCACCCCCACCAAATACCACCACCACCTCCGCTCCCACCCACCCCGATAATACAAAAAAGCTACACAAACAACCTCGTTCTGCATAGCCGCCACCAACAACAAAGCCACCAAATATTTAGATTTGTAAATTTGCCATGATCTAACATATACCGATAGTTATATATGTAAAACCACCACCACGCATACCATGTCACTCTGTAAGACTAAAGACCCTCAACTTACAAATGTCACCGGATCTTCGCAAATCAGATATCCACGTGATACCATATCAAAATCCCGACTTGTCTACTCACAACTTATAATCATATTTTCACCTTCTAATCGACGGTAACCCATTACTCGCCGTTAATTAACCGCTTTTTACTTAATACCCGGACGATCGACAAATGAAGTTCGATTAGTGTATAAAAATGATCCGCTATCCTAAAACAATTGAGTAGTTACCTTTAGGCCTTTGAAAGTCAAACCTGATCGACCATGCCAATTTTGAACTCTGGGTTGATAACCATCGAAGCCGAATGTAGTCTTTTAATGTTCGGGTTTTATTTCAAATTCAGCCTCGCCAAGCTCAGATAATATTAGTCGTAGCCAACTCCTTCTCGAAGTTCCACTTCGATGTCGACTTACTTGAGCTCTTTTCATTAACAAAATTCAATTTTTCATCTGTTAATTCATATTTTTAATGTAATACTTAGAAGTAATATAGTTAGTGTTCCAATATATTATTAATAGACATTTACTCCCTCCGTTTTTTATATAACGTTTCTCTGTGATAATGGTATGGAATTTTTTCACTACTCACTAATTACTCATCCTTCTACTAAATATAAAATTTAATTAATTAGATTCGTCTTTGAAAATAATTTCGTAATATTAATTTATTATAATTTTTTAACATATAGTTTAATAATAATTGATGGTCAAAATTCCACTTCGATACGAAACGCCAAATAAAAAACGGACATGTTATTATAATTTAATAATTATATATAATAATATTCGAGTCGGATCGAGTTCATGTCTTGAAATCGAGGATAAAATTAATATTTGTGTCTCGCTTTGAAACAACGAGTCGATTTTTCAAATCTAGTTATTCGAGTCAAGCTGTATCGATTTATTCAAATCAAACCCTATCAAATTATTGGAGTTTTTCATGTTCGTCAAAGGACTAATTACCTTGAATGATAAAATGTATAAGCCATCGGGTTATCAATACCCTCTAAATCCGAGTTCGACTATAGAAACACCCGAACTATGTCTAAAATCCCGACTTGTTAATAGATCAGTGGGTTATGAAGAGAGTATTTTGCATACATGCATTTCGAATAAATTGACCGAGTCTGTTTAGATTTATCACTTGTTTCCTTTTTAGTTTATTTGTTGCAACTATATCCTAAATATGTGGCATGATAAGGATCACTTTGTAACCAGCCTCAGCTCGGCTATATATAGGAGTCTTCCTATCATTGAATAATACAAGAAATCTTTGCATTCTTTAAGCACTTTAGAATCAAACTTTGTCTTCATCAGTTTACTGTTTGTCTTTCTGTTAATTGAGCTTTAGATTAAACAGGTTAATGCCCCTATTGTTTCCGTGTGCAAAAAACAGCTCAAGGGCAGTGCTCTCAAATCCCTGATAGCTGATGGAAATGCGGTCTATTGGACAATCTTTTTGGGATGGTATTTTTCCAAATTTCTCTATTCATTGTGTCTAGGTCTAAGAAAAGAATGAGGCAATGGAGATTATCGGCACTTTTCAAAGGATGGTTGCCCCTCTTCGTAAATTCCAATGATTTCTTTAATAAACCAACAGCCCTTCTCTCAAAACAGAATATATATATATACGGAGTATTTTATTTATTCATAAATTTTATTAAACAAAGGCTAATTAACCGGTTATCCGAACTATCACTTTATTTTGAGGCAATGAGGACATTTTTATTTGTAAGGATAAATTGACTCGTATCTTGGCTTGGCAACTCAGATGGTATGTGGTCGGGTCTACCGAGCCACATGCAACAACTTTTTTGAAGCCATGTTTTTATTAAGAGATCAGGGCCTTATTCGGTAGGCAAGCTTAGCCAAAATTGTATTGTACTTTTTAAATTTATAATTTAAACTCAAATATTTATGTATCTAGTTTAGGTTACGATCCATTAAGATTTTTTGTTCTTAAAGATAAAAAATAGATGTTTTTCAAAAATTCATTAATGTCAATTATATACCTTATTTTTATCTTTTATGTAACATGTATCAATTTGTTTAACGAATTTTGATACACATACTAATTACTAATTAGGTGCATTGAATTTGAATAATTTTGGTGCATTTGTTTTTGGATTTTTTAGGGTTTAGCGTTGTGTATCATTTTTATATTGAAATTCAATACATATGAAGATTATTGACGTTAACGAATCGTAACCATTCTCAAGAGATGGAGAATTTTATTGTGAATAGTTGTTTCTTTTTTCATCTACGATTTTGGTTACCCACATTTCTTTATCAGGTTTATATGTTCGATTGTTTCAAGGGAATTCTATGGTAATACTTCTACGTATCAGTGAAATGAATCGAACCGAATCGAATATCTTCGAATTTGAATTTTGCTACCAAGATTGACCGTGATTCGAATCGAATGCTAAAATTAAGTTCGAATTCGATTTGATACCATTCTATCAATATTCGAATTCGATTCAATATTCGTCATATTTTATATTCGAGCTTGAAATCGAATTCAAATATACATATTTTCATATATATTAACAAAATATAATACAAATATTCGAATTCGAATCAAATATTCTGTTCGAATTCTAAAGAAAGATATTCGAAATATTTCGAAATTTAATTATAAAGACATTCAGATTTCGCTTTTATGCAATTCAAATGGCAAAATCAGATAGAAAGTTCGATTCCTAATTCGAACTTGAATATTCGAAAATATATTCAATTCGTATAGACCCATACTTTTACGTGACTCAATGGTAGCTCGTTTGTGAATCGTAGGGAACGGGGCGTTTTAACGCAACTATTCGAGCTGTAATCATCCCAGTGGTCATTACAATTTCTTTTAATCACCAACTAAATAGACAATCAAATACATATATCAATGTTTGCAGGGTAATTTAGGAGTTCTCAAGCAGCACAACATTTTAAACATGACACATGGACAATCCACCTCCGTATGAGGAACTACATAAAGTAATAGAACTATGAATAAGAGCTTGTGAGGTAATTAAAAAAACATTTAAAAATAATGAGACACTTGATAGAATCTTGAATATACAATTAAAAAATAAAACATGCAAGAAAATTAAGGAAGGTAGCTGGAAGTTAAAAGTTTATCTATAATACTAATTTCAAGTCTTTCCAAGTATTCAGATACCCATAAGAGAATTTGGGGAGCAAAAACATAAAGATATGTATCGGATAAAGTCAATAGTGTACTGAAAGTAAATCCATCGAAAAGATAACAAAAGACTTGAAATTAGTAGTCGTAGTAGTTTATTTAATTTATTTGCTTTATTGGGCTGCAGGTTTTTTTAAATTTCATGTCGTTTCCTATGTCGAGAAGTTGTATTTTGTTATAAAAGACAACTATCAACACGGGACGCAAGTGGGTGGGTTTTTTTTTTTTTTTTTAAAGACAACTATCAACAAATAAATTAAATAAATACATAGTCATTTCATATATATAGGTTATACAATAAGTCAACAGGGCATACCCTTGTTAAATTAATACAATCTATACTTTACACCACTATATATAACCCCTTTCTATAACTAGTTAACCAATCTTGTTTTTGTCATAAGATCATCTTCTTAGAGTCATGAGCATGGTCCCCTGCTACTGCACACAAATTCGGAACGGCATAACCAATGTATTAAAGAACCCATACTACGAGGAATATAATCGGGACATGCACCATCGACCGGATGTTAGGGGGTGATTCATGCTGGAAGATATTCGCAATGCAGAATTGACGGATGTTCTGTTTCCTCCAAACATTGCTGTACGCCTCCACCATGCTGCGTACTCTTATAGTAAAATGAAAGTCTATTAACTATCTATTACTAGAATTATCATTGAAAAAAATCCGTGGCACAACATAATAGGAAAATAGGCTTTGATATTACGAACAATATCACATGCAGTAATATCTGATATAATACTGGTAACAATATTGTTCATCAAAAACATTATCCAAATTTTATTTTTCTATTATTATGTGTCATGGATTCTTCCAATGACAATTCTTGTGTCGTTAGTTATTGAAATTATTTTTACGATAAGATCCACCAAAATAATTGGAGACATACCACGGCTGCCTGAGGGAAGACCGGGAGAACACCATCAAGCTCAGAGCGACACCGCGGGCGCCGGGCAGATTGATCCTTTTCTTATATTCAAGCAGTAGTAACACTTATATTGTTTGGAAGGAGAGGCAAATGTATTATATATCCTAGAAGCGTAAAGAGCCACACTCGTAGTATAAATTGCTTGCCTATCGATTGTCTCATTTTATGCTTGCGGTATCGTAGCACCATATCACCGGCTCTAAGGATGATCTTAACAAAAAAAAAGAACATGTTTATTGTTGGAAATCGGTGTATATTGATTTCTCATATTTATGCCCGCCGCGTTAATCGTCAGAATAATTCATTTACTGCTTAGTTAAACGAGATTACTTCAAACTAAGTTATCTGGTCAATAGTGAATTAAATTACTAAATAGGAACTCATGATAATATTGTGGTTACGCCGTATTGCTAGATCCCATGCATAATCTATAATAATAATAATGGTCAATTATATTATTATACAACCCAAGTATTTATCCGAGCTCTGTAGTTACACACATACAAAATAAGCTTCAGCTTTTATTTCATTAATAAAATTAAATCGTGATTGATAAATTGAGTGTTGATTGAAATCAACAAGACAATCAATCTGGAGTTTTACACTTATAGTGTAAAATATAAATTGGACGAAACCAAATTAATTAACTTGTTAGATTAATTAACGTTGTTAGATTAATTAACGGTTGACTAATGGAGCTTGCTAGTGACTGTTAGTTAATCGTTAAAGATTTAATTGGGCTTAACGACATTTTAACGAAATTTCATTACATTAACGAGTCAAGCTATTCGGGTTAAATAGGAGTGTGTGTATATAAAGGAGGAAAAAGATGAAAAACCTAATCATCTTTCTCCCCCTCCCTACTCCTAGAAATAAAATCAAGTCAAGTTTTGTCTCTGATTCTTGTCCAATTTCTCATAAGATTCTAGCAACCAATAGCAAAGATTCAACTTTGGAAAGGACTAACCGAGGCATCATCCTTTTGTGGTGTGCACTAAGAGTTCAACGGAGGCTTCAGGAGAAAAGTTGGCGTACATCTGTCATATTGGTAAGTATTCGCTTTCATAATGTATTTACATATACTATTTTGTTGTAATTCGATTATACATTTAAACGATTCTTGATGCATTTGTTTATGTTTTTATGAACAAGTTACATAGTTTTTCCAATAGTCATGACATTGTTAATCGCAAAATTATTATAAGTCGCCATGTTATTTTCAATGAAACTTTTCCCATTTGCACAATATTCCCCCAGTCAACCCAACAACAATCGTTTTCTGACTGAGCCCATACATCCCTCGTTACCAGACTACGTGGCTCATGAACTAATATCCCTCGACCCTCAGCCTAACCCGTCTACCCCAACCACTACTGGATCTATTCCCAAGCCTTATCAGGCCACAACCCATCCAACCCAGCCCCTGAACCTGCTTCCCACTCACCCAGCCCAGCCCCACCATCAGACAAGCAACTCTCACCAGTCACCACTTGATCACTCACCTAGCCCATCAGCTCTCCACGGGCCCAATCCACCTCCCTCACCTCACGAGCCTACTATACCATGCGCCCAGTAACCCGCAGCCTTCATGGCATATTCAAACCAAATCCCAAATATCTCCTTCATGCTACCTCTACTCCTTCCCCGATTCCCAAAAATTCCGTACATGCACTAAATGATCCGAATTGAAAAATGGCCATGTACGATGAATATGATGCTTTAATTAAAAATAATACTTGGGATCTAGTACATCGCCCCTCGAATGTTAATATTATTCGTTCTATGTGGATTTTCCGCCATAAACTACGTTCTAATGATTCTTTTGAGCGTTATAAGGCTCGGCTTGTGGGTGATGGTAAAACACAACATGTTGGTATTAATTATTGTGAGACATTCCGCCCAGTTGTCAAACCGGCTACTATAATGCATCGCTTTAACTTACCTCCGTGTCCTAAATTTCATTCATCGGCTTGGATGTTAAAAATGCATTTCTTCATGGTGATTTACATGACACGGTCTACATGTACTAACTCGGTTTTGGGATCCAAAGGTATCCCGACTATATCTATAAGCCTGAAATCTTTATATGGCCTAAAGTGCTCCCACATGCCTGTATCAACGGTTTGCTGATCATGTCTCTCTACTTGGGTTTGTCTAGCAGTAAATCTGATCATTCCTTGTTTATTTATAAGTATAACTGACACGCCCATTCCTCTTTATAATGTTGATAATATTATACTTACTACTTCCTCCGAGTCCCTTCGCCTGTCTATTATGTCTTCATTAAATGTTGAATTTGCCATGAAAGATCTCGTCGATTTTAGCTATTTTTGGATATTGCTGTTATTTACATGTGATGGTTTATTCGTCTGTATTAAGTATGTCGAGGCTAATAAACTTCATGCCCCATTGTCATCACGCAACCCATTTCCCACCCCTATCGATACCAAATCCAAGTTATGGACGATCTGCACCCGTGCGACAACACATCCTTATTTCCTCGTAGTCTTACAGTGTGGCCTCCAACATCTTACATTTACTAGGCCGACATTTCTTACATGATGTCCAATGTATTTGTTTATTCATGCATGTTACCATGACAGATCACATGCACGCATTCTGCTGGTGTCCGCTAAATTTAGTGGTATCTTGGATTATGGTCTCCACTTATACAAATTGCCAGTGTGCTCTTTGACTTCTTATACAGATGCAGATTGAGCTGGATGTTCGTATACACGCCGATCGACATGTCCGGGTTTTTCTCTGTTCTTATTTGATAATCTTCATTCTTGTCTTCAAAGCGCCAAACTACTATTTCCGGTCCAAATAGAGGCCGAGTATCGTAGAGTTGTCAATGTCGTCTCCGAAGCTTGATTATTGGAACTTCATCATCCTTTGCCTAAAGCTACTATTGTATATTGTTACGTAAGAAAACACTTACAAGATATCACTTTGTCTTCTACCAGCTCTCTTATAAAATGATGTCTGATATCAATGTGCTTGGTTCAAATTTATTTACTTATCTCAATCCCTTGCTCACTATCAAAGAACCAAACATGTAGAACTGATATTCATTTTGTTCCTGAAAAGATGGTTCTTGCACATCTATTGGTTCTTCATGTTCCTTCCAAACATGTTCCTTCATGTTCGTCCTCCTCCCGCTTCAACAGCGGATGTAATAGCAATAGTATTATTGTATAGCCATATATTATATGTGCCTAGCCATACAATAATTATTGTCTATATACTTATATATATAGAAAACATTATTCATGAAATGCAGAACACAATTACAATATGATGATGATGATATTGTTGGTTTTGAACTGTGAAAAGCTATTAAGAAATCAAGTGACACTAATATCTCCAGCCAGGGATATGGTACCTTGAGGCAGTGATGATACTTTCTAAGGTTGGTATTGAGGGCTAAATGACCGTTATCTTTTTTGGTCAATTCGGATGGTATGTTGGTTGGATCTACCTCCCACATGCAACCGGTTATTTTGCAGCCATCGTGTCGTCTTTGCCTCTGTGTTTATCGACAGATCTGAGCCTTAGAGTCTTATTGGTAAAAAATCTTATTAGCCAAAGATCATATATTTTTACTGTACTTCCCTGGGTTTTGGTTGAACATATTGCTACTAAGTAATAACAATAATAATGATAATAATAATTGAAACTAATGGTTTTTGGTATCATCCTTCTTTGCTCGAGAGAATGAGGGGTCAGAGAGATGTGGTATTTCTGTTTAATGGTGGTTGCCATTTTTTGTCTCTGACTTCGATTACCCATATGATTTCATTGTGTTTATATGTTTGATTAGTTATCTGTGGGAAGGCTATGATGATACTTATATGTGACCTAATGAATTGACAATTGAGAGTAGACTTATCTTGGCGGGGAAAACCGAGATGGTATGAGGGTTGGGACTTGTTTGGGTCTCTCTCTCATGCAGCAGGTATTTCTGCAGCCATGTTGATGTCTCATTCTCTTAGTTGGTCTTTAGACAGATCTGAGCCTCTTTTTTCTCCTTGTGGCAATTTTCTACTTTGGTGTTTATGGTACCTCTGTTGTTTAGCCTCACGGTGTAGCACCCTTTCAAATCTGAATCTCTCTGGCATATGGCCTATCTTTACAGGCCTGCTTATGCTGCTTCAAAAGTATCGACTTATTAGGTTTAATTCAAAGAGGCATGCAATTTTTTTTCTCTGTTCTTGTTTTTCTGCTAACTTTGTGAGACTAATCTAGTGAGATTGTCGGGCTCAGGCCCCAGACTAATAAATAATACTAATAGTTGGTGTTGAGTTTATATGTTTGAGTAAAGGCTATGATGATACTTCTATATGAGTTAATGAACTCGGTGTAGATTGTAGACTTATCTTGGCGGGGAAACCATGATTCTATGAGGGTTAGGACTGGTTTGGATCTCTCTCACTCATGCAACAAGTATTTCTGCACTCAGCGTGATGTCTCATTTTCTTGCCTGGTCTTTTGATAGATCTGTACCTCAACTTTCTCATTTGTGGCAATTTTCCACTTAGGTGTATATGCTACTTCTGTTATTTTAATAATGATTGTTGCTTTGCAGCGCTATCCGGTTCTTTCCCAGTTGACACGCCTAAGATTGTGGATGTCATTTTGTTTTACAATAGGACTCTGCAGTTATTATACTCCTATTGTTCAGTGATGTTAAAGAGCTTAGATTTAATCAGTAATCGCCCTCTCTGCTAATGCCTATAATTTGGTTGATGCTGTTGCTTTTATGTTGTAAATCGCAACATGTATCTTAAGGCGGTAAGGACTTCCCAAGGATAATAGGAGAAAAGAATATCCTGAGCCAAAGCATGGTCTAGTGGCTATGATGATATGTTTGGCTAAGAAATTAAAAAAATATTTGGGTAACGATTATTTGGGCAAAGTGTACCCTCAAAAGGGTAAAGTCGTGCCTGATCAGGATCTAAGCCTTGGAAGATTTAGAAATGACATGTTTGCTGTCATAGACCAATACTAAATGTATACTTCTTTGTCCCTTGAAGGGATGTAGCAAGGGGAGGTTATAAAATCATATCTGAGCAGAAATCTGAGCCTCAACGATGAACAAGGGACTGCTTTTCCTTTATCAATATGAAGATACTCGTATAATTCTTGCCCCTTTTGTTCCATACCTCTTTTATCCATAATTGAAGGGTATCAATTAGATATATTTGAGTGTGATATTATAATATTGGTAATAATATTTATTATCTTTATTATTATACTTGGATTAGGTCTTTAAATTTGTATATAATATTATTATCCGGTTTAATTGAAATGAGGAGTTCATAATATTAACAAATCTTTATTAGAGCTGAGGTAGAGGGCAATGGCCACTGCTCTTTCTCCCTCACTGGTGTCTCCCCTAATTTTTAAACCAATTGCTCTTCTCTATTTTCTTTTGACTTTAGCACAAAGTCATAGCTTGTTTCTTTTACTTCTTACAGTAAAGTCGCCCCTCTTTTTCTATCTGTTTCTCTCTCTTCTTATACTACAAATATGACAGAATTTGGTGATGTTGGCAACAAGACCGCGGCAGAGGTTCTAGCCGGTGTTGCCGCCGGTGGTAGTGGTGGTGGTCATCCCCCGGCTCCGCCTAAATTTGATATCTCTTCTTCTTTTTATCTTGGTTCTAATGACAATCGTGGTAACGTCATTAGTACTGTTTTGTTTACAGGTCACAATTATGGTGAGTGGTCTAAATCTATTCGTCTTTCTCTCATGTCGCGTCGGAAATTTGGGTTTATTACTGGTGTGGTTCCTAAACCGACGGATGGTGCTGGTTGTGGAGTGGGAGTGTCAGACCTATGTTGGTTCAATGGATTCTCAATACAATTGATGTCTTGTTACGGAAGATAATTCCGTATTTTGAGGAAGCTTGTCCTCTTTGGCTTGTGTTACAGAAGCAGTTCGATGTGGGTAATGGGACTAGGAAACACCATATTAAAGAGGCCTTAGCAGAGTGCAAGCAATCGAAAACGATGACTGTTGCTGAATATTTTGGTAAGTTACAACCTTTGTGGGATGAATTAGCTGAGTACAATCCCCTTCCCGCTTGTAAGTGTGATCGATGTGAATGTAATTTGGGTGAGATTTTTCAACGGATGGATGAAGATCGCTTATGATTTTCTCTGAGGAATTAATCAAACTTTTGGTCACCTCGGTCTACTTTGTTGGCTCAAGACCCATTACCTTCTTTAGATCGAGTGTATCAGACAATTAAGAAGAATCATGAAAAGTTGAATGCTAAAACTAATATGGATACTCTGAGAGACGATGTCATGGCTATGGTTATTCAAAGCTCGAGTAAGGGTACAATTTCTACTGATTTCCGTAATAGCACTCTTTGGTCTGCTCATTTTGTAATCGTACTGGTCATGTGGAAGCGACATGCTATACTAAGCATGGTTTTCTCCGACAAAAAAAGAAGGGTGGTGAATTAGATGGTTTAGCCGCACCTGTAAGTCATCAAATATTCTTGTTGGTGGATGTGGGGGCAGGGGCGATGAGCCTGATCCTGCGTTCATGTTATCAGGCGGAACAGGCCCATTTTGGGTGCGCCAATAATGGGCAATAAATCCGCAGGTGGTGTTTCGTAGTTGGTTGAGGAGCAGATGTCCGGGCTTTCAGATTCTCAATGGAACAATTTCTGCAACTTTGGGTATCTAACACCTCTGTTGATCAGTTGAATGGTAAGTCCTCTGTTACTTCTTGAATTATCGATATCGGGGCATCTACTCATGTTACTGGTAATCTTGGTATTATGAATAATGTTAAAACTATTCTTGATTGTAAAGTGGGGCTTCCAAATGGTACCAAGGCTCCTTTGAATATCTCTGGTAGTGTCTCTTTGTCTTCTACTTTTGTGTTGCGGAATATTTTATACGTACCTCAGTTAACACAGGTTTAATACGTGTCTGTGCAGTGATTTGTATTAATGGATTCGGTTACTAAGAAACGATTGTAGTAATGGGGCGATCATTCGAAGGATGTTGATTGGAAGCGGTGAAGTGCTTGGATGGACTATACTATTTAGGAGAATCAACTGGTTCGAGCTGCATGTTAACGAGAATCCTCTGAATATATTGTATCAGATAGGACACTGCTAAGATAGTACAAGTTTACCTTTATTAGTAGTTCTAGTAATATTTTTGAATAAGGTTTGTCTGGGTGTGTCATCAGTAGCATCTTCGAAATCTTTTATCGGTACATAAAAGTAGTAGGTGTTTGAATGGTCATTGTGATGTTTAGGGCCTTATCGTGCTTGTATCCTCTTTGTGGTACTCTTTTTCTTGACTTTAGTGGATGATTTTCTCGATGCGGTGTGAATTTTCTATTAATTATTAAAACGAGGTGTTCCATTATTTTCTTGAATTTCTTGCTATGATTGATCGATCAGGTTTAATGCCAAAGTTAATATAGACATAGTGATATGTATACAATTTTTTACGTTTGCGTGTATTTTTGGAGAATGAGGTATATTTTCAAACCTCTTGTGTAGGCACCCGCAACAGGTCTTAATAAGAGCATTAAGCATAGTCATATATTAAATGTTGGTCGGCGTTACATTTTCAAAGAATTGCAAGCTTAGTTTGGGGTGAGTGTATCTTAGCTGGCGGTTTTTCTAATTAATCATACTCCCTTTGTTGTATTGAATTATCGGACTCATATGAGATTGCTTTATGGTCATGCCCCCGATTGTCCCCGAGTTAAATGGTCTTATGTTATGCTCATGATAAAAAGGTGGGCTTCGATAAATTTGCTAGTCATGATCGGAATGTGTGTTTGAGTTATCCGTATGGAAAAAAAAGGGTGGAGGTATAGTGCTGCTTTCGTGAATTTTTATTTCGATGATGTTGTGTTTTATGAGATCGGTTTCCATATGTGCCCATGCTTGTGTTCCATAACCACGGTGTGTTTCAATCTCTGATTGTGTCGAGTTGATTTGGAAGATAAAGCATGATAATAACTCGAAGAAGCATCTCCTCGGATCAGTCCTTGTTTTAGGCGCTAATGAGCTTGTTTTGTCTCCTGGTGGGGTCAATCGGACACTCCCTCATGTTGTTTACGTCTCCTGGTGGGGAAAACCATGGACCTGTTGACATCTTCTGTAGTACAGGATACTCCCAGTGGAGTTGAGTAATGAAACTCCATTGGCTTCTAAAACTTCAGCCACTATTGTCTGAGGATTATCACGTGACTTGGTGGGAGTCATCGGTTAAGACCTCCAGTGAGTCAGACTTTGTTACGAATACGGTTCAATAGTAAGTCCATCCGGTTCTTGACTTCCAGTCTCCTTCATCCTGGTATTCTCCATTCATGCACATTCGATTAAATTATGAGTGATTTTAGTAAGCGCAGACATTTTCATGCGGCACAACTGCAATCGACCTCACTCTTTCAAGGAGACATGGTGATCTTTGGATGGCGAAGGCTATGCGTCGTGAATGAGACTTTGGAGGATAATGGTAAGTGGCGAGGTGAACACTTCCTCAAGCTCAAAGCTCTTGGGAGGTGGATTGGATCAAGCGTCGATGGTAGTGTGGAACGACTAAAAAGCTCGGTGGTGGTGTTTGGCAATCATCGGAGTTGAGGTAACCGAGTATGGTGACAATTGTACACAGCAAAAATGGTGACCATCGAGCACTGCTGTTGTTGTTGTTCTTAGAAGGTAGAATACATCGAATGGACGTCCATATGATTTCTACGGTGATCTTGAGAAAAGAGTATATGAAGGTTCAGTTGGGGTTTCTCGTCGACCAATTGAGGTGTGTGTCATTTTGTAAGTCACTACGGGTTAAAAACAAGCAAAGTGTTGGTTTTTCTAAGTTGACTGATGTTGAAATGGAATGGGTTTACTCAATCTGTCAGTTATTCTTTATTGCTGGGCTAAGGAGAATGTGCAGATTAATGTTTTGATCTATCTCGATTTTATCACGGTAATAATTTGACGCTCTACTCTCATTCATATTTGAGCTCCTATTTTCATATGAAGGATCACGGGTGATGTAAAATATTTTCTTGGTATTGAAGTTGCCCGTAGCCCAGGGATATTTTACGTCTCAACGAATATACCTTAAATATTCTTGAAAACTGGTTTGCTTGATACAAAATGCTGCTTTCCTTTGGAACAAACTCTTACTACGGCAGTTCCTCTTGGTCCTCAGGACGTTTGAAACGATATAAGCATCGGTTGACGGCTGCTCTGTCTTCGTTGATCGATTATCTTTTGTTGTTTTAAGTTACGTCTCAATTATACATTCTCCTGAACATGATTCTTGGATTCTTTGCATTATGTGTGGTCAAGTGACTGAAAGGAGCTTCGGGTCAAGGTATTCTTTGAAGTCTTAAAGTGTGATTTACAGTTATTGGTTGGTATGATTCAAATTAGACTGGTGCCCTCTTCGCAGACAGTATCGAGGTTGGATGGTGTTTTGGATGATTACTCTCTCTCTTGGAGACTAAAGCGAGATCTGATGTAGCCCGTTCACGTCTGTGAGCAGTATCGATCTATGGCGGCCGTTACTTGTGAATTAAAATAGTTGAAAACGTTGGCAGTTTGGGCATTCTCATTAAGTGTCCTATATACATGTTTATTGTAATAGTCAATATAACAGCATCTTTGTCAGGGAAATGTCAGAATCGTTTATGAAGCGTCTGAAACTTAGCGATGAAGTTGATTGTCATTTAACTACATTGATGTAATTTTTGGACGGTCCATTCACTACTCGTGATAAGCAGTAGCAGATCACACTAAGACGCAGGAGCGATCAATTAATACAACCATGCGTTGAGGCGTGTGATTTCATCTTTCAGCTGAGGATGAATGATAAAATATATTGAAGTGTGATATTATAATGTGTGTTGTATTTATTATCTCTGGACTTTTGTATTATAATCCGTTAAGTATTTAGAATTTGTATATAATATTGTATTATCAGTTTAATTGAAGCAAGGAGTTCTCATAATATTCTTCGATTATCCTTCTTATTTTGGCCTGTTAATAAAAGGAGGGTCCATTTCAACATATCTTCACCAAAAATTCCATTGATTGTTATCAGAGAGGGATAGGGAATTGTGGGAAATCTGTGTAAATAATGATGGGTAGATACATCTTTACAACTTCTAAGCAAATGCTGTGATCTGAGGTTTGTCTTGCAATGGTTTTGTAGTTACCAGTCTCCATCTAAGACTATTAATCTGGGCTTCTAAAGTGTATTTAAAGTCGGTTGATATTAATCATCAAGTCAGTAGAATTTTAATGTTTGGGTTTTATTTTTGAATTGAGTTCGTCTGACCTTGTATCAATCGAGTAGAACCTTTAGTTCCACCGATGTCGACAGGCCTAGCATTTCTGATAACAAATACAATTTTACATGTGTTGATACTTAGGTACATATTAATGTAATAATTAGATACAAATATATGAGTGTTCCATCATATTAGTAATGGATATTCTTCATAGTTTTATTGCGGATTGCTAGGTATGTCGAGATGGAACTTTGAGGGGTATTACTAATTACTTATTATTTTTACTAAATATAAAAATTTATATAATTAGATTTATCTTTCAATAATTTCATAATATTATTTTCTTACAAATTTTATAATATGGTTTAATAATAATTGATGGTTAAAGTTCAAACTAGATATCTTAGCGATCAAACAAAAAACAGAGCCAGGTATCATTTAATAATTATGTTAATAATTTTCAGTCGAATCGGTTATGTCTTGAAATCAGTATAAGTGTTATTGATCTTAACTTTAGAATTTCAAGTCGATTTTAAATCAGGATTATTCAGTCAAGCTCTATCAATTTATTTGAATCAGCAGGTATCGAGTATTCGAGTTTCGCGTAAATAAAAATATACAACAATTACTACGTATAACCCATTGGGTTATCAATACCCTTGTTGTAGGTGGGTTAATGTATTCTCCTCTATAATTTATATGAACAAGATAAATATTATTGTTTCCGTGTGCAAATGCGGCTGAAAAGTTATCAATCGATAGGCGATGCAAATCTGAGTCTATTGAACAATTTTGGTATGATGGCACTTCAAATTCTCTAACAAATTATGTCTAAGCTCAAAACAAAAGAATGGGCAATCAGAAGCATTTCATATTGAACACTTATATATTAAATGGAAGTTAGTTTTAATGCATAATTGATTTTTTAAGGACAAGAAACAGGGATAATCACTTATATTGGTTTATAGTTCAGGTTGATCAACATGTTTCATCGATCTCGGTTAGTGCTTTTCAGCGCAATTACGTTAAGTATCCAAGTTAGTTGAATTCGACAGGCTCAGCCTTGACACACAGACATTTTAGTCATTTTATATTTAAGTTTTAAAAAACAAAATCTGGGGATCTATCGTTGGATTATAGTCCCGGTCGATCCTTATTTTGAAAAAGATAACACAGTTGATCGCTTATGTTTAAATCAATCTAGGTTAGTACTACGCTTTAATTCTGATGAAGTCTCTGATTGGTGTCATGCGATGGTCAGCATTGACATTTTCTCGAGGGCAACTTTGGGAATTTTAAATGATCCATATTTTTATCAAAACATTTTTGATAAAAATATTGAGTATTTTTGATTTTCTTGGGTTATGAAAGTGCATCTTATAAAGTGTCTTGTGGTGACTGATCAGAACTTAACAAAGTGGTGGTCAGGTTACTGAAACAAAGTGATACCTTATCGTGGTGATCGCTGCTGCGTTCTGCGGCATTTATGGAAATGACTAACGTGTCTGATGCGATTCACTTTTATAAGATGAACACTTTAATAAGTGTCATTAGGGACCATATATAGTGATCGTCTCTTCTTGGCACAGGTGACACATGCATTTCTTATATATCTTAAGTGATAAACTACCACTTCTCGATTACTCAGACTTTGAGCTGAATTATGAGCAGCACCTGGTATGAAGCCGGACTTTATAATATGAAAATCTATAATTTAGAAACTAATAGGAGTTACTATGAATAAGATCAAACAGCGGTCGCGACCAGCATACAGCGCCCGTCGCGGCTGCGGGCAACCAGCGAGGTATGAAAAAGTGGTTTTGAAGTCATCTCAGCAGATCACAAGAATCATTGTTAAAATTAAATAGTTGGAACTGCCAATAATTTACAACAATCTCAATAATCGGGAGGATAGATCAGTCGACACATATCAATTAAGTTAGATATAATTTAACACGATAAGATTAGCCTATTAGGCTCATCTTAAACAATAATAATAAATATAAATCTGAAATTAAAATGAGCTACAAATTATAGTTGTGGCTTGATGAACGGAAATTCTTGAAAGGAGAATTTTTATTTATAAGATTTTACAATGGGGAGACTAAGGTGCTTCTACGCCGGACTTCGAAGGCTTGCTCTCAGCCAAGGCTATCTGTCTATTTATAATGTCTGAT
This sequence comes from Lithospermum erythrorhizon, assembly GCA_019722365.1. Lineage (NCBI taxonomy): Eukaryota > Viridiplantae > Streptophyta > Magnoliopsida > Boraginales > Boraginaceae > Lithospermum > Lithospermum erythrorhizon. Next base: position 310,071 of record JADFUC010001557.1, read on the forward strand.
TTAATCCAGGACTGAAATGGACACCAAGTGGATTGAAAAAGATATGATATGATAGCGCGCATGATGCTGTCGCATTTACGTGTCGAGATAATCAGTATTATCTGTGCTTTTAACCTTCTTTATTATTTGCTTTGGATTAGCAACTTCGCGAGGAGATACCGGCTATCTTGTCTTTTACGGATTGGTTTAGCATAACGGATCGTCTACAATTGTTGAATAAGTCATTATGTTCGTCGGTTCGATGGGATGCTGATGCATCATCAGTCATCCCAGAATTTAGACGTGTTGATAAAGATTAAATGGATGTAATCATTCTTCTTCATCGATATCGATGAATTCCTTTTCCATTTTAGTTAAATGATCAATTGAAGTGTTGTCTTGAAGTGGGTAAGATGAGTCAATAATATGTTCTATTATGGGTAACGATGTGGGTAAATTGAGTCAGTGTCTTTAATCCTTTTGAATGTCTCTCTGGGAGTATCACTTGTATTGGGATCAGTGCATCGTCTTTTAAAATTTAGCAGAGATGTCTCGTCAGAGACATGACATGTATCATGGTTTTCTTAGATCTTGTCCATTTCCATATATGTAGATGGAGGAGTCAATCATAAACATCGTGAGATTGTCAACTCTGCTCTTTAAGGCGTTGATTTAGGAGATATTACTGCATTTTTCAAATATAATTTGATTTTTTACGGTGGTATTTTTCTGGCTCGGTAAAATTACCATAAAATGAGACAATTTGGTATATTATAGTTATAAGCTGGAACATATCTTGACCAAGTATGTTTTTTGTTTTTCATTTTCATACAACGACACTTTATCAGGCCGAAATAATCGATAATTATATTTTAATAAGGGCTATTAATATTAAAACAAATGAATTTTTCTTTAAAAAGGTGACAAACCTCATTCTTGAGGAATATAATTTTTTATGTAATTTTGAAAGTATAAAATTCTTTATTTTGACCCCAAAAATATGATATTTCACATGATCCTAATTATTAAATAAAATTCTCAATGAATTAAGATTTACTTAAGATCGGTGTAACTTTGGTGGGTATGTCTCCAAAGAATATGGTTGATCTTGCCATCTTGATCCTTATCATTCAAGTAGGGCGATTTTTTCATGCCGTTTTGAGGATATAATCGCATTATGATTTTCTTGTTTTAATATGACAATAGGAAAGAAGCCCCATTAGCACAACTTTCTTTACGCTTTTTTTATATTCAGTACTTGATATAATGGTCGTTATCTTTTGAAAAATACATTTGTATTAAGGGCTTTAAAAGTGGTTGATAGGGATATTACAATTCTTCCTCTTTCCCCCACCCACATAAAGGGAGTCACTCTTCATGTGGACGTTACTTGCAATTTGAGTAAGTAATTTTAATTTTGTGCATCTAAATATTCGGGGTTAAAAATCGGGAAGATGAATTATCTTTCCTTTTTTATAAAATTATTTCTAAATCAAAAGGTGTTAAATGTGCTGTAATCCCAGCAAGCATTTGTTTGAGGCATCATGTTTAAAATACTTTTTGAAACATAATTTTCTTTGACAGTCGGTTTAACTTTTGAATATAAGATCATCTTTTGAAATTTTAAAACAAATTTCTGATATGAAATACTTAACTTTAGCTATTGTAGCATAATTGCTCATTTTATTCCATTTACGAATGAAACCGAGACGAATGTGCTGTTTATACCAGGTGGTTTTAAAAATTTATAATACTTCAAATCGGCGTCGGTTCGATAATTTTTCCCCGATTGGGATTTTCTTGACATCCAAGCAGGGGCGAAGTCTTCTTCTTTTTTATCTTCTTTCACGAGCAGTATGATTTTTACGTCGAGAACTGGTTTCTTTTTTGAGCTGTCGTATAATATTGCGGTATCTTTAGCAGATTTTGTGTAGGAGAAATATAATTTGAAATTTGCCTAAAAATCTACGTAGTAGGTTTAATACAAACTTAAATGCGGAAATTTAGAAGCAAATTCAATACTTACATTGATATGAATAATACTTCCTTTTTTCAATATTATGACCCAAATCTTATCTTGGTCAGAAAATATTCGTTTTAGTTTGAGAAAATAACTAAACCATTTTGAATTATTATCTTTAGAATATATTTAAATGTTTAAAAGTATTCTTCAGTGGTTTAAGAAAAATTAAATATCATACATATAAGCAATTGCCAAAATTACTAAAAGGATTAAAAAATATCATTAAATTTTTTTGAAATTATGATGGGGGCATTTTACAAAGTACAAAGCATAACGTTAAGTTACGTGGTGGTAGGTGCGTTAAAAGGCTGTTTTATATCTATCAAACATTAATTTGTATTTCTATGCGATAGCAAATTTTAAATCGAAATTTAGAAAATAAGATAGAGTCGTAAGAAGTCTATCTAATAAAATCTTTTATTAGGAATGAGATGCTAATCCACTTTAAAACTTTATTTAAAGGTTTATAGTTTATACCGCCCAAAATGCTGCGTGTTTATTAACGTAAAAGTTGTACGTAATGTGGTATTTGGGATGTACAAATTAATTTTCTCACAGCAGATTGGTTTAACTGTCTTCCAGTGAAATTAATTTGACATTAATTACAGCTTTTTGTAGAAATCATGTGTCATCTTCCTCATAAGGAAGTTACATAATATATTTTTTTCTATCCACGAAAATGCATTTTGGTTGTCATTCTGAGCCTGAAGCAGTGCATTGGAAATTTTGTTTAATTTTTCTTGTAATTTAGGATTACGTAATTTTTCATCTATAGTCAAATATTAATTTTATTTTTAGTTTAATTGATTTTCTTTGTTATAACTTTTATCGAAAAATTGAATATAAATTTTTTTGGATATGGTTTTGAGTAAATTTTAATATTATCGATTTATTATATATTCGCATAATCACACACTTCTTTATTAACACTTTTTTAAAAGGATAAATTTTTGTTATAAAAGATTATTAAGTATAATACGGTTAGAAATATTTTTACTAGTAAAGGTAGAAATACAAGTATTATCGTACAAACAAATAACTTTTTGGTAATTTAAAACTTATATCTAATTTTTTCACCACCGGCGTGGAATAGGTATGGGTAGTTTTTGAAAATATCTAGTTGGGATCGACCGCTATGTATAACATTTAATGCGCTCCACTATCAACTAGAAACGTAAATTCTTTTTGAAAAATAATTATCAATAAGGAAATAATGTTATCTTAATATACCATTTTTTGGTTTAAGAGTATTTCATTTAAAAAATTATTATCTTAGTATTACTTGGACTATCGGTTGGATAATATTATTATTACAACTTTCTAATCTAGGTATTCTTAAATCGAATCTAATTTTCATTTTTCTAAATTTTTTATCTGCTTCTTGGGGTATTAATCTCTTCTGAATATCATTCAGGAAGTGAGGGAATCCTCTTCTTTTTTTCTTTAGAAGCCTACGAACTTCTCCCGTAGAATATGATTATTAGAGATAAATTTATCATGTTATCTTGCGAAGATGTAACTATCTTGCGTATCCGATAATTTTTTATCTTAAATGAGGATCTTTAATGTTCTTTAAGAAATCCATGATAATATTATTATCAATACGTTCATTGTGCTTGAAATTGAGACATTAATTTAAGAAATTTGATGCTTGGTATTTTAATAAGGCTTGCCCAAAAACAGAGCTCACATTACGAATCGTGAGAAGAATCGAATGTTATGATATCCAATACTATTATGACTAGATGTGAGAAGACATATACGATGTTTCTTTAAATGCATTATCATTTAAAAATATCTTTGTATAATTCATCTTTTTGTTCTTGATTGAAATTTAAGTATTAATTCTTTTTCTTAGTCAACAATTATTAGCATAATGACCAGCTTTTTCACATTTATGACCAAACAACATTACGTTTATCGCTTTAACATGATAAATGCACATACATTAGCATGGCGATGTCTATTTTTCTTATGAAAATATTTTTCTTTTTAAACCTTTTACTATTATCATCGTTACATTAACTTTATGATGCTTATTACACCGTATCCTTTGTAGAAGGATTGCCCATCCCAAGCGTTCACGAGAATAAATTAACTTTCTTTCGATAGATTTTGTTTACGTAATTGTTTTATTTATCTTGGTCGTTGCGTAAAGCTAAACCTTCCTTGACACGAGGAACCTATTAATTTACCATAAGTAAAATTATCATAAGGGATATGTCGATGTCCTCTTATGTTTTTAACTTTCATTTCCGCAAAAAGATGAATTAGCAATGATAAATTTAGATTTCGTGGGAGCTATTGCTGGGAGTTGTAACTCGACTAAGAAAAGTATCCTTATACCGCCTAAAATGGCAAGGTCTTACATTTAAGTTTTGAAGAAGAGTGCGGATATTCGCTATCATCTGAATATCTTCTGTAAAAATGCTGATTATATTAATGATTAACATGTAAACAACATTTTTCTATATTGGCCATTTTCAATTTTTAGCCAGTCTTATTATGCGTTTGTGTTACGGTGTTAAATAATTATCATGTCCTTTTAATTGTGAGTAAGCCTGCTATTATCATATTTGCAATATTTTTCACCGAGTATTATTACGTTTACAAATAATCGAATACATAAGCATCAGGTGTACATGATTATAAATTTGCTTATGGTAAAATATCAATATTCCATTCATAAATATTTTTACTTACTTAAAGCTATTACTCGTAATATACTCTTGTTCTTCATTTAGAATATCATGAAGCTGAGAAAGTCTCTATAATAATATCTTTGGGTTGACATGGTATTTTCTCCATTAATTTTATTAATTGATCATCTTCATTAGACAATTTTATCACAAGTATTTATACTTAATTTTTGAATTTTTTATCAAGTAATTTCTCTAGATCGGGTTATTGATCTTACTTTAAAATCTTTAACCTCGGGGAGGGGGTTGGATATTTGGAAAGAATACTTCTGACGTTGCTTTTGTACAAGCTTTGTTTTCTTTATCGTAATGATTTTTCTATTATATTAGTAATATTATCCATTTTTTTATTTAAAGAAATAACATTTTCTCCTGTCACATTAATAAATAAGTTTGTATAATTGTTTGTTCAATTAACATATTTATACGTTTCATGGTAGTTTGTAAATTTTTTAAGGTACTGCGTATGCTAGGAAATTAATAAATTTGATTATCGCAACACAGGTAGCATTCGGGGGGGATAGATGTCTTTTATAAGTTGTCGTTTAATAATCTATAATTTCTTTCAATTACTAGAATATAATTTAACGTGTGTTGCGTGAATATGGAACAAATATAAGATTTCATTATTTTCCACTGCGGTTTATAAAACTCATCCTCAGTATTAAAAAACCATTTTCTAAAAGATTAAAATGCAAGGTAAAAGTGCTTTTTAATGAGTTGTACGGCTTGGCTTGATCTTAAAATTTATAGTGATGGTATAATCCCATAATTTATCTTGGAGAAAAACTTGTGGACATGCGATATAAGGCACGATATTATTACTATTGAAGCTACGACGATATTGTGCTTTCGTTGTGGCAATCGGCCATAATGGATTGCTTAGATTGTCAGATTACCATCATCGAGAATATTGAAGTAGAACCTCCCAAGAATTCAATTTTATAATCTAATGGTGAGATATAAGATTTATTTGACACGAATCTATTTCTTAGCATATTAGAAATATTATTAACTTTTCGAAATTTGGGCTGCAGTCATACGTAGTTTGATAGCATTTATTAAATTTGTTTTGAATTTACGGTTGGGTTGGAGCGACCTTTTCGATAACGATTTTACGGAAATTCTGTTGCTTTCCCCCCAACTTGTAGGTCTTCTAGCCAGATTTAAAATTAGTTTCGATTAATATGGTTTTCGTTTTAGGTTTATCCCGCATCTGCAATGAGGATTTAAAGTAACCAAAGGTTTATAATAAATCTATAACATATAAATATTACCTACATTCCATGCATATAATATATCGTGAGTTTTTCGCATTTAATGTTACAGCGTCCAATAAATTTATATCGAGATAATGATAATTGTAAATTAGAATAAACATAAAAATAAGCGGTCAAAGTAAAGAGATAGGCTGATTGAATAATTCCCATAAGAGATTAACTTCCGATTTAAATTTCTTGTCTACTTCAAAGAAACGTTATAAAGCTTTAGAATCCTTCAAGAGTTAAAGTTTAAGCTGACTTTGGATAAGTCGATATGTAAAAATTTATAATTGTTTCTATAGAGTGCAATATCTTTTTCATAGAAGATTAATCTTCGTCTCTTCGTATTAAGCGAGATGTATTCTTCGGTAGTTTTACAATCGTTTTTAAGCAGAAACTGCCAATGGCTAATTTGTATATAACTTTGGGTTCAATCTTGAAATTGTCCATTTATGTAATAATCTAGATTATTAGGTAATCGTATTAACATTAAAATTTGTTTTTTAACGATGTTTAGCTCTTAATAAATTATTTAAGAATATCATGGACGAGTTTATTCAATCTTTTGAAACATTAATTTGTACTTTTTGAATTCTTCGAGAGATATAATCCTTTTGATAATAATCTTTGATAAATTATAAATTTCTTTATTTTTGACACGAAAAAATGATATTTCACATGATCACAATTTATTAGTAAGTGCCAATATAATTGAGATTTATAAAGATCGCGGTATAAGCGTGGTGGAGTATATCTCTCAGGTCTTATCTTTGTGAAAATTCGCTTTCTTTATTAAGGATTTTTTACGTGGTTGATCAAAATATTACGCGTTCTTATATACACCCACATGTAAGGGAGTCTCTTCATAGGGCATTCGCGATTTAGTAAGTAATTTTAATTTAGTGCATCTAAATATTAGGGTTAAAAATCGGGGCGATGATTATCTTTAAACTTTTTTATGTTGTGTCAGGAAGTATTTAGATTATCTAACATGTATAAGATTTCATTATTTTCATGTAGCGGTTTATAAGCTACGTCACGGAAAGTTTGTTTTTTCTTCTTTATCGAAATTATTAAAAACCATTTTTTTAAAAGATTCTCAAATGCAGGTAAAATAAATTCTTTTTAATGAGTTGTCGGCGAGAACCGTACTAAAATACATAGTGGTCGTATAATCACTTAATTTGTCTTTGAGGAAAACTTATTTCGGAACTTATCTTGTCTACGAACTTTGATATTGTCTTATTATGCCGACGATATTGTCTTCCCCGATTTGTAAACCATCAGCCGCATAATGGATTAGCAGGTCATCCAGATTCTCCATCATCGAGGTATTAGAAGTAGAACTTGAGAATTGATTTTATAATCCCAATGGTGAACGTAAAGGCCTTATTTGACACGCAGTCTATTCTTGCTTTATATTAGAAATATTATTCTTTTCAAATTCCCAAGACTTACAGATAAATACGGATTTGACAACGTTATTAAATTGTTTGAATTGCAGTTTGTTTGAGCAGCGCTTTTGTCTTACGATTTTCGAAAATTACATTTAACACCGCTTAATAGGTCTTTAGTAGTAATATTAGATTCTTAAATTAGTTTGATTAATATGGTTTCGTGCAGGTTTGCTCACTTTATCACTGATGAGGATTTAAAGTAACGGAGTTTATAAATCTATAACATATACATATTACCTACGTTAAAATGCGTATAATATATCAGCTGAGTTTTCGCGTTAATGTTACAACATCTAATAAATTTATATCGGAATAATGATAATTGTAAATTAGGATAAGCATCAAAAATAAGCGGTCCATGAGATAGACTTGTTGAATAATTCACGATTTTAGTCAATTTTTTAAAATGATTACTTTTATAATTTTTATTTTATAATTATTAGGATGCACAAGTATTGATTGTGCCTAGATAACTAATATAAAGATAATTAGTAAAGTGTATTGGATTTACCAAATTTTATATCATTTTTTGCCATTTCAAACTATAGTTTATTGAGTTTAAAATTGAATTTATATGAGGGTATTAATGTAAGTTTCTATTAATTTAAAAGCATAACCACTTTGTATCTCGCAACTGCCCACAACTCTCGAAAATTATTGCACGGAATGTTTATTTATATCTACTATGTTGCAACTGCCCCTAACTCCCATTTCAGCATAAAAAAATGTTGAAGGCAACAATTGTTTGCAAGGTTTGGAAGAAATCTGTTGTTGTATGATCGAGGTCCGAGGAGTTCACATTTCCAAGACTCATACAGTACTTTATTCAGAAGGTATGTCTTATTTGAGCTTCGTTTGTGATTTTTATATATGTCGTCAATTCTGAACCAAAGAAATGTTCATTCATTATGGTTTTGTTTGGAATTGCATGTGTTAATTATGTTCAAGAAAGCTAACTGATCATTTTCATCTTTGTCTTATTATGGTTTAGCAGGTTTCATTATTACCTATTAAAAAAAGTTACTGATGTCACTTCTTCATAACAACTTTTAAAAATTAATTTGTTAGGTAGGCTATAAATTCGTTTAATTTATTTTATCAAGTTGTTACTCTCCCTTTTCCTTTATAATTCTGATTCTATTTATTTATTGGTGTTAATGTATTGCAAGCTGAAAAAATTATATTGATGCTCTTTATAATAAGGAGAGTTACTCTAATTCTAGCTTGATTTGCCGAACTAAGGAGATCGTCCACAATTTCTACAGTTTGTGCTATATATATAAGTGTGTTGGAGTGCGAGTTAAATCCCGATGCGTTGATGCGTTACACGTCGTATAAATCACAAGTGTGGGTGAAAAAGTTTGGAAAATCATGCGTCGGTGCAACCGTATGTAAAATAAGAAATGCGTCGTAAGTCAGTAAGATGCGTTGATATGGTGTTGGCCGTTACCTTTGCACGCGGATAAATCGCAAGTGGTGATGGTGTACGGTGGTGTCTGCATGGTTAATAAAGTGCTAAGTCACACAAGGGAATGGTCCCCGCTTCATCGTGCCGGACCAAAAAGTTTGCTTGGATTAACGGGATGATGCCAAGAACATGCTGGCTTGCGCATTAGTATATTGCTGCAATATGTGGATAACGACATTATAAAATGAATAACATAGTAAAATCAAAATCAGAAAACAACTTATTCGTATAAAATTCAAATAATAAGTGGAAACAATCTGTGAAATAAAATATTCCAATAAAGCCTAACTAACTAAAGTCGGAGTTTGAGAGCAAGATATGGTTAAATCAGAAAACAACTTAAAAGATTCATGTAATCATGTGCATCGATGTTCAGTTATTGTTACTTGTTTTTCATGGACATTTAGGATTTTGAGAGAACATGAATAAATGTTACTAATAAGGATGGTGGATAACTGAAAATATTGTAATTTAATTAAAACATGGCCTTTTTTTTATAATCAATTAAAACATGAATGTGGCTTAAGTACCATATATGCAATCTCCACGTGTAATTTAAATCACATACATCAATATTCCAAAATTGTCCCTAACTAATCATATAACTAATGTATAATATAAGAGTGATGAAAAGGATAAAAAGGGAAAATAATTTTTGGCGAAGCCGAATAACCGATTACATCTATTCTCTTTATATATATATATATAGGAGTATTTTATTTATTCATAAGTTTTATGAAACAAAAGGCTAATTAATCGGGTTGCCTCTCTAACTGTAATTAATTTTGAGGCGTGACACTTTAGTGTAGGACTAGTGTGACTTCGTGTCTTGGCATGGTAGTGGTGGGATGGTATATGGGTCGGGTCTACCGAGCCACATGCAACCGCTTTGTTTGTAGCCATGTTCTGATCAAAGAGATATGAGCCTTCGTTGGTAGCCAAAATTGTGATGTATTTTTAAAATTTATAACAGTCCATTAAACCTTTTGTTCATTAAAGATAAAAATAGATATGTTTAAAAAATTCATTAATGTCAATTATGTAACCTTATTTTTATATTTTATGTAACATGTATTTTTAATTTGTTTTAACGGTACGATCTAGCGTACTAGTACTAACTAGATGCATAGAATAATTTTGGTTACATTTGTTTTTGCATTTTTAGGGTTTAGGGTTTAGGATCGTGTATCATTTTACATTGAAATTTAATACATATGAAGATTAATAACATTAATGAACCGTAGCCGTTCTAGGGATGGGGAATTTTATTGTGAATAGTTGTTGCTTTGTTCATCTATGATTTTGGTTACTCCATGATTTTATTGTGTTTATATGTTTGATTAGTGGATTGTGGGAATTCTATGGTGATACTTCTATGGACAATCCCCCTATGTACGAGGAACTATATAAATCAATAGAACTTTGAATAAGAGCTTGTAAGGTAATTAAAAAAGCATTTAAAAATAATGAGACACCTAATAGAATCTTGAAGATGGAGTTAAAAAATAAAACATGCCAGGAAGGCAGCTAGAAGTTTATCTATAATACTAATTTCAAGTCTTTCCAAGTATTCAGATACACATAAGAGAATTTTGGGAGCAAAAACATAGAAATGTATCGAATAAAGTCAACAATAAACACATAAGTAACGATCAGAAAGTACAACAAAAGGCAACTATCATTAATAAATTAAATAATTACGTAATATTTCGTTTCATATATATAGGTTATATTATAAGTCAACACGGCAATACCCTTGTTAAATTAATAAAACATATACTTTACATCACTATATATAGCTCCTTACCTAATTAACCAATCTTCTTTTTATTGTTAAGATCATCCTTAGAGCCGGTGATATGGTCCCTGCTACGATACACAACGTATGAAATTAGAGAATTCAATAGACAAGCAAACCATACTCTGAGTGTAACATATATATATGTAACCATACTCTAATTTAACAAGGGTATTGCCCTGTTGACTTATTGTGTAACCTATATATATGAAATGAAATACTACGTATTTATTTAATTTGTTTGCTGATAGTTTGCCTTTTGTTATACTTTCTGATCGTTACTCATGTGTTTACTGTTGACTTTGTCAATACATATCTCTATGTTTTTACTCCCCAAATTCTCTTATGGGTATCTGAATACTTGGAAAGACTTGAAATTAGATAAGCTTCTAACTTCTAGCTACCTTCATATCTTCGTATGTTTATTTTTTAACACCTCAGATACTATAAGGTATCAGTCGTCTATTTTTTTCAACAAAGACAGTACCTGTGAGCTCTTAGTCATGGTTCTATTGTTTTTATGTAATTTCTCCATACGTAAGGAGATGCCAATGCTTCGTGTTAAATGTTGTCTTTGCTTGAGAATAAGTACTAATCGTTGATATATGTATTTAGTTCTATTTGGTTGGTGATTGTATGTGGTAGAATATGATGATACTCTAGTGAGTTTTTCTTAGAGGCTTACTTTGTATGCTTAAATGGTGCTTCATCTAATATTGGCTGGTTGGATCGCTTACCTTTTGATCCAATGACTAATATGCAATAAGAGCGTTTGGGGTGGTTTTTAATTTTTTTTTTTAATAAAATAGGCAAGATGATTATCTCGTGCCTTATTTTGCTCCTTTTTTGTTTCCTTTTTTATTTTAGACTTACATTTAGATCTATTTAATTTGAAATTGCTTTGAATTTTGTAACCAATCACTCACATAAAGCCAAAATCCTCTCCAATCTTCAAATAAATGAAAATATCAAGTTAATTTTCATACCAACATTTATTTAAATTGTATGGTATACCACTTTTGTTTGGGTATGGTATCGTCGGCGGTACTAAATATTTTCTGCGTGATATGCGCTAGATTTTAGAAAATTCCTTATTAATTTGATTGTAACTAGTAATATTTTTTATGCTTGAATAACTATTAATATCATATTGATATCTCGGTATGGTATGTAACACCATCACTAAAAAATATCATTATAATACGTTGAATTGTTGTTACAGGCGATATGAAAAATTATATGTGATTATGTTTGAAAGCTCTGGGCATTACATTATGGGTATAGTATGTAAATGGAAATCTTGAAATACCATACGTTTTTTTAATAATGATATATACTAGTTTTATTAAAGATACAATTAGGGTATATCGAGAGAATGATATAAATAGAATAAAAAAAACAGCATGTAGTATTACACAAATTGTATTAAAGAAATTTCCTAAACATTCCCAACACATCAATTTTCATTTGTTTCAAGCAACGTTGTAGGTTTCTTCCGATCTTCATACTGTCTTATAAGTCTCGTCTCTTGAGTTACTCGGTCTTCATTATGGTGGATAGGCGATGGTTGAATTGTCCCTAAATTAAGCCTTAAGGTATCCACGCTTATAAGCATCCTCGATAACATTGTCATATAGCCAATGATTATGTGGTATACCGTGTATACACAGATATGATATTTTATAAAATAAACCAAATACCATTACACTCACTGGTATGACATTCCAGACCACATAAATACAATCATATTTTCATATATGATATTACATTTAATAACTTGGATTCGTCTTAATATTCTTTATTAATAATATACTAGTTGCTGGTGGATTATTTAGAGAAATCAAAAATTCGAAGTTGAATAGTTGAAAAATACAACAATCGGTCGGGTTGGTAGATGCAGTCGATTTTGAAAATTTTAAAGTTGTAATCGGATGGAAATGATATTATTTGGGTGGTAATATAATTTGAGTGTAGAAATGTTAATGTTTGGAAGTTGGTTGTCGAGATAAGTTAAAACGAGAAGTATCGATTGAATTAAACGATCGGGGTTTCACGCATAAAAGCTGATGAGCAATTCTTTTAACCCGTAAACCAACGAGGCCCAAAGGCATCGACTTCTCCTTCCCTACGCCCGGGCAGCGAAGTAAACTCCCTCCCCCACTTGAGAATTTCTTTCTCCGATTTTCCTCTTCAATCGTGAACTTTGAATGTCAAATTTCTTTGGAAAGTTTATAAATCGTCACCTTCGATTGAGTAAAAAGGTCGGGATCTTTTTTAGTATTTTGTGAGTTTCGGTTGAGTTGACTTTTTGGATTTTGAATTTTATTATTATAAACGATTCTTAGGCCTTAAATTAGTTGATTTGAGTTAGGGTTAAGAGTTTGGATGAGTATTTCTTGATGTTTTGAGGATGTTGACTTTTTGAGATTTGGGTTGACTTTGAGTTTTGGGATTTAAAATGGTATAGAATTTTCACCTAAGCTTAGATTGTGGTATTGGAAGTGATAATACTTGATTTATGGAATTGAAATGTGTTGAGATGGATAGTTGACTTTCGTTGACTTTTTGAAGAAAAATGTAAATATGTTAAAGTATGTTGTTGGAGATTAATATAGTTGTTTGGAATGAATTTAGTTGTTTGAGAGTAAGTTTGGGTTTTATAATATTGGAGGAATATATGTTGAAATTAGTTTTATTAGATTTTGAGTAGTGAGCGAGCTTTGGGATTTGAGGTTGTTAGAAATGGGTTTGAGATTGTTGGAAAGTTGATATTTTGGGTTGATTGAGGTGGTTGAAAAATGTTAGTATTTTGGTTAAGGTATTGATTATGGGATTTGAGTCGGGATAAGTTGAAGTCGTCGTTTTAATGCTTTCAAACATAGTGTATCATACTTAAGTTGTTAATTTGTAACTAAAATGGGTTGAAAAGTGAAATTTAATTAAGATAAGGGTTAAAATTGTTGCCAGTAGTAATTGTAATTTCGGGTGTTTTGATTAGACGCGGAGCGTGGGAAAGGCACTTGAATGCAGTAGGCCGGGGTTGCTTGTGCTAACGAGGTGAGTGCTTTATGCCGCGGGTCAGCTACGTGCGTACTTCTTCCCAGTGGATGAGCGTGTCATTTGTGGTATGAGTATGGCAGAATAGTATACTTGTCATTTTTGTGCGATTATGTGTGATTCATTTGTGTGAGCCGCGATATGATTATGTGATTGTATCTTGTGGCGTTGAAAGATGCAGCGAGGTAAGTAATAGCTTGAACTCGACTTAAGTTCGATTTACGTGGCCTTAATGAAGCACTTGTGGTTGATTTATGATTGTGAATGTTTTTAGTTGTGTGTATGATATTGTTTGGGAGTAGAGTAGTGAAGTTGTTGGGAGGTGTTTGTTGGAGTTATGCGTGACTTTGAGGTGACTTGAGTATTGGGGTCATGACCTTTATGGTTGGGATGATTAGGGGGTTGGGTGACTTCTCTTCGCTTAGGGATATGTGGCAGCCCCATTGGCCTTACTCTTGCGATATGAAAGCGGTATGACTCTTTATAATCCAGCTTTCTTTATTGTGCGTTGTCGTGTGGCCTTATACTTAGTGTATAAGTGCGGTTGGGCCTTATACTTCGGTATAAGAGCGGTATGAGTTTTATGATCACTTTGTTGTGTGCATTGTCGGTGTGGCCTTATACTTAGTATATAAGTGCGGTTTGGCCTTATACTTCGGTATAAGAGCGGTATGACTTCTACGAGATCACTTTCTTTGTATGCATTAGGTGTGGTCTTATACTACGGTATAAGAGATGCGGTTGACTTGCTCTTCGGTATAAAGCGGTGTTTATTAGCGATTGGTCGTTCTAGCGGGTAGGCAGTTGAGCATATGCGCATTAGAGGGATTTGGTATGGTTGTGGGAATATGAGAGATAGATGGTTTGATGGCCCAGAGTTATAGTCGTTGTTGAGTCTGCAGCTGATTTTATTTTGGGTGATGGTGTGCCTTATTGAGACTTTGTATTATATCTTGACATGTTGTTTAAATTTGCTATGTTGTTGTATGATCTGTTTTATGACTTATTTATTGGTTATGGATATTGTGCTGATTATACTAGATGTTGCCTTGATGAAATTATGTCGAATTAGGTTTTGGTTGTTTATTGATAATATTATCAGATTTTCTTGTGGATCCTAGGTTAATTGTCGTTATACATCCTTTAAGGTTAAGTTGAGTGGTTAATGGTTACTGATAACTTTTGAATGAGACATTAGGTATAAAAATTATAAACCGACGTTCATGCTAATTTATAGATGTTGATGATATTTTATATATATAGTGGAAAGTTGAATTCCAAACGTGTGGCAACAGAGTTATGATCTAACCCCACGGCGTTGATACCGTGCGGTGAATAAGTTAGTAGACTAAATGAAGAATTTGATGAGACAATTCCGTACTTAAGTTATCTTGATTAAGATATCGTTATTTCGGTTGTATTAAGATAATAAAAAAAATTTGGAGGTTCTTATGATAAACATTCGAGTCATATGAGGTGTATGAGCTATAATTGAAGTAACTTTCCGGTGAACTAAAGATAATTGGTTGGAAACTTGTGAAATGTTGAGTTGTGGTATGTTTGAGTTGTATATTATATCAGAATTAGTATCTTGAGAAAGATATGAAATAGAAGATATCTCTTACGATTAGGTGTGCTTTATTGAGTAAGTTGTTGGCGTGGTGTGGGTTTTATCGGTGTTGGTTGGAAAGCCATTAAGGAAAGATTTATCTTTGTGTGGTGAGTAGCATATAAAATACTGCTTCTTGAGGTATATAGTCTCTATATAGGTAGAGACTTGAACTATCCTTGTTTGTATGATAGGTGGGTTAGCTTACGTGATATTTGTATTCGCTCGGCTTTTTAGTTGACTCCTATTTGCCCATGGGCGGGCGTTTTATGCTGAGTTGTTGCGGGATGACCGGTAGGCTGCGTACCCGTAGAGGTGGCAATAGTGGCTTGAAGACCTCTCGGCAGTCATCTTGCATCTTTCTTTGGAGATTTATGTTGTGCTGTAGTATTGTTGTGCCGAGTTGGCATAGTTGTTTGATGTTGTATTTATATTATTACTTTTAGAGTTGTGGTGTTGGTTAGTTCACCCCAGATGGACGAGTTGTATTTTTTATTATCGTTAAATGAAGTCATTTTATAGATTGTGCGTCGTTGGTGACTCACGATTGTCGGAGTTGATGACCGGTCGACCTCGGGGGCCCCTTTGGGGCGGGTGGATTACAACATTAATTATTATGGAAATCAAAATGAATAATAAAATACCATTAAATAATCAATTAGATGCATTAATACCATCAAATAGTCATATGATATTATATTCACTTAAAAAAAAATACAATTATATTCAGGAAATATGGTATACCAATTTGTAAGTTAGTATTTTTTGCGACATAATAAAAGTATTATATGCATTTATATGGTATTGAATAATATAATATCAATATTTTCATTTATATGAGAATATGTATCTATACAGTATTGTTGTGGGTATGGTATGTATTAGCGATACATTAATACCCGGCTGTATAATCCTCACGTGGTATTATATTAGTAAATCGTAATAATTGCATTCGAGGTTGGTATATGATTATCTTGGTATGATGCCCAAAATAATCCAATCGAGTAAATCTCCCAATCTGAAACTTGCCACTGCGTTAGAAAATCATAACACTAGATTCACGAATTAGCATACTAGGTTTGGCAATCGTCGTACAAAACTAAAATAAATTAATTTAACAAATAAATTTTAAAAAATAATTACAGTAGCAATAATAGCATCCTTGCTTGTCCCATCTTTGCTTAGCTTTAATCTTGGCATAATCCAAAAAGCAATTCAATAAATGTTTGTCAATTTTCAACATATTTTTACTTTAAATTAATCAAATTACTACTCTAATGGTTGAGAAAAGTACCTCCTTCTATTTTGCTATTTCACCATAATTTTCTGGAAATTTGTAGAGATTTTTGGGGTTTAAGTAAGTTTTTAATGTTGAGCCTTAATATTTAATGAAATATATTTATTACAAAAACTTAATTAATAGGAGGATTAATATTAGCATTTAATGAAAGATGCCGCGTTATAAAAAAGCTTAATTAATAACGTGCGGTATCATATTGCTATAGCCTTGTGGCCAAAGCTGACATCCAAATATAGCACCCGATAGTTTGCAGGGTGAATGGAGGGCAATCCTATGCTTTGAGGGGCAATGATTCGAGGTGGTTGTCCCTCTCCGTAAAATGCAATGATTTCTCTGAGTTTGTAAAACCAACAACCCTTCTCGGAGGTCCGAAAACGTATACGGAGTATATATTCCATTGTCTAGTTTCAACATTTTTATCCTCAAAACAAAACAGACATTAAGGCAGTGATGACACTTCATCAGATAGGCATTGAGGGCTAACGGATGGTAGGTGGGTTCGATCTACCTCCCACGTCTAACCGGTTATTTAGCCGCCATGGCGATGCTTACTTCCTTTTTTACCTCTGTTTTTATCAAGTGATCTGAGCCACAGTGCCTGATCAGAATCTAAGCCTTGAAGGTTAGAAATGGCCTGTTTGCTGTAGTTTAACAATATTAAATGTATAACTCTTTTCCCTTGAAGGGATGTAGCAAGGGGAGGTTATAAAATCATGCCTCAGCAGAAATCTGAGCCTCAACGATGAAAAAAGAACTGCTTTTCATTTATCAATATTAAGATATAATTCTTGCCCCTTCTGTTTCATACCTCTTTTGTCCATAATTGAAGGGTATGTATGGTCCATGTCTTATAGGAATTTGTAGGAAATTTGTGTAATGTAATGATGAGGCTGGGTAGATACATCTTTACAACTTCTGAGCAAATGTTGTGATCTAAGTTTGTCTTGCAATAGTTTTATTTGTGACGAGTGACGACCACATGATTTGTGAAAGTATCATGTAGCAATCTCGATATTTAGATGCATTGATTAACTGAAACTTTGACCATCCCAATGGTTAATATTATCTGAATAATTTAAATCGGAGTTTAGATACGTATGTTTCTGTCAGAAATATCTACTAGCATTTATTTCGCTTTGAATTAGCTTTCGATTTCCAAAACTTATTAGGATTTAAAAATCATAATCTGCCTTTACTTAACTACGTCTCCGCCGCTCTCATGCTGTAGTATATTCTCCGATGATTCGATTTGTTGCGTGAATGAGTGTTACATGTTGTATAAGTAATTTCAGTGAATTTTTTGGGGGTTTTGTGATAAATTTTGGATAAAGTTTTGATTTTTTGTTGAATTTGAAGTTGATAATTAATGGACATTAATAGATTGCGCAATATAAAACCAGGTGATTTTTTGTGTTTTTTGTGATGAATTATGTTTAACTTTTGATTTTTAGTTGATTTTGAGATTGGTATTACAAATGTGCCGAGGTGTTTGATGAGGTGTGCGTGAGAAATTTCTTGCTTGATATATCCTTGATATTCATAATATATGTGTATTTGTTTTCGAATCTTACAAATTTTTAGTTTGTTTTTAAATACGTAGTGATGTGAAACGATGGCAGTACGTAATATTGTAGCTTGATTAGGTTTTATGTAGTAATATAAAATACGTATGGTTTGTATTTATTCTGCTTGATATCTTCTGGCTTTGGTTTGTAACTGACTGGCCACATATATCACTTAACTATGGTTTATAGCTTATTCTTATGATATATGCATGGCCCATGGTTTATAGGTATGGCAAATTACGTGAAATACCCTTTAGGTACTGGATACTAAATAATTGTTTGGTATCATAAGTTGGGCTAGCGTGGCTTGGCTTTACGTCAAAAGTCAGAGAATGCCAGCCCAGAGGTCGTGGATTCGATGCCGGTGGAATAATATTAATTTTACTTTTCTTGTGTTGTACTGCTACAGCGTATTGGTTAGGAATTTACATGATACATGGGTTGTGTACTCTTGTCGTTCTTATGTGTCGTCTTCTTAAATGCATTAATTCTGTGAAAAAAAATATCATAAGTTGGACTCATGATTTGTATTTAATACGGTAAGTATGATTTGCAATCTGGTTATTGTTTAGTACCATGATACGAAAAGGAAGACTTTTGTAATTTCCTCTCTCTAACGTGCCTTTTTGACATAGTCATAATTGAATACAATCTCATCCCACTTTTTTAGCTTATTTGAATTGATTAATAATCAACCAAATCAAAAATTCAAAAAAATAAGAAATTTGATTCTATCAAAACCCAAAATCCCAAATTTATTAGGAAATAATAAACTCCAAACCATATCCCAAATGTCACCTAGCACACTTCGAATGCGTTTCCATTTCAAAACCACCATCAACTAAAAACAAGAAATTAATCACAAATGTATATAATTGTGGCTAAGTGAAATATTTTCTGAAACAACTATTTAAATGAAAAATTATATTTAACCACCACTAGCAATTTATGGAGAAGCTCATTAACCATCCGAGAATAAATAAGCGGCCAGAAATCTTTATATTTTTATTCAGTCAAACAACTTCAATATTGATTATATCAATACATTTTATGTTGCTTGTCAGATGGACAAATAAAATTCAAATCAACCATCTAATACCTATAATATTGAAGTAAATGTGATTTAACCATCTAGCAACTATATTATGGCAAATATATGTTATTATTAAAAAATGCATTAAGTTTAAAAATGCTACGGATTAGAAATTGTCCCTGAAATAGAACATGGTAACAATTTAGAGCACAGTGAATTGAGCGGCATATATTGGGTTTAAATGTATTCATATAAAAATGTAAATTAACCATTATGAAGGTATACATTGATAAATGTTATTTAACCAATAAAGTGATAAACAGGTGTCAAAACCATACATATGTAATAATGTAACAAATAAATATTAATGATTGAGCAGGTTCGTATATGACAAATATACTACACATCAATATTCATCCTTAACATTCTACCATCCTCATCTTCGTTTTTAGAATATTTTATTTCTTGATTAACTTCAGTCTTCAGTCTTTCATCCCATAAAATTCTTAAAACTTCAATCTTCATCTAAAATTTCAAAATCAAAACAAATCATATTTATGACTATGGTCATCAAAAGGTGCAACAACTTGATGACAAGGCTGTGGGGTAATATGAACAACGGCACAGGAAACTCAGATTTTATTACTGCCACTAAAAATAAATAAATATGCTCTATTGCTAGTTTGCTACTAGAATTTTATTGCTGTGATGATACAAATAGTAAACTTACATATTGTTCTATTTCTTCTTCAACTCTATATCACTCCCTATTATAACAATATGGCCCAACTTTCAAGTTGTCCACCATTAATTCTTTGGCACACTAAAATTCCAAATTTCAATTTCATTGAGAAAAAAGATTTCCGAGCCAGTATTCAATTATATGTAGACACCAATGTTGCATGTTCAATAAGTAGAGAGAAAATTAGCAGTTTATGATATGGAAAGTGGTTCAATCTGTTATGGAAAACATATTTAATGGATGCTATTTTAGAATTAATATAAAATAAGTCGCTTCTAATTATTTGAACCATTAGAAGCAAAAAAAGATGATGTGACAATTAATTCAATAGTTGTGATATGTATTTAGTATCAAATACTAAGAATTATCCTTAATACTACAAGGCTCAACTCACTTACCGGTCTCCTTCTAAGACTATTAAGTTGAGCTTCCACAGTGCTATTTGAAGTGGGTTTGATAATCGTCGAAATTAAGTCGAGTCTTAATGTTTAAGTTTTTATTTCCAAGTGAGTCTCGTCGAACTATACTCCAATATTATCGAGTCGAGTAGAGACCTTTCTCGGGTTCACTAGATGTCGTTTTAATTTTAACATTTTCGTTAACAAAATTTGATTTTACATGTGTTGGTACATATTGTTAATACATATTACTAATGTAATTATTAGAAGCTGATATATATTAGTGTTCCAACATATTATTAATAAATATTTACTCCATTAGTTTTTATTTGAGCTTTCGTATATCAGTGGGCGTTGAGCATTAGTACTAATTACTCCTTATTTTACTAAATATTAAATTTTATATAATCGATTATTCTTTGAAAATAATTTCATAATATTATTTTCTTATAATTTGAACATATATTTTAATAATAATTGATGATGAAATTGCGCCGATATGCGAAAAAAGTCCAAATAAAAAAAATGGGCCAGTATAATTTAATACTTATGTATAATAATTTTCGAGTCGAATCGAGTTTATGTCTTGAAATCGAGCATAAAATTAATATTTGTGTGTCGCTTTGAAACACCAAGTCGATTTTCAAATCGAGTTATTCGAGTCAAACTCTATCAATTTGTTCGAATCAAACCGTATGGAATTATTCGAGTTTTTCATGTTCTTCAAAGATGACGGTCAAAGAATTAATTACATTACATTGAATAAAATGTATAACCCAGGGGTTCGGTTGGACTCGGATAAGAAAATCGAATGGGTTCAATGGAATTAAGATTAGATCGGATTTTAGGATAAAAAGCCGTCGGATAGGACCTGAAATAAGGTATTTTTAACAGCTGAATGAGACACGATTATCGATACGAGCAGGATGTGATTATACTTGGAATGGAGTCTAGATTATTAAATAAACACTGTCACCCAACAAAATGAGCTAATAGTTTAATGCAGCCCATAGCCCATTCATCAGAGACTCAAAAATCAAAAAGACAAAATCTAAACCATTCATTTCTCAGTCTCAAACGCCCAAACCTGAATTCCCCCCCTCCTTTCCCCCACCTTTGCGGATTGCCGATTCAAGAACCCTCTCCCCTCCTATTACCGATTCAAACACTCAAGGCCCTTGCTAAGGTGTTATTAATCTCCGAATTTTAAGTTATTATTTCGAATGTTTATTATTTTTAGTTATTATTTCGAATTTGTTTATTAATTTGTTTATTATTTCGAATTTGTTTATTAATTTTAGTTTATTATTTTGTTATTATTTTAGTTATTATTTCAAATTTTAGTTGTTTATTAATTTTTAGTTGTTTATTATTTTTAGTTATTATTTCAAATTTGTTTATTAATTTGTTTATTAATTTTAGTTTATTAATTTGTTTATTAATTTTGTTATTATTTTAGTTATTAATTTTAGTTTATTAATTTTGTTTATTTTGGTTATTATTTTCTTTATAGTACTACTATAACCCATCGGGTTAAATCCCCACTTGTTAATAGAGTGGGTTAATGCTTATTTCTCCTTTATAATTTTATATGAACAAGATAAATGGCCCTATTGTTTCCGTGCAGGTCAAGGGCAGTGCCCTCAAATCCCTGATAGCTGATGCAAATGCGGCCTATTGGACAATCGTTTTGGGATGGTATTTTTCCAAATTTCTCTTTTCATTATGTCTAGCTCAAACAAAAGAATGAGGCATCGGAGATTATCGGGACTTTTCAAAGGGTGGTTGCCCCTCTCCGTAAATTCCAATGATTTCTTTAATAAACCAACAGCCCTTCTCTCAAAACAGTATATATATACGGAGTATTTTTTTTATTCATAAGTTTTATTAAACCAAGGTTAATTAGCCGGTTGCCTCTGAACTATCCATTAATTTTGAGGCAATGATGACATTTTAATTTGTAAGGACTAATTGACTCGTATGTAACTGATGGTAGTCAGGATGGTATGTGGGTCGGGTTTAACGAGCCACATGCAACCGCTTATTTTTATTAAGAATCCCCAGGCACCTATTTGGTAGGCAAGATTAGCCAAAATTGTGTTGCATTTTTTAAATATAAAATTTATAATTTAAACTCAAATTTATAATTAGGTTACGATTCATTAAGATTTTTTGTTCTTAAAGATAAAAATAGTTATTTTTCAAAAATTCATTAGTGTCAATTATATAACCTTATTTTTATCTTTTATGTAACATGTTTTAATTTATTTAACGAATTTTGATACACATATTAATTACTAATTTTTGTGCATTTGTTTTTGGATTTTTTAGGGTTTTTAGGGTTGTGTATTATTTTTATATTCAAATTCAATACATATGAAGATTAATGACATTAATGAATTGTAGCCGTTTTCAAGAGATGGGGAATATTATTGTGAATAGTTGTTGCTTTGTTCATCTATGATTTTGGTTACTCCATGATTTTATTGTGTTTATATGTTTGATTAGTGGATTGTGGGAATTCTATGTGACCTAATGGTAGTTTGTTTTGGGATTAATCGAGGTGAATGCAATGATTCGATGGATAATGATTCGAGGGTCGTTACAATTCCCTTCAATTAAGAATCTAAATAGACCATCAAATACATATATCAATGTTTGCAGGGTAATATAGGAGTTCTCAAGCAACACTGCATTTTAAACTTATGAAGCATGGGCAATGCTACGTGTAAACTAGATAAAGCAATAGGAACTACATGAATAAAACTGCTGATTAATTAAAAGCATTTAAAATAATAAGACACTTGATAGAAGAATGCTTGAAGATGCGGTTAAAAATAAAACGTAAGAAGATTAGGAAGATAGAAGTTGAAGTTTATCTATAATACTAATTTTAAGTCTTTTTCCGACATTCAGAAATACCCATAAGAAATTTTAGGAACTTAAAAACATAAAATATTGCGATAAAGTCAACAATAAACGAGATGGATAATGATCGAAGAAAGCATAACAACTTGACAACTATCAACAAATAAATTAAATAAATATGTAGTATTTCATTCATATGGAGTATATAGATCCATCTGATAAGTCAACATGGCATACCCTTGTTAAATTAATACAACATATACTTTGAACCATATATAGCCACTAGTAACCCTAGTTAACCAATTTTCTTTTTGTTGTTAGATCGTGTTTAGAGGCGATGATATGGTTCGTGTTGCGATCTCTACGACATTTGAAATGAGACAAATTCGATAAACGAAGCAAGCCCCGTACTTTGAGGCTGGCTTTCACGCATAAAGTTGTAGACGTATAATTTGTTGCCTCTCCTTTCCGTAATATAATGGCGTCCTCGAATATATTATTGCGAATATCGTAAAGGATCGATGTTTATCCGTGCAGCTGCGAAACTTGATATTGATGTTGCTCAACTATTCGTCCGGCTTGTCGTGAATGCATGCCATTATGTTGGCGGATTTGTCGTAAATGGTTTCAATAACGTCTTAGGGTAATGCGTTGGAAAAATACATGGCCTTGTAATATGAAAATAAATTTGGGCAATGGTTTGATAAACTAGTAACAATAACGTATTGTTCATGGCATTGTCGAAATTTCCTATTATGGTATAAGATAACTAACTAATAGATGAGTATAATCAATGGAAAAATTCATAGCAGCGCCATAATGGTTAAAGAAAATATGGACAATGTAGAACAATATTGTTGCGAGATTGGTAAAAATATTGTCCCAAGTACTGTTTTCTATTATGGTGATAAATAGTGCTTCGATGACAATTCTAATGCGTTAGTTATTGAAATTATTTTTGCGGTAAGATGCATGGTGGGCGATACGCCTTGTGTTGAGCAAGAAACAAACAACGACATTGAAGTTTATAGTATTATAGCGAATTATATCATCGATCGCTTTGCATATTCGATGCGGTAATATACTATAGCGCTTCATTATATTGCTTGAAAGGAAAAACAACTCAGTACTATGACTGGTGAGCCACCTTTAATGTGGCGTTAACATTGGTTGTCAT
This sequence comes from Lithospermum erythrorhizon, assembly GCA_019722365.1. Lineage (NCBI taxonomy): Eukaryota > Viridiplantae > Streptophyta > Magnoliopsida > Boraginales > Boraginaceae > Lithospermum > Lithospermum erythrorhizon. The sequence continues at coordinate 334,506 of JADFUC010001557.1, forward strand.
TCGGCGATATGGCTGTCGTAGCGAGACCGTAGCTTGCTCTTATTCATAGTTCTATTGCTGTAGTTCCTGCATGCGGATTGCTCGTGCTTCATTTTTAAATGTTTGTTGTTTGAAACTCCTAAGTACTCTGCAAGCTTGACTGTATATGTATTTAATTGTCTATTTGGATTGATTAGTATGCGTGGGAAGTATATGATGATACTTCTATGGCGACCCCTAATGTTCCGTTTGTTTTGGGGGTGGGCAGAGGGCAATCCAATGCTTTTAGAGAACAGCGATTGGTGGGTCCCCCTCTCCATAAAAATACAATGATTTCTCTGAGTTTGTAAAAACCAACAGCCTTTCTCGCCTCTGTTGGTAGGTGGGTTGGATCTACCTCCCCCGTGCAGCCGGTTATTTGGCAGTGCCGGAGTCTCGGTTCCTTTTCGCCTCTGTTTTTATCAAGTGAGCAACTTGCCGGTGTGGCTGCCCATCTCATGTACGGCTTTAAGTGCGAGGTGGTATGTTAAAGGGAAACGTTGTCACCGGTCGAGGCTCAAATGTTGTCCCGTGGCCTTGCTCCCCAATCGAGCAAAATCCCGCTCATAGTTGACTGTGAGTTCAATAAGCGTTGCGATGGTTGCTAGTTGACCGTTAGCGATGAAAACTTTTTGATCACAAACTTGCTTTTCGTCTCTCATATTGACCAGGTGTAGGTTATAGATTCAAGCAGGGATCTTAATGATGATGACAATTATGATGATGATGATATTGGTTTTGAACTGTGAAAAGCGTATTAAGAAATCAAGTGACACTATCTCCGGCCAGGATGTAGTGCCTTGACAGTGATGATACTTTCTAAGGTTGGTATTGAGGGCTAAATGACCGTTATCTTTTTTGGTCAACCGGTTATTTTGCAGCCATCGTGTCGTCTTTGCCTCTGTGTTTATCGACAGATCTGAGCCTTAGAGTCTTATTGGTAAAAAATCTTATTAGCCAAAGATCATATATTTTTACTGTACTTCCCTGGGTTTTGGTTGAACATATTGCTACTAAGTAATAACAATAATAATGATAATAATAATTAACACTAATGGTTTGTGCTATCATCAGTATTTGCTAAGAGAATGAGGGGTCAGAGAGATGGGGTATGTCTAATGGTGGTTGCATTTTTTCGTCTGAGTTCGATTACCCTATGATTTCATTGTGTTTATATGCTGGATTAGTTGTTTGTCGGAAGGCTATGGTGATCCTTATATGTGACCTAGTGAATTGAGAGTACACTTATCTTGGCGGGGAAAACCGAGATGGTATGAGGGTTGGGACTTGTTTGGGTCTCTCTCTCATGCAGCAGGTATTTCTGCAGCCATGTTGATGTCTCATTCTCTTAGTTGGTCTTTAGACAGATCTGAGCCTCTTTTTTCTACTTCGGTGTTTATGGTACCTCTGTTGTTTCGCTTCATGGCCTAACCTTTAAAGCTTGCAACAGTTTGAAGGTGTCTCTTGAGAAAGGCTTATGATGATACATTGATACTTCTATGTCCTAATGGTCTGTTCGTTTTGGTTTTGGGGTGAATCGAGGGGAATGAAGGTGAATGTAATGATTCAAGGGGACCTCTATAAAATGCAATGGTTTCTCTGATCTTTCTAAATTCTTGGGTTAAGAAAACATATGGGTATATATCAGTTCCATTCGTCCAGTTTTGTGATTTTTATCATCTTAAAAAACAGACCTTGAGGCAGTGATGACACTTCCAAAGCTTGGCGTTGAGGGTTAACTGACCTGTATCTTGGTTGGGTGAGAAATTCGAATGGTAGGTGGGTTGGATCTGCCTCCCACGTGCAACCGGTTATTTTGCCGCCATGGCGGTGCTTACTTCCTTTTTCGCCTCTTTTTTATCAAGTGATCTGAGCGTTATTTGGTAATCTAGTTTAGCCACAGAGCATATACTTTTATGGTACTTACTCGGTCTCATTTGAATATGATACTGCAAGGTACTAACAACAATAATAATGATAACAATTGATGTTCCCTAACTGAGCAAGCCACCCGGTGTGACTTATCTCATGTACGGCTCTAAGTACGAGGTGGTATGTTAAAAGTGAGACAGTTGTCACGGTCAAGGGTAAACGTCATCCCGTGAATTGACACGTTGCTGATGAAAACTTTTTGATCTAAACTGCGCTCTAATCTTTCATATCGACCATGAATTGGCAGAGTAGGTTATAGATTCAAGAGCAAGATCATAATGATGATGATGATGTTGGTTGTGATACTTGTGAATTGTGAAGAGCAATTTAGAAATCAAGTGACACTAATATCTCCAGCCAGGGATATGCTATCGACCTCAGGCAGAAGAATGAGGTAGCGGAGATTCATTGGGACTTTTCTAAGGGTGGTTGCCCTTCTCCGTTGAATCCAATGACTTCTCTGAGTTTTCTGAAACCAACAGCCCTTTTCTGAGTATTCACGAAACATTCCTTGAGGCAGTGGTGACATTGCGAAAGTTGGCATTGAGGGCTAGCTGACCCTTATCTTGGTTGGTCGGATGGTGTGTGGGTCCTATTTACCTCCACATGCAACCAGTTATTTTGCTGCCATGGCATGCTCATGTCCTCTTTGCCTCTGTCATTATCGATAGATCGAGCCTTATTTGGTAAGAAAGCTTTTTAGCCAAAGATCATATGTTTTTATTAAACTTCCTCGGGTTTTGTTCGAGTATATTGCTACTAAGTAGTAACAATAATAATGATAATAATTGACACTAGTGGTTAGCGTTATTTGCTCAAGAGAATGAGGGACCAGAGGCATGGGGTATTTCTGTGTGATGGTGGTTGTCTTTGTTTCTAAGTTCATTCCCCTATGATTTTATTGTGTTTTTATGTTTGATCCCTTCAGTTTTCTGTGGGAAGGCCATGAGGCCCAGTTGATGCTAACTCAAGTGAGTGCTCCTCAACATATTTGATGTGTGTTTTCTGCTAATTCGATTTCATAAAACAAACTGGTTCAATTGAACAATTAATGTTGAAATCTAGCTCAGAGAGAAGAATGAGGTAATGGAGATTCATTGGGGTATTTCAAAGGGTGGTTGCCCATCTCCGCTGATTCCAATGGTGTCTTGAAATCAACAGCCCTTCTAAGAAGAGAAAATATACACACATTACTATTTATAAGTTTTATTCAACAAACTATACATACATTTGAGGCAATGATGACACCTTCTAAGCTTGGCAATGTAGACTAAATGGCCCGTTTCTTGGCTGGGCAATTCGGATGGGATGTGGGTCGGATCTACCTCCCACATACAACCGCTTATTTTGCAGCCATGGCGGTGCTCTCTTCCTTTTTCGCCTCTGTTTTTATCAAGAGATCTGAGCCTTATTACTAACTGAGCAAGCCGCTAAATGTGACTTGGCTCATGTACAGCTCTAAGCACAGGTGGTATGTTAGAATTGAGGCACTTCTCATGGACGAGGGTAAAAGTTATCCCGTGATGCAGTACTCCCGAATCAGGCAACGAATCCGACTGATAAGTTGGTGCCACAACCCTGTGGGTTCAGTTGGCGCTGGAGTCATTGCAAATTGACTTGTTGCTTATGAAAACCTATTGATTTAAACTGCATTTAATCTTTCATATCAACCATGAAATGGCTACTGTAGGTTATAGATTCAAGAACAAGATCATAATGATGATGATGATGATGATGATATTGTTGGTTGTGAACTGGTAACACAAATTTAGAAATTCAAGTGACACTAATATCTCCAGCCAGGGATACGGTATCTAGCTCAGGGAGAAGAATGAGGTAATGGAGATTCATCGGGATTTTTCTAAGGGTGGTTGCCCCTCTCCGTTGCACCCAATGATTTCTCTGAGTTTTCTGAAACCAACAGCCCTGTTCTGAGTATTCATGAGTTCGATTCCACATACCAAACATACCTTGAGGCAGTGATGACACTTTCTAAGGTTGGCATTGAGGGCTATGGGCTACCTGACCGTTATCTTGGTTGGTCAAATTGGATGGTATGTGGGTTGGATCTACCTCCCACATGCAACCAGTTATTTTGCAGCATGGCGGCGCTCAAGTCCTCTTTGCCTCTGTTTCTCTCGACCGATCTGAGCCTTATTCTGTAAGAAATCTTATTAGCCAAAGATCATATATTTTTATTGTACTTCCTTTCGTTTTGTTTGAACATATTGCTACTAAGTAATAACAATAATAATTGACACTAATGGTTTGTGCTATATTTTTTATTAGCCAAAGATGTTTGATTAGTTGTCTGTGGGAAGGCTATGATGATACTTATATGTGACCTAATGAATTGAGAGTAGACTTATATCTTGGCGTGAATACCGGGATGGTATGAGGGTTGGGACTTGTTTGGGTCTCTCTCTCATGCAACAGGTATTTCTACACCCATTGTGATGTCTCATTCTCTTGCCTGGTCTTTTGATAGATCTGTACCTCAACTTTTTGTGGGAATTTTCCACTTAGGTGTCTATGCTACTTCTCTTATTTTAATAATGATGGTAGCTTTGCAGCGCTGTCCGCTTCCGGCCCAGTTGACACGTCTAAGTTTGTTGATTTAATTTTGTTTTACAATGAGATTATGCATTTATGCTACTCATGCTGTTCAGTGATGCTGTTAGAGAACTTTTATCCAATCAGTAATCGCCCTCTCTGCTAATGCGTATACTTATGCCCATATGGAACAAAAAGAGAGATGAATTAGTTTCTGTAAATACTGCCCGACTGATACTGCTTGACTCATTTGTGAGGTGAGGCTGCTTTGATCACTGGCTCACTGCTGGTCAGCGGACTCTAGCATTGTTAATCATGATTCATGCACTCTTCAGTTTTGGACAAATCACATTTTATGTCATCTTATTCAGTTTGGTTGCTTCTTTTGCTTTTATGTTGTAAATCGCAGCATGTATCTTATTGCCATATGGACTTTCCAAGGATAATAGGAAAAGAATATATCGAGCCAATTTGTCTAGAGGCTATGATGATAGGTTTGGCTCAGGAATGAAAAATGTATTTGGGGAAAGATTTCTAACATATATTTTTGGTGGCGTACGCGTACCCTCAAATCGTGCATGATCAGAATCTGAGCCTCAATGGTTATAAAGGGCCTGTCTGCTGTAGTTTAACAGTACCAAATACTATATAATTATTTGTCCCCTGCTCTGTTTCGTAGCTCTTTCATAATTGAATGTTATCATTCTTATTAGTCCATTTCTTATATACTCATATGCTCATCAAAAGATCACACATTGTTGTGCCAGAAATGATAAGAAATTGTAGGAAGGCTATGTAATGTAATGATGAGGCTAAGTAGATACATAGTTACAATTTCCGAGCAAATGATGTGATCTGACTTTGTCTTGTGAGACAAGCATCGGCCCATGGGGCTTGTATCAGTTTTATTTGTGACGACCACAGGATTTGTAGGCAATACTTACCAGTCTCCCTCCCTGCTAAGACTGTTAATCTGAGCTTCACAAGTTCTATTTTTGTATCCAGGAAAAAGTACTGATCCAATTAAAACAAGTTCCATCAGCCATGTAAGTAGTATCACCTTTGAGAGAAAAATCCTCTTGTACCACCACTAAGCTTGTTGTAAATGGAAATGTTTTTCGTTAAGGTATGTATTCCTTTTCAGTTCTTCTCCTGTTATCACTATGGAGTGCACTTTAAATATGTGTTATCATGATGTTACATCTAGCTGATTAGCTGATGATATCAAAGTCATGGCAGGTTAGGATTCAGAGTCTTCTATTGATCTTAGATTCAAATCATGAGTGTTTTAATGTTCGATTCTAGTCAAGATTCCTGAATATGGTTTTAAATGTAATTGTTTGAATAGGATTTGAAGTGTCGATTTGTAGGGATCAGGTCATATACTAGTGGGAGTGTGGGACCATTGCATTTGTTGTGTTTATGCCCTAGAGAAGAGTTGCCCTTATTACTCTTTAGTAACAATGCTTCTAACGCCTAAAAACTGATGGTGATGATTTCTTGTGTCCTTGTGCAGTTGTGCTAGCTTCATCACATATCTCTAAATGTTGGCCTTCATCATCTGATAAAATTACCTACATCTCCATTTCATTTTTACATCGCTACTGCTACTACACTTCTGTCATTTTTAAAATCTTGGTAGTGGTTCTGTTCGTTATGATGATTCATAGTCTGAAATACTTACATCACGTCGATATAGCAACCCTTTCCTGTATCTTTAGTGCAAGCATCAAGAATTGTTTTGGTGCGACTTTAATCCTCTATTTACAACCATGTTCTTATCGTTGCTTGTTCCTCTCTCGGCAGAAAGTCACTTTGGTCATCTGGACTTCCTGCTTTTGAAGTTAGCTAGTTTTAATACTGTCCTCTGTAACTATCTTTTCCTTTTTTTCTTTTTAAGGCAGCAACAAGGTTTGATTGTATCTCAGTATCTGATCTTGCTAGTAAAATATCATTGGAGATATAAGATTGTATACTTTTCCCTTATTTATTTACTCTTTTCTTATGTTCTATTCTTAAATAGACATAAATTGGAGAAATGTGCAGCAGCCGAGACCAACATTTTACTTTTCATTTAAATTTTTTAGTCTACACATAATTTTCTAGTTTTATTATGTGATAAGTGTATATTCTAAATGAGAACCTTTAAAGAAAATGATTACTGTTATGGAAAGATATAAATGGATGTTCATTATGAATGCTAATTGGAGAAAACATTTTAACAAATACTCCATATAATGATGTAATTATTGAGTAATAATGTTGACCTTGTACTTTCTTTAGTTGTGAATTCTTCAAGCTACTCTCATACTCATGAAACAGGCAAAATTTGTAAATGTAACGCTCGTCTCAAAATGGACCGGAACATCGTGCATACGAGCCGAGTTCAACTTACGCCTTACTCACCTCGAAAGGTTTGAGCCAACTAAACAAAAATAATTATTATTTAGCTAAAATAGTCTATACAAAAGGTCACGAGAACTAATACAAACAAACTCTACCCCAAAGATCTTGAGTGAGTAAAATTTCTTGGGTTAAACGTGTGAACCACATAAATACCTATATTCCAATTATGCGGTGGATAAAATAACATCTTGTTTGCTTTAGCGAAATTTGAAATGGGAAAAAAAGAAAGGTTAACTATAAATAGCCGGTAAGTAAACTAAGCATCCTCTAAAAGTATGGGATCAAATTCAAAATCATTTATATTATATAGTACACTTAATATTATAATATCTTATACTTGAATATAAATCACGTTTGTACAAGTCATACGGCGTTTCATCACAATCAACGTAAGCCCGAGTGTAACTTTCGTATCAAAATGGTCAGGCAGGAACTCTGCTGGGATAAACATATATCAGCGTCGATCCACTTAGCGTAGTGTCGGTAAAATCATAGAATTTCATATAGGTCTGTCAGGAATCACTAAACTCTGCATACAAAACAAATATATTTTGAAAGGTATGAGCAAATAGCTGATCTTACGTTTGCTTTGTTGTGCTTCTAATCGAAAACACATGACTATTATTTCCGCCGATTGAAGGGTGGCATGATATTATTCCGTAAGTGAATGGTCCAAAACATGACTATTATTCCGTCGATGAAGGGTCAAAAACGCGCATGGTATTATTAAAGATGGAGTGAAGGGTCAAGTCGATGCCCAATCACAAAACGATTCAAATATTCTTTCAAATCAATATTAGTTCATGGTAATCAAATCACAAAACATTTGTATATAGCATACAACGTCGAATAGAGATTGATCCCGACTCTTTTAAAATATTTTTCAAAAGATATAATAATATATAGAAAATACAAGTTTTGCACACAAAAATGACCATAACATATAGTACATAAATTTATTCCATGAAACTTAATTAAAATGAAACGAAACATAATATATTGTAAGTATGAAATATTCACAATAAGCAATGTCCAATCGAGTTACTTATACGGTTAGCTATACGACATCGACTATGATATTTGTGTAAGTGTAATCTAAAAGCGAACCAGCGTTTAATGTCCCAGTCTAATTCATTATGCTATATAAGTTTATAAACATATTTATACAATAACCTAATCACATACTTATTCTATTGAATTTAGCTTAACGACTTGAACCGATAAGCTAGTATCAATAGTATTTCGAGAATACTATACCCGATTAACACCTACAAGCTGTTGGAGAATGAATATAATTTTGTGTGACTTTGTACCCGCGTTGGACATGGAGTGGTGATTATTTTATATAGTGGTTCACTTTAGTGAAGTGTAAAAAGGTAGTCGTGAGAATGTTGTTGCAGAGATAGCTCATTAGTTGGTTTGATAATATAACGATAATAATAATCCGGGGAGGCGGGGCTTGGGGGGGGTGCTTGGGAGGAGGTCTTAATTGGCTGGCTTCATTTTCGGATCTTATCTTTGCCTTTAAAGGTTTTGCGGACTGCTTTTACTTCTACCGTTTTGGAGATGGCTTTGCATTCATGAAGTGCATTCGGGGAAGGCTGATACATTTATTAGCTACGCGAGGAGTTAGTAGCTAATAAGTAGTAGAGAGTAAATGGTGTGATCGCCGCCTAGCATTCGCTTATATAACTTGAGCAATACAATCGGTTAGAAGACACAAGAAAAAGCAATCGTCCACTGCACTTAAAGCAAAAATATTTTACAGTGAAAATACTTGCTTTCTACCGATTCGTGAACCTTGCTTAGAGTGCTTAAGCGTGTCGGTTCTAACTCATTGTATCACAGGTCAGTTTCTCTCTAAAAGTCCCTAAGCATGCGGGTGGGGCCAAATACGGTTTAGGAAATTGTGTTGTATGGCTTGCCCAGTGATGTTTAGGCTTTGTTTGATTTCCTAACCAAAAGTTCTCTGTCACTGCTTACGTGTTCAACATTAACTTCTTACGGCTTAAACTAGATTTGACCTGAGACACTTGAGAACTTTGAGATGGCTCCCACAAATATTGAACCCGCTTACGTTGATGTTCCCAAGCGTTTCCTACTGAACATTGTTGGCCGGTGATGCTCTTGTTGTTGTTACCTACGGACATGGTTCGTTACCTACGGTGATGGAAATATTTTGATGCATTAGGATCCCATTCGGTGGTTGCCCAATCTGGGTACAACTTTGACTACTCAGTGGGAAGTAATGGACACATTTTGCCTCGCGGCGGTTGACTATGATTATGCCTGTCCCCGAGGCTAAGCCGAATGTCGAGGCGAGGGCACAAAAGGTGGAGGGAGCAGATGATTTCTGCGACAATTACGAGTTTGTCAAGGTTTCGGCAGAGGAAGCTCACGTGCTTCGAGTGGAAATCCAAATCCTCAATTTGTTGCTGTTCGAGGCATGGAAACACTTTCGACTATTTATGTTGAAAACTATATCCCAAATGGATTGACGATGGATTGTTTCAGTGTATCGCACTCTTGACACGACAAGAAAGTGTGAGATGCTTTAGAATATATCTGTGAACTCAAGATCTTTGAGTCAGTTCATTGTTGGGAATTTCTTGATTTGAATAGTTGATGAGAAATCGATAGGCTTGACCAAGTCGAACTTGAAGTAATGTTTCATGAAATTCATGCCGAGGAATGGTTGTGAGTGAAAGCTTTCAAGTGGTACTTTATCATCGAAAAACTACCCATTTGGAAAGACTTAAAAACTACCTCAAACATAGCGAAAATGACCGTGAAGGAGGTAGTCTTCGTCTTCGGATTGAGGGAAGACAATAGGAAGGAAATGGCTTGAGAAAGAATGATTCAAAGACTTTGTTGGGAGAAGCTTAAAAGCTAATATTAGGTGGTATGGCTGGAAGTTGAATCTTTCAACGAGAGCAGAAAGACTACAAACCAAGAGCTAGAGAGTCAACTTGAAAGAAATTTGAATTAGAAATGTTTCAAGCTGACAAGAAGGTCCTGAAGCCACACGATTGTCGATTCCCCTAGAGCTCCTCACTTATGAAGCTAGCATGGTTAATAAAGTGACCGGTGGGATGTCCGGCATCCAACTTTGTGCTATGGTTTAGTGAACACTTGTGGGTTGAGCCGAGGAATGGTGGATTGATGCGGTGCTACTAGGCATACGTTCGGCGAGTTCTTCTGAAACTTGACCCCTTTTGCTGGAGAAAAGATGTATATGGAGAGGTAACCGACTTCTACAATTGAAGGTGAAGGTACCATTGTGCTCAAGATGACATCAGGAAAGGAAGTGACTCTGAATCATGTGTTGTATGTGCCAGAAGTCCGCAAGAATCTCATCTCTGGATCGTTGCTTAGCAAACATGGGTTTCGTATGGTTATAGAAGCGGATAAGCTTACTACCATAAGAGCGAGGGAATGTTTGTGGCGAGGCTATGTCCTTGATGGTCTTTAAAGCGAATGTAATGGCTTGTTTCAAAAATGAATAAAATGGCTACTTCTTTACGCTTATTTGATTGAGTCTTAAAATATTTGGCATCTTGGAATTAGGACATGTAAATTTTAATTCTTTTCTGAGCTTTGTTAAGCATTCCTAAATTTCAATTTGATGCTAAATTCAAATGTGAGACATGTGTTGAAGCTAAGCAAGCGAGATTTACCTTTGAGTCTATTGTGAAATGCCCAAACCTCTAGATCTAATCCATAGTGATGTGTGTGACATGAGTTCAACACCATCTAGAGGTGGAAATTGTTATTTTATAACATTTGTCGATGACAGCACAAAATATTGTTATGTGTACCTTTTGAAAAGCAAAGATGAGGCAATACCCCAAAGTTTGCACTTTACAAAGGCAGTCGAAAATCAACTTGACAAGAAAATCAAGGTGATGCTGGTCGTAGAGGTGGTGAATATGTTGCACCGTTTGGTCGGGTTGTGTTTGACATGGCATAATGCCGCAGTATTGGCCTTACTCGCCTTATTATATAATAGATAGCGAGCGAAGAATAGGACTTTAAAAGAGATGATGAATTCTCTTTTGATAAGTTCAGGGCTGCCACCACAAATGTGGGGGGAAGCAATTCTATCAGCTAATTACTTGTTAAATAGAGTACCTCGTAAACATGAGGATGAGGCATACATCGGTATTTGGGGTTCTAAGCCGACATATTATCGTTGAGGCTTGGGGTTGTCTTCTTGAAGGTCATGGTTCCTACCGAGAAGCAAGTGAGTACTAGAAGCCAAGAGCGTGGAATTCAGTATCTTCATTGGATACTTGCCTTGGCCGGTGCATATAGGTTTCTAGTGCATAAATCGGAAAATCAAGAGTCCACAAAATATATACTTGAGTCTAGGAATGCAACATTTTTTGAGAATGTTTTCCTTTGAAACTAAGAAAGACCGAGTTCTTCAAGAGTACTCATGTACATTCCACTAAAGAAGATCATAATATTGATAACATGAGTGAAATTGATGAAAATAGAGAGGCTATGAATGAAGATAGTCCAAGTGAGGAAAATGAGGTTGAACCTCGACGGAGTAAAAGGGCAAGAGTTGAAAAATCGTTCGGTTCAGATTTTGTGACTTATATGTGGTACAAAGTGAACACCGAAGACTTACCATGAGCGGTGTCTTCAAGCGAAGGACCTTTATGGAAAGAAGCAATTCAAAGTGAGATTGATTCAATTCTTGAAATCACGCTTGAGGTGGTAGATCTTCCACCGGGATGCGAGGAGACACTTTAAGTCAAGTGGATTTTCAAGGGAAGATGAAGGCCGATGGAACTATGGAGAATAAGTACCAAAGGCCAGGCTGGTCATTTGTGGTAATAGGCAGAAGAGGGACTAGACTATTTTGATGCTTACTCGCGGTTACTCGAATTACATCCATGCGTGTGATGCGGCAATTCTTTGCCCCTTGCCTTGATGCGGAAGTACATGATGAATGGCAAGGCAGCGTTCCCAAGCGGCGTCTAGATGAAAAATCTGCCATGGAACAACCGGACGGTTTTGTAGTTCCAGGAAAAGAGGATAAGGTGTGTAGACTTGTAAAGTCCTTATGCAGGGCTAAAGCGGCTGCAGCTTGATAGCATGACAAATTTGACAAAACCATGTTGTCGGCGAGCACCAAGATAAATGAATGTGATAAGTGTGTCTATGCAAAGACCACAAGAGATGGATATGTCATACTATGTCTCTACGTTGATGACATGCTCATTGTTGGGAGCAATCACAAAATGATACAGTCAACAAAAGACATGTTGAATGAAAAATTTGACATGAAAGACATGGGACACGCTGATATCATTTTGGGGGTTAAGATTATGAGAAATCAACAGGGACTAGTTTTGAGCCAAACACACTATGTTGACACGATACTAAACAAATTTAGTCAAGGTGATGAAGAAATATCAAAGACTCCTATGGATATAAGTCATCATCTAACAGACCAAAGATCGTGTCCCCGACTAGGCTATTCTCCAAATAATAGGTAGTCTCATGTGTACCCTGAGTTGCTCGTCTGATATTTAACACACCGATGGCTTAGGTACTTGAGTATACTAGTAATCTAGTCATGAACATTGAAACCGATAGTGTGATATTTCGAATGCTGAATACACTCGAAACTATGGAGTTTGCATTATACAAAATATCAGTGATTGCTTGAAGGTGGCGATGCTAGTTGAATATCGGGATATCCAAGGATTCTAAGTCTCTGAAGTGGACATATTTTGGGGAGTGAGAGTACGTGTCTTGGAGATCACTCAAAGAAAGCTTGATTGTGCTAGGTCCACTATGGAATCTGAGTTCATAGCATTGGACAAATGTGGAGAAGAGGCTGAATGGTTCTTTGTTCTTGAGGACATCCACAGTGGGAGAAAGGCCAGTACACGCCAATTGCGTACATTGTGACAGTCAATCGGCAATTGGACGGGCACAAAGCCATATGTATAATGGTAGAATCACGACATATGCGTCATTAGACATAATACCGTTAGGCAATTAATCTCAAGCTGGAGTTATCCTTTGTTGACTACATAAGGTCAAGGATAACGTGCGGATCCCGCATTATAAGGGTTAAATAAAGAACTGGTTGAGAAATCATCCCGGTAGAATGAAGTGAAGCGATTAGATAATATGGTTATGAAGGAAAACCCAACCTAGGCGTGAGTCCCGGGAGCCCCAGGTTGATGGGACTAACCTAATTGGCTTGTAATCATGGTTAAATCGTGGGGTTTCGCCACCGCCCCGTTCCTCGGATGAGAAACGTGATACCGAAAACGAGGATGACTTTGCTCTTAATGACTCTCTTGGAAAAGATTACTAGATCTAGTAAAAACGTATCACGGGTTACGTTAAAAGTTGGAGAAGTCACCTATGTGAGCTAAAGTAGAGGCCGTTTTAGAGGAGAAATGAGAGGGCACATTTCTTGAGGAATCTCACAGAACCAGGCAGGTGTCCATGGCCAAACCGGACACACCCATGAGAACCGAGGCAAGTATTGATTGATGCACATTATTGTAGTAATAGTTGTTTACCCATTAAAAAGAATGGTTCAAGGGTGTGAGCCTACCGGGCTTTGATGCATAGAACATGCGATCCTGAGGAAGGTTCGAGGGTGCAGGAGCTGCATCTATGCGGTGTTGGTCGTTGTAGTTATCACCAACCTATATGGTTGTTTTAAATTACATTCATGTGAGAGTTGTTGGAGAAGTGAATACAATTTTGTGTGACTTTAATACGCGTGGACATGGGTGGTGTGATTCAGCATATAGTGGTTCGCTTTAGTGAAGTGTAAAGTGAAGTCATGGGAATGTTGTTCTTTCTGGCAGTGCGTGTGGCTTCGTTGAGATAGCTCATTAGTTCGGTTTGATAATATAGGTAATAATAACTCCGGGAGGCGGGGCCTTGGGGGTCTTGGGAGGTCTTAGTGAGCTCGAAGACTCATTTTTCGGATACTATGCTAGCATGCGAGTTTGGGGCACACTTCTCTTGTTTTGGAGATGAAGAGGCATGCGTGCAAGTGCGTTCGGGAGGCATTCGGCTATTAATTGCTGCGGGGACATTAGCTAATAAGTAGTAAGTAAATGGTGTGTCTGCCTGCCTTCAACATATAACTGAAACGACATCGGTTAGAAGCGAAAACGAAATCATCATTTCCCTTGAAAGCAAAAATATTTTACGGTAGCTGCTGGCTTACCAGTTATTGACAGCTGCTTTGATAACTGATGTCGGTTACAGGTGGCTTGTCGCGATCGGTGTCTGCAAAAGTCACAGCTTTTGTCTGGTGGGGGCTTAATCGATTTAAGAAGTGATGTTGTATGGCGCTTGGTTGATGTTTAGGCTTGTTTGATTCTGGCCGAAGTTATATATTCTTCTTGCGTTATTTCGAGGAATCTGTACCGATTAACACCTACAAAATGACACATAAATTACATTACGGTATTAATAACTCCAGAAACGATCGATCAACCACGGCGTCGCTAACCAAGGAAGCGCAATGTACCAGTACTTTAAAGTTCAAATCTTCCTGCCAAAGCCTAGTCATATTGATTTTAGCTTATATTTAGTCTTTAATAGCCTAATACTCAACTAACTAATTAAGATGGTCCAATATAAATAATTGAAGAAACCCACTCACAGAGAATGGTTGGCCAGAGACAAGATTTGGTGTATTCTTTCTTCCCACTCCCAAGTTGCACACGATTTTATTTTATTTTTGTGATTGTTATGAGTTGGGTTTATACTATGTCTATTCCCACTTGGTTATTTTTATTTGGGCTTAAATAGTCTTATTTCTTAATGGCTCAAATATTAATATTAACTCAAACACAAATAAACTATCATAAAATTCACAAATAATTACTAGATATTTTAAAAATTCAATATAAATTTAACCAAAATGTTTGGGTATTACATACTCCCCAACTTTTAAGAAGTTTCGTCCTCAAAACTTATATACATTACAAATTTATCAAAACTCACGAAAGATCATATGTCAATTGTGATATATAACATTGCATAATAAGAGTTGCACGAATAGTATGGAGTCACAATAAGATAACCCAAAATTTAAACAGGTCAAACATGCTTAAATGCAAAAACCAATTAGGAATAATAAATCATATCCAAATCTTTTGAGAAAACACCCGACTTGAAAGAACCATATATTCCTCTTTGTCAAAAGAAATCCAAATAAGCCAGTGTACTGAAGCTTAATGTTTTTGTACAAAATTTCGAAGTCATTCTCTTAGTCTAGAAATGATTTTGACCCAATTAAGTTCACATACCAACATAAGGTCAAGTTCAATGATAGAAATGCATGTCAAAACTTTTATAGTATCACATTTCCAAAGATTTTCCGGCTAAAAAATGTTATAGGTTGGAAGGAAGGCGAACACTCTAGAATAGCTTAAATTTCCACTAATAGATATACAATATGCAATATATATATATATATCTAAGTCACATAAAACAAATACATCATTTTTATAGAACCGTATTTTATTATCAACACCTTAATACTCTCGAACTCAACTTCGCAATAATACCCGCAATTAGGTGTCACAATACAATCATACTTAATCAAGATTGATTCATTTTTTTGTCAAAATTCCCACGCTAGAGATTTATACTCTTATAAGGTACTATAACCATGTAGCCATTTGCGAATAAGGTAATCAATCGAAGATTGTACTCTCGAACCTTAAAATAGAACAGCTTCAAATTGCATATAAACATATCTGCACCACTCTTGAACCAGCCAAACTAAATAGGTCAATATTGAAAGTTTATTATTATACGCACCCTAATTTACACAAAATAACCAACGTATACCTCAATATAGAGTCGTTTTCCTAAAGTCTGCTTATTTTGAAGTCTGTCACCAACGTATTCACAATCAATTCCCAATTTTATTTTATTTTTTCCTCGCAAGATCATAGTTGTGAGTCTATTCATAATATATTACTTCTTAAAAGAAGCCTAATCCATTACATTCAGTCTCGTACCATATAAAGTTTGCATACAAAATCATTTTACTATGAAACATTGAGTTATTATTCTATGAGAATCTTCTAATCATGCCAATCTTCTTACATTTGTTTTCCGAAATGATAAGATTAACTTTTTTTTTTTTGTTTTTTTAAAGGATTAACTTAAATCTCACCTCAAAGATAATATATCGTTCATATCTAATAACTATATCCCCATTACAATCGAAAAATAACCTGGTTAGGCTCGACATGTGTAACGCCACATATATTTATAGTCAAGTTTCTTAAAAGAATTGATCATGTAAATCTTCTTCCATATTAAACAATATAGTAATAGAAAGAAATGAACCTTAATATCCACGAGGAAGTCACAATCCTAATAAGGTGAATTATTTATTAGCTTCTCTACTCCATATCATAAATTAGGTGAAAGAAATAAAGCTCGATATCAATACATAAGCTTATTATAAAATTCCATAATTTCTCATTAGCATCAGGTTAAAAATTCAAGATCTTAGTATTCAAATAACTGTAGACTTTTACCACTTTCAATCTTAACAAATCCCTTAAATTAAACAACCATCATATGATCAAACAAGTCAGACCTCTAAATACTAAATGTCAAATATTCATAGCATTATTGCTTCTCCACACTAGGCATATAATATAGTTATGTGATGCGTCGGATATCAACGAGTCCTTTCATAACCAAAGTTTACACAATAAACTGGATTAGAATGATTCAAAAGATTGACTTGTTGTACGTGTGAAGCCTGAAGACGTAAAGAATTCGGATTATTTTAAAAACATTACACTTAAGAAAATACTTGGAGAACAAGAAAGAAAAGTTATAGAGTCTTCGTTCTTAGGGAGTAATTAATTACCTTTTAGACAGTTAATTGATGTGATTTTTTTTTGAAGAAAAAGTAATTCCTTATAGGTTTATTTGTGAAACCTATAAATACCCTTCTTTTGTGTAGTATTTTGTGTGTGTGGAAACACCACCACCCCAATGGTGGTTGGAAATCAACCTTGTAGGTTAGAATAGAGAGAGTTTATTCTTATTATTAGAAATATAAGAATTTATTATAATAATGGTGTAGGATTCCAAACATGATTGAATACGAACAATATATCAATGAACATTGGAGCATAAAATGAACAATGAAGCAAAAAATATTTTTTGTTGGATGAATTCTAAAAAAATTCTACTGAAAGAGAAAACAAACAAGATTCTGAAAAGCTTTTTGAACTTTTTTACCTTTTTTTTCTTCGACAACTTCTTAATAAACAAAAGTTAATACTAGCTCTAGTCATTTACTTGACTTTACGTTCGGTGAGGTTTTGATCATAATAGTTTTTTTTAATTATATTATGAAAATATTTTTAGAAATGGATGTATAAGCTTGATTCCATAAAATTACAAGAATCTTAAATTATATTTATCTTTAGACAAAGTACATTCTTAAGAACGTTCTTGCTAATAATTATACTTAACTTACTTTAATAATCTTTATAAATACCGTACTGATTGATTAATTAATGATTCTCAAATCTGAACTTGCAGTTAAGTATATATGCTTAATTAGGAAGCCAATCAGGCTCTGTCTCCATTATCTATATTCGTACCTTATGGTTTAAGCTTGATATAGTAGATCAGTACTATCTTATGAGTTCTGATTCTCTTAATCTCTTTAACTCCTAGAAAGATTTTATTATTTATATATATGCACTTCAATACAATCAAATCTCTTTGGAGAATCTATCTAAGTATAAAGAAGATTTATCAAACGACAGGTCTCGACTATCGCCTATTGCTTCTCGTTCAATTGCCGAATACCGAGATGACTTGGATTTGATGTAGTCTTGACTTGACGGGATTTTGAGCTCGACGGCTTATTTGTGGCTGGATTTGAAGCTTTGGACCGCGGCGTGATCTCGAGCCGGATTTGAGCTTATGCTTAGACCAAGCATGTGATCCTAAAGCCGATTCCGCCAATTTGTGCCTCAATTTGGCGCAGACCGATAGGAATTCGGATCGATGTATTCTAGATCGATAGAAGACTTAGTCTTGACTTGGTCTTTTGACTTGGATATGGTCCGAAATGGGGAACTCTTAACAACAGATACCCGCATGGTTGTTTGGACTTGATCTTGGTCTTTAGACTCTGTCATGGGATCTTATACTTGATTTTGCTAGCGTGTCTAGCTAGGTCCTTAGTAGCTTGATCTCGCAAGTAGCTAGACTCCGAGTCTGTGTGCTTAGCACTATTCTTGATCTTTCGAAGTGCTATCCTCGCGGATATGCTTGTTACCTGATAATGTGACGCCTAGCTAGCCTACTCCGCATTTCGGACAAATAGATGTGGGCCATGCAGCCTTATATATCGCCTATGATTTACTATAGGGGCCTTTAAAGCTTAATCCTATACTGATTTGATTTGTAAGATCTCAATGACCAGATTCCTAATAGATTTTTGATGTCGATCCCGAAATTACCGCGCCTGCCGTATTTCGACATTGTTCCCCGATATTAGGCGCCTATTTCTACGGAGTCAAGATTTTTGTGTTTCTTTTTTCTCCGTTTTCAATTTAGGCGCTCTATTTAGGCTTTTAGGTTGAAGATTTGAATATTTTTTCCTCGTGGTGGAGGAGCTTGGAATATTTATATGTTTTGTGGTGGTTTTTGTGGTTTTTTCTACTTGAAAATGCAACAATCTTCTAATTTTTCAATGAAGAAATACTTCAGAAGTTGTTTTTTATGCTAAATTCTCTCTAAGATTTTTGTTGTATTTTTTTTGATTGTGAGGTGATGGAATTGCCATATGGGGTTTCTATAGGCTTTCGACTCTCTTTCCTATTTATTTATCTATAATCACTCCTGGACATTCTAACCGTTGAATTTTGAGGCGCATCTCAGCCGTCGTAATTTTATGGAATTATTTTGTCCCTTACCTAGCATGGGCGCCTATTACGAAGGAAAAATGAAGATTTGAGATCCTTTTTAGCTCAAACACATTTTCATATTAACCTAACTCTCTTGAGTCTTTTTAAACCCGCTTCTTCTAGAGTTCATTTTAAGCCCAAGCTTCCGAACTTTCTTTTAGGCCAAATTGTTTAAACATCAGAATAAAATTGTGAACCGTCGAGCCTCAATTTTAATTGACATTTAACTCGAGGCTATTTTCTCTGGAACCCTCGTTTGAATTAAATTTTAGGGTTAATTAATGTATAAGACCCTAATTTCGACTTCGATTAATGTCAAGAGCTTAATTCCCGGAAACCCTCGTTATTTTACATGTGTTCGATTTTCATTAGAACTTGAATCGAACCCTAATTGTCACATGTAACCCGTGTGATCAATTTTTATTTAATTAACTTCATCGATTAAAATAAATTGAATTTAATTAAAATTATTTATTAAATTTCGACCGTTTACAAACGCCTCGAACTCGTGCACACATTTCTGGTAAGTGTCGGGCCTCGACTCAGATAGTCTTTAATGCCAACGTGAATTTGGTGCACGTTGTACTCCATATAGACTTTCATTTTAATGTCATGCAGTAATTAACTCAGACTTATCGAAAGTCTGGCATTAATTTTATTTCTAGAAATTAATTCCATATCGTGGGAATTTGTCCCTGAAGGCATGAATTTAGACATGTTTCAGTATTTAATGAAGTTAGTTCCAATCTCATGTGGATTTAGAATTAACTTCACGCGTTTTCGAATTAATCTTCAAATCATCTAAGGATTTATCGAAAATTAATTCGGGATAGTCTTAACATGAATTTAAGTCATGTTAATTTTATGACTAATTAATTTTGACCTCCTGTGGGTCTAAAATCATTTCCATACTTTTTGGAATTTTTCCGAATTTTCTGGGATTTTTTGGGCATTTATTTGGATTTTCTTGCATAACCGAACTAGATTTTGTATCCGGTAACGAACCTCGGACCCCGGTACCTAGTGGTGGTCGAACCATCTAGAGGGTGAGGAGATGGCATTTTTTTTTTAATGGTAACATCTAGTTACTTGGTTACCACTTATTTCCTTTTGTCCTATTACCATAAACATCTTTCCTTTTAAGGTAATAAAGGGATTAGAAACAACTGAAGTTTCAGATCTCTATGGACTGGTCATCCCTAATTGGGATGGTGATGATTGAAAATTCCCATACACTTGTATGAGAATTATTTTTGACAACTTTTGCTTTACTTGGTGACTAAGTCATTTTGTTTCTATATCCTTTAACCACTTTGTCTATATAAATGATAGTTTTCACCAAAATTTTGAGACAATCCTTCCTCTCCTCCTCTAATTCTTTTGAGCAATAAGGTATGGGAGGGATGATGCACGACTACTTTAGGATTTGTCCCTCAAGATTTCAGTAGTATGTCCAACCAAACATATCTCTCAGATTCCGTGAGTGTGAATGCATTCTCGGCCTCCTTTTGGAATGAAGAGTATGCCGACATATGTTAGACGCGGGTCCTCTGTGTGTTGGAAAATTACGCAACTTGTTCATAATAAAAATAAACAAATGCAACCAAGATCGAATAAATATATAATAACGAATTACGAAAACATATATAATGTAATTCATACACGTATGAATAAGAGAGTACTTACAATACGCAGCGGATGGTGCAACTTTCTTCCTCACAAATTTCTCCGAGAAACTCTCTAGCATCTCAAGTGAAATGCCTCAGCTAGTCCACACCAAGAGCGGTTGAAAGTCACACGATTGTACTTGCTAGAATCTACAAGCAATTGGACAATAATTTGAGTCAAAACATTGACTCAAAAACCCAAAGGGAGAGGGGAGCGGGGTGGTCAAAATTTCTTAGGGGAAGGATGAAATGAAATTCTTAGGTTTCATCTTTTCCTTATATAACCTTTGGCTCTCGGCCTAATAGCTTTGACTCGCTTTGATAACAGTTAACTCAAGTACGTTAACAAACTTATTACTAAACGAAAAGAATCTTTACCAAGTTACTAATAAGCTCGCTAAACCGTCAATTGAAATAACAATCTAATTGATTCGGTTTGTTCAATTTGTATTTTACATTATCAATGTAAAATTTCTATCCGTATCTCATTGATATCAATCAACTCCCCAATTTAACAATCTCGATTTAATTCCATATATGGAATATAACTCATGCCATCAGATGTGCTGACTTTTCCTGCCTCGATAATATTAGCCGTGGGTAATAATATAATTGACCATTATGATTATTATATCGTTATGGCTGAATTAGCAATCGACATAACCCCGATATTATCGTGAGTTTCATTTTAGTTATTTACAATTATTATTTATTGAACACTTAGCTTTGGGAGTAATCTCATTTAACTAAAACTAGCAAAATGAATTGTTACAACAATTGACGCAATGAGCATAATTATATAAATCAAAATATCGATTTCCAACACTCCCATTTGCCCTAGACGACATTTTACAATTCCTTTATCACGATCTCTAGTCATAGGCTAACCATAAGAAGCGTGTCATAAACACCCACGACTTTCTTTACTCAGCCTGAACTGAATCAAGTACTATGGCGCCCTATACACCAATCGCCCCTATATTTATTGAGAGGCCTCGAGATCTACCTTTGTATATCAATGATGGATAAATCCCTTTATAATATATCAACACCTACTACTATACTCTATCGTGTCACCTAACATATGTCAAGTTATAATCCCCGCTTTTAAGGCCGACGTTTGATAGTCAAAGCACACAACTCATAAATATAAGTAGTTATATACGTAGGTCTGCTATTAAACTAATGTCGAAGCAACATCATAGGACACAAATATACATATCTTCTATGATTTTGCAAATAATCTGGGCTCTCGCTTATTTAAACCGATAGCCCATAAGCATCGACAAGCCAGAAGCTCTACGATCCAAGAGAATTGATCATCAATCACTATGTTGGTCATCAAATGCTTGTCTCTAGACTGTCAGCATTTGACCAAGGTGAATGACTACCTTATATTTCTAGACTTGAGAGGTTCTCTTGTCAACACTTCCAGGTTGTCCTATAGAAATTGAATGGTAGCCCAGGGGACTTCATTTTCACTGAATTAAGAAACAACAAAGCTATATGTAAATTAAAACATATAAACACATAGACATAGTGAACAAACAAATTGATATATGAGAAGCCTTAATATTCAATTATTGTTCACATAACAAGACGGATACGCTAGCTCCTACTGAATCCAACAATTAATCGCGACATGCGTGTCTAGACTAATGTTCGCCGCACTACTATGCTTTGTACGAGGCATTAGTTCGGGTAAAGATACGCTACATTAGCCTATGTTCCTCGAACTACTCCAAGACATCGCCTCCATCATATAGTCGGGCTTGAACCGGCATCGTGTACCCGTCTATACCCAACTATTCATCTCTACTATAAAATCAGTTAATGCACTTAAGTTCTTTCGCATACCACAAGATGCCCTTCAATCGCAATCCAAGAAGTTTCTCCCGATTAGCCTGCATTGCCGTAGCAATTGGTATATACGACACATTAGTCGCACAAGCACTACATGGCGACACGATGGACCCTACAGCCGAGGCAGATAACACAAGTCATTCGGCCTTGTCCATCTCTAACATTCATGGTGGGATTACTTAATTTGCCGAGTTGAACTCATATCTGGCGAGGAGATGACTTTTCCTCGAATCATTCATTTTGAACCTTGCCACACTTCATCGACATGTTGCTGGTATTAAAGTTCAATAAGCCGGTTGGCTCGATTCCGGCGCGAATTTACATTCCGAGAATGTATTTCGCTTAACTTGAGTCCTTCATTGAGAAACGCTCACGCAGCCAACATTGACCGAGTTAAGTAATTCTACTTTACATCCAATGATTAAAATGATTAGTATGTAACGACATATGTGACTATGAATGTCATATGTATAACTCCCACCCACCTTCTTGTTTATATTAAAGATTCTTATTCGCCTTTTGATGAATAAAAAAGTCTATGATTGCCTTATCAAGACGAAGGTTCTAACTTACGGGATGCTCACAGATCATGAATGGACCTCTATAGCTTGAAACCTTTCTTAGGTCCTCTTGGGACATGTAAAGCCTGGAGATTGTACCACGCATACTCTTTTCCTTCTCTAGGTTTCGTCAGAAAACTATTTACATTCATTTGCATCATTTCATAGTCATGAAATGCAAAGAATGACTAAGATTTATCCGAATGGACTCGCCACGCCTACTAGTGATCTACTTTCATTATAGTTCATGTCATGAACTTCTTCAAACCTTCACCACGAGTCTAGCTTGTAAAACATGGACGCCTCCGGCCTTTGTCATATTTTTTTCTTTCTTAAGTACCCATTTACACTCAGCCGAGTGAACCCCATCGTGCAAATATGACAAGGTCAAATCTTTGCTTGCACATCGAATCCATTTCCCGCATTTCATGGTTATTAGCCATTTATCAAAGATCTTTGCTAACATTGCCTCCGAAACAGGCTCTCACTTTCAATCATGAAATATTCACTCATACCAAATGTCCGGGTTCTAGCTGCATCCATTGGTCTCCTAAGAGTTGGTTTTCCACAACTCCCTGTGAATCAAGAATCGACCTACACAAGAAGATTCTACCTCAGGGCGTGTCACCGTGTCTACAATTCAAGTGTATTGACAGCTTGCTTCATCATCCTAAGTTTCTTCTCAAGGTGAACACCTTCACTCCTAGTCCTTCGGATGCATATCTTTTACAAGAAATATTCATGATCTTACAACGAGTATTTTATTCCCGTGCTTCAGGTAGAAGTAATAACCAACGGTTTCATTTGGATACCAATTAAAGTAGTATTTATTAGATTTAGGCACTAGTCTATCTTTTGTCAACTTCTTGAACATAAGCTTCATAGTCCCAAATCTTGAGAAAACCCAATTTGGGAAACTTTCCAAAACTCAATTCATGAGGTATTTCATATGCTGACATAGTTGGACATCTTATTATGCGCAGTGATGCTCTTTGTAAACAGATATCCAAAAATTAACTTGCAAAAGATGATGGGCTTCATCATATATCGAACTACAATCAAGGTCTGACATTTCTCCTTTCGACGATCATGGTGTTCTCAGAGGGAGGAGTTGTGAAACAATACCACACTTTCGGTGATGAGTATTTTCAACTCCTTAATCTTGGGGCCATTCTCCTCCCCTATAAGGCCTAAGAATCTTTAGAGTCCTCGCTCAATTGGTTCTTTACTTCATCATGAATTCTTGAAGGATTCACGCTTGTGTTTCATCGACATAACCACATTTACCGTAATCATCAAACGAAGTGCAATAGCAATCGTAACCATCTCACAAGAAATGTGTCTATCGTCTACATACATCAAGCTCAGATGATCCCCTCACAAACATTTGCCTTTCATTGTATCTAACGGCGGCGATTTAATCATTCTACCCAAGAGAGGCAACCATACTTATCGTGTGCTCCATAATCAAACCTTCAAGTAATTCATTTGAAGTGAAGCTTCCTTTGATACGGTACTCATTTATATGACTCATTCTCGCAACGCCATAGGTGTATAGGCGAAGCCGCTAGACTCAGGCCTTATCAATGTTATATTTCTCGATTGACGTGTTCAGAGAGTCCAAACACATTCGAATAAATGTATTACATTTTATACCACACATTTCTTATAGAGATCCTAAATGCATCAGACTACTTTTGAAATGGAAGGAAAATCTTTATTATTCAAAAATACCAAAAGAAAGTAGTAATATTCCTGCTATGGGTGCAGTAAACATTGTTTAAATTTAGAAACACAGCCCGGAGAAAAAATTCAAACTGATGGATCCTATCGCCAGTGGTCGCAACCTCAGACGTCCTCTCTTTATGCCCATCCATCTCCTTTTCTTTCGATTCATTTCTTACTTACCTCGTGAAGTTCCCCGCACACCGGCGATACAAATACGAGAACCACAAAATGCTGACAAGCACTCACAAAGTAGAATTTATAAGTTCTACAAACTTCAATAATATATATATACATATATACATGTAGGCCGAAAGTATCGTTGCACCATTCTTCCTATCTTTCAAGAATTTCTTTTTAGGTCGACCTTCAGTGACCCAGATCCTGGGCCAAAGAATGACACTGCCCTCCTTCGCCGCTCCCTCGCCGCCAGCTTCGTAACCTTTTAAGTTTCTTCGAACCTTTAGCCTTACCATTGTACTTCTTCTTAAATTTCTTTTTATTTTGGACCACCAAAATAGAAGAAGTAGGAGTCTTAGTCTTCCTAGATTTGTCTCAGCATTCGTGATCATCTTATGCAGTTCGTTTAGAGATAACTCAAACTTATGCATGTTGAAGTTCATCACAAACTGAGAGAACTTCTCCGGGAGGGACTTCAGGATAAGGTCTACAACCGCTCTTTTTCAAACACCGATTCCAAGACATTGATGAGTCGCTCGATCAAGCCTATCATTTTAATGATACGGGCTTCAGGCCGCCCATTTCCCCAAATTAATACAATGAAAGCACAGAGAATGGCCATATCTCATTTCTAGCTTCCTTCTCGAATAACTCATCGAAGCCAGACATGTCATATGCTTTCACCTTTTAATACTGAATTTGGAACGCATGTTTCATATTGGCTAGCATAAGACATTGGACATCTATATCATCGACTTGTGCTTCAGAGGTTTCCTTCTCATTAACGGCAAAGATCATTTTATCCGACGGGACCCTAGTGTTCAGATACTGCTCTCTCTCCCCGCTTGAGAACAATCCTTAAGTTTCGACTATCATCAAAGTTCGAGCATGAGCTTGCACTTCTCAAGTGCAGCTCAAGTAGTTTCTAGGTGGATTATATACCATTTCTAATTCTACAAGAATAATTATGTAAATGACAATAGTTTAGCAATCTATCATGTCAAACAATTACAAAATAAATTGTAAAGTAATACCAATACTCAAAACTCACAAATGTATTAGTATAGCAAGACCTTACTATATTGGAATTTCAAACGACAACACCGCAACACATTTTGAAAAGCCAACATAGCAAAGAGGTTAACTAACCAATCATGTAAACACGTACATAACTCTTTGCGGGTTACTACCAGCCTGCTGCAAGTGACGCCACCTAATGCGTATCACCGGCCCACAACGTTAGTGGAAATCATCGTTAAACGACCAATTAAAACTAACATATTACTTGAATGATCATCCGAAAGCCCACAACGCTAAGTGGAAATCACTTCAATGATCCATTGCTACTTGTCACGATACTCAAGCATACACCCGCCATCGTGAGTCGCAAGGTTCGTGATCATGATAAGTTTCACAACTTAAAATCTGTTTAATACGAGTGCTTAAATTTTATGGTGAGATTCATATTATTTGATTAATTATTTAACATGTTATATAGCACATACTCAAGTAATATGCACATCATGAAAAATAAAACAAACAATACACATTTAGGAGATATATGATATGACCCTAAAAAAATATAAATAATAAACCTATTACAACACTTATCAAGTGCAATCTTGTATTCTTCAGCTTTTGGAAACTTCCAGGCTGACATGGTGGAACGCCATCTTTAATAACATAAAATGACTCTCAAATAGGTCGGGTACAAATGCATAAACGGTTTGCAGACCGTATTTCAAAAATACAACTAGGTCATATCAATATATCCTCTTTCCATTTCCATTACAATATATAATAAAATTGAAACACATAAACTATGCATTTAATATATAAAATGGTATGGATTAAATGACTCATGAATGTCATTGCTTAATTTAATGCTATTAGTATGAAATAAATATGACTAATACATAATAAATACGCACTTAATACAATAAATATGCAATCAATTTAAAATAAAATGCAATAAACACTAAATTATGAGGTCGAGATAAATACCGGTCAATCAATTCAAATTTCAAAGCATGATTGGCAATCATGTAGATACTTTCTATTTTGATTATACAAATAAAAATCAATCATATAAATATACAATTTAAATGGATAGAAATTAATTTAAATTGAATCATACTAGGTTCATGAAATATATGTAATTAAAATACATTAATAACATAGGCTTGTGTCCAATAGTTATTACAATAACTATTTCATGTATACAATAAACAATAATTATTACAATAATCATTTCATATAAATATTATAAGATAAAACTAGTAAGTTTTTATCTAGACGTATTTGCATTTTAACTAGATATTGTTATCAAGATTATATCATCAAATAAATACATTTATAAAAGGATAAATAATGAAAGGGATTATTGAATTAAACTTATTATCATTAAAATTGATAATTACAATTATCATAGCAATAAATGATAATAAATACAAAAAAAACAAAATTAATATTTTTAAAACGGATTAGGGTTTTGTAACAACAAAATCCGATGAAGAACGCGACGGATGACTCTCCTTCGCTGTCTCCGGGTTTCCACACCCGCCGACCGCTGCCGATCTGTCCAGAGACGCATCCAACGGTGGCCGGAACGTCCCGTTTGGCCACCGGACACGCCCTGGAGGGCCGCCGCAAGGTCGCGCCTCCATTTCACAAAAATTCCAAGCTGATTAATCTAAAATGTTTGGAAAAAACCGATTTGGAGGCCTTAAACATATCAAAAAATTCCTAAATTATTACTAGATATTCCACACAATTGTTTTAAACTTTTGCAATTGGAATTTTGTAAAAAACATTTACTAAAAATTAATTATACAATAAATATTCCAAAAATTACAAAATTATTTTGGGATACTTAAACAATCCAAACAATTATTAAATTTTTCAGAAATACTTTATCCCTCTGAAATTTTGGTGAAGAAAATTGGTGAAATTTTTGAATATTTTGATCTGCCCCAAATCCAATAAAAATGTTTAGATTTTAATCAAAACATGTTTTAAAAATCCTTTCAATTCATGAAACACAAATCTAAATTCAAATCATCAAAATTAATAATATGATGAACTTGAAAATAGTATAGAACACATATTTATTCATGAATCAATTTTTCATAACATATATTCATGGTCAAGAATATATAATATGAAAATCGATATAAAATGTGTTTATATAACAAATTATATATAAATGTAATCAAAATTATACAACTTAAACATGCTCACAGATGTCATCATGAAAATTACGCAACTTGTTCATAATAAAATAAACAAATTAACTAATATCGAATAAATGTATAATAAACTAATTACTTAAACATATATAATGTAATTCATACACGATGAACACGAGAGTACTTACAATACGCACGATGTGGTGGCAAATTTTTCCTCACACATTTCTCAGAGAAATCCCTCACCTCAAGTGAAACGCCTTCGCTAGTCCACACCAGCATGCCAAGGCCACGCGATTGGACTTGCTAGGAATCTACGAGTACTGGACAAGAATTTGAGTAAAAATTTGACCCAAAAACCCAAAGGAAATAGGGGAGTGGGGGCAACAAAATTTCTAGAGGAAGCCGATGAAATGAAATTTAGGTTTTTCATTTCATCTTTTTCCTTATATAGTCCTCTTGGTTTCGGTCGAATAGCTTGACTCGTTTGATAAATAGTTAACTCAAGGTCGTTACTAATTTATTACTAAAGGAGTAGTAACTTAACAAGTTACCACAAGCATTCCTCGTTAAACCGTCATGAAATAACAATTTAGTTGATTCGGTTTTTGTCCACCCTGTATTTTATTATTATTTGTAACGACTGCCCGAGTCGCACGCCCGAGGTTGAGTCGTTATCAACTCAGATATCCGAGTCACCACACGACGGTTGACACAAAATAACCTGCTTGAAAATCAGAACTCCGGGTAGTTTGATAAAAAGTAAAACAGTTCGAAAGCTCAAAACGTTTACATACAGAGTTTAATCATCGTGGCATTATCTAAACAAATCCAAAATGCAACTTCATAAAAATTCCAAAACCAGGATACTCCATAAAATAGTTAATACATTTTCAACGCCAAAACAAAATACGAAATTTGAGTACATAAGAAACATGAGTGAGAATAAAAGATGACTGCCGAGAATCCTAGCCACCCGTCTCTCACCTAAATCACCGACACTCACGAACTCACCCGCCTAAGGGCACTCACAACTGAGGTCAAGGGTGCTCGACAATTTTAGCTGGGAACGTGACACCCGGGGCGGTAACTTACTCATCCGAATGAGATACACAACAAGAGATAAAAACGTAGCGATAGAGTATATGTATATATAAGGTAAAAGAATAAACTAAGTATTCATAGCGTCACAATAGTAATAACCATCAAGATCATATATTATTATTTTTAAAGTCTCGACCTACGTTTATTCTATACATGAGTATACCTAGAGATAAAGATGTCATATAATCAATCGAAAGAAACACATAAGTTCTCCAATACAATACCATAACACAATAACAAAGATAACATAACCCGTAAAACAAGACCATGACATGATCGACATTACTGCATTAATAATGACATCCACCAATGTCAACACAACGCAAGACAATGCACACACACCGTATTCGACATTTATATAATGTTGCTCCTTTCCCGCGGGCTCACCCAATGCAACAAACATAATACCGCATTCTCGCGTGCTCACCCCTTTCGCTTCACCCATAGAATATCATATCCTTTTCACGGCAGCTCCACCATTCGATCACCCATACAATATCACAAAACACACCCCATCCTAAGTATAAACGACTTACATGCGACTCCAACATGCCGACATCCCAATACGCGCGACCACCTCTATACGAGACCAAACACGATCAACAACTAACATCACACCAACATACCAACCATGACAAATACAACCACACACGACTCAACCAACATCACAGCAATTAGAACAACCCAGATAGAACAACAAAGCAACAATCGCACAACATTTCAATCTAAAGTTGTCTATAATATACTCAAGTCAACAATTTCATATAGAACCTACTACCATAATGTATCTAAAACAACCATCATACAACTCAACATTCCACAATTCTCACAACTACGCTAATGCATAAGCTCTCATAACACAAATATATAGTCACATATCAATTTACCATATACTTCACCAACGAAATAATGTTATCAAACGAGTGATAAATCCCCACCTTTGGCTAGTACCACTAGCGCCCGAGCAGTCAATCGATCCGCAAGCCTTTCCCGCGTTCCGAGTCTAAACAAAACACCGAAAGTACAATTACTACTAATTTTGTTATAAATTATCTTTTAGCAACTTTTAGTACCCATTAGCCACTTTAGGTGAAATATTACTAGTTAAACTTCAACGATAAACTAAACGACAAAATTTCACTAACCCCAAACTCCTAAACTTTCGGCCCTCACACTAACCCAAATACTAACACCTTAAACAATTCTAATCAATCTAATTTATTAACTTTTCTCCAACTAATTAAACACATTTCCAACGAATTCTTATCCCAAAAACCCAACTACTAATAAAACTACTGTAATTTCAACATATATTCATCCAACAACTTGTAAGCCTATAATTTCACCTCTAAACAACTATAATAAGGGTCCAAAAACATACTTATATCATTTTAACACGTTTTGAAAAAGTCAAACCCGAAGTCAACCCAACTTTTCCAACACTTTTCTACCCCAAGAATCGATTATTATAATCTCCTATACTATAATTTCGTCCTAGATAATAATTATATACGATATTAACCCCAAAAATCCGAAGTCAAACTAAATTCCAAAAAGTCAACGTCCCTAAAACGTCACAAATTTCTCATCCAAACGCGTAATTTCAACTCAAGAAATTTTAATTTAGTAAGCCCAAGAATCAATTGAAGCAAGAAAAGTCGAAAAGCATAAAAGTCAACGAAAGTCAACCCAGTCGAAACTCAAGAAATACTCAAAAAATTTCGGCCTTTTACCTTGAATCGAAGAGGATGACGAGGGAAACTCTCCAAGAAATACGAGGTCCAAAGCTTGGCGTAAATGGAGGAGAAATCGAGAAAGAAATTCTTATGGGGAGCAGGGGGACGGTTCAAGCGACTGGGGAAGGACACGGGATTTTTTTGTTTTGTTTTGTTTTATTTACCACCTTAAGGCTTCGCTTTTGGTGCTGAAATAATGAGGGAAAAACGTTTATCTCGGATGAGAATTGACTGCTTTAGTTCAAGCGATATCTCTCTATCTAACTTACCACTTAATTATAAATTTCCAAACTTAACATTTATATTGATAAAATATAAAGTGGTTTCAAATTTACGTTAACCAATTTAATAATCCCACATTTTTTAATTTTATTAATTAACGAAGTCGCTACTGCTTTTTACATTCTACTCCACTCTAACAAAAATTGGCCCGAAATTCCTTAACCCGATTGTTAAAGATAAAATCAAAACAACCATAACCACTAACCTTAGACGAAAAGTTGCGGATAACGGCTCCTCATATCCTCCTCGCGCTCCCACGTGGCTTCCTCTACTCGATGATTCTTCCACAAAACTTTTACCAATTTCACTTCTTTGTTCCTCAACACCTTCTTTCATCCGTGATCCTCACCTTCCTTCCTCATATGTCAAGTCTACACCCAAGTCATCCGGCTGAAACTCTAAAATATGCGACTCATCCGGCACGTACTTCCTCAAGCAAGAAACATGGAAAACGTTGTGAATCCTTTCCAATTCTCTAGGCAAGGGCAAACGGTACGCTATCGCTTCTCCCACTTTTGTCAAGATTAAACGGCCCAATACCGGGACTCAACTTCCTCTTTCTCCCCCGAACTCATTACAATTCATTCCATGGATATATCTTTCAAATACCCCGTCACCCAATCATCAACGACAAATCTATCCGACGCCGACGGGCGTACTTCGTTGTTCATCCTGCAGCTTCAAATGTTGTATCACCTTTTACTCTCTATCGAACTTTCCACCAACTCGTAATTCCATAGATCTTTCTTTCCTTACCTCATTCCAACATATCGGAGTCCTATACCTCCAGCCCATACAAAGCTTCCGAATGGCGCCATCCCAATGCTAGCTCAAAACTATTGCTATAAGCAAACTCCATTTTCGGCAACCATCATCCCATCTACCAGAGTAGAAACTCAACACACAAGCCTCGAAAGAGTCCTCCAACGCTTGAATTGCCGGATAATTTGTCCATCTTAGGACGAAACGCAAGACTAAATTGACCTTAGTCCCTAACGCCTCCTCGAAGCCTCCCAAACTTTGTATGAACCTCGCATCCCTATCCGAAACAATACTCTACGGCACCCTACGTAGTCTCACCACTTATCACATACATCTTGGCCAACTTCTCCGCCCATCAAGGACTTGATAGGTAGAAATGAGCGATCTTAGATAGTCTATCCACAATTACTCAAATGCCACCATTTCTCTTATGAGTTTTGAAGCCTAAACACAAAGTCCACGGGTGATCTTCTCCCACGCCCATATTCAGTATCGGTAATGGTCACAGCTTGAACCCCCGCGGATGGTTTATGGTCAATCTTAACTTGTTGGCAAATTACACTTCGCTACGAAATCGCTAATTTCTTTCTTCATTCCCCGCCACCACAGCTCTCCTAAATTGCACATTTTCGCATTTCGACGATGAGGCGATGCATTGTGAGCTTCATCCAAAATTTTTAGGTCGGCAAAGTGGGCATTGAACCACTTGCTCTCCTAATCTGCATCACCATCATCGCCTCATCAGAAACTCACAGTTTAGCTCCCTTTCACTTCCTCAATTAGGCCTCGCACCTTCTCATCTTTCTTTTGCATTTCTCCTATTTTATCTAGCAATACAGGTCTCACTTTCATATAGGCCAATAAGGATCCATCACCTCCAACCTCAAAGTTTACCCCAATCTGTTTCAACTCACTCTTTGGTTCCTTCACCTTTCCTTTTCGGCTTAAAGCATCCGCCACTACATTTGCTTTCCCTGGATGATACTCAATCGTTACATCGTAGTCACTCAGAAACTCTGTCCACCTCATACCACCCGCCTCCTTCTCGTGTGGTAACATACTTTAAACTTTAGATTTGTAAATATCGTATTTAACCCCATACAAGTAGTGTCTCCAAATTTTTAAGGCGAAAAACACCGCGGCCAAATCTAAATCACGGGTAGGATAATTATTCTCATGATTCTAATTTGCCGAGAAGCATATACGACACCTTCCCATTTTGCATCAATACGCAGCCTCTAACCCCAGCGAAGCATCATCAGATACCACATACCCCTGCTCCTCGACGGTAGTGTCAACACTAGTGTTGTAGCTAATCTCCTTCAACAAGATTGAAACATGCATCGCATTCTGGCCCCACAAAAGGTACACCCTTCCTGTCAACTTAGTCAATGATAGCCGACAACTTAAAAAGTCCGTACGAATCTTCTCAGAATACTGGCTAACCAAGAAACTTCTCACCCGCCACACTTGTAGGCCTCCCAATTCATCACCGCTTCCACTTTTGTGGGTCCACACTAACACCCTCGCCCGAGATAACACATCAACATTTCCCAACTAAAATTCACACTTTGAAAACTTTATGTGACAACTTGTTTTATATCTCTAAGATTTCCAATAATTCTCAAATGCTCGCCATGTTCCAACTCACTCGAATAAGATGTCATCAATAAATACAACCACAAACTTATCCAAGAACTCACTCTAAAAACACGGTTTATCGTGTCCATGAAAGCCGCCGATTTATCAAACCAAACGGCATCATTAAAAGAACTCATAGTGTCCGTGATCTTGTCTCTAAAGGCCTATTTTGATATATCATCTTCTTAATCCTTAATTGCGATATCCCCGACCTCAAATCAATTTTCGAAAAGACTCAGATCCCCGCTTATCGGTGTCAGTCAATCCTTGGCAACGGGTACCGATTTTAATAGTCACTTTGTTCAATCTGCCGCACCGTTAAAGCCTCATCATTCCATCCTTCTTCTTGACGAACAATACTGGAGCACCCCAAGGAGAATAACTCGGCCTGGAGCAAACCCCTCTCCAACAATCCCCAACTCCAAGTGTTCAACCTCTTCAACTGCTGAGCCATTCTCAGACGCAGCCATAGATATCGGAGCCGTCTCGGTACCACTGACCGGCACCAATCCTCCTGCTCTCGTAGTCCTAGCAAATCTTGGAAACACATCCTCAAATTCTCTCACAATCCGGACATTTTCAAGCTTAGGCTCATCTTTCTTCAAATCCGTTACATAACCCAAATACCCAATACATCCCTTGTTCAATAACTTACGAGCTTCTAACACCGAGATCAAACAAGATGGTAAAACTCTCCTATCCCCGACAACTCGTAATTCAGGCCTATCAGGGCTAGTAAACACAATCTCCTTACGGTGATAATTTATTACAGCATGGTGTTTTCCCAACCAATCCATTCCCAAAATTAAGTCAAAATCCACTAACTCAAAGGGTAATAGATCCACTTCTAATACATGATTATCAACACTTAAGGGGCAATTTCTATAAACCTCAATTACCTCAACCGACCTCCCCACCGGTGTCATTATTATTAAAAGCATCAGAAGATGTTCGCAGAACTTTAAAGATAGCCTTTAGCAAAGTTCGTAGATAAAAAGAGCGCGGTGGCCTGCATCAAACAATACGTAAGAATCAAAGCCATAAAGATAGGCAATTGGCCACCATTCGGAATATCCCGTGCTTCCTCAAGGCGCATCGCATTGATTTGCCCTTGCCAAAGGCTAACCCACTCATACCGCTACCTCTCCCCACCCGCCGTCTACCACCAACTCTTCTCGGCCTGGCTCGTCATTCCAAACCCGGAATCCACCTCTCCCAAACTACGCTCTAAACCCGGCGGTCGCTCTACCTGGGCACTACATACGAAGTGACACACACCCGCAAAAATGCCCTGTCACGACATCGGAAACACATTACTCTCTGGTGCTGACAATTTCTCGCCTTGTGCCCACTCTGTCCACATTGGTAACATTGAATATGCACATCTGCCGGAACACCAGAAATACCACCGTGAAAACCACTCATTCTAGGAGGTGCGCGAGACGCTGAGAAAGCCCCTGAAAATCTGGGTCGAACAGTAGGTGTACCGAAATGGCTCTGCCCTGGCGGCCACCGAAAGTTCCTCGGAAATCCCTCAAAAAACGGCCCCAGAGGCTCCAAATACCACACGACCTCCCTCTCTTGACCTCTAGCTCGCTATGTCCCTCCACCCGAAATGCCGCACTCCTCAACCGGTGAAATCACTGTAAGTAAACAAGATTGGGGCCTCACGACCCTCAGAAATTTCTCACTGACGAAAACCCGCCATGATCCTCTGTAGAGCTCAAATAAGTACAATCCTCGAATCAAACGCACAAGTCGCTAAACCTCTCTTCACCCATCAACCTGCCCTCTCTCCTCGTTGCATCCGATCAACTCTCTCCATCGCATACATAGCCCCCAAACGTAAATTTTGGCTTCCAAAGAGCCCCCTGACCGAACCCAAGTGATCTGTGATCTCCCCTACCAACCAAATCTGTGGGACATGGTTCCACCAACTCCTAACTCCTCCCGACAACCGGTACAATCGCAAACTCTTCACTTTTAACTCATCCCCAAACCCACTCCGCTCAAACTTATTCTAATGCCTCCAAAATTCGATCGCAACCTCCGTGTCGCGCACTACTTAAACTCAAAGGGTCCCTTCTTCAAGAGACTGCCTAGCACTTAGTCTCGACTTCCACCTCTCGGAGCGCCATCATTGGTCGTGCATCGGTGCCTCAAGGCCACTCCCATCGCCTCCAAAATATTCATACTGCTCCTTCCGGGAAATGCACATCCTCCTGGGGACCCGGTTGGTCTACACTCGGCTCCTCACCACGCCCCCTTCCTCTAGCTCTAGCTCGCATCTAGCGCCTCCGGCCTCCTAGTCTACCTTCACGGGCTCTACCAAGCATCACCCCTACCAACGCTAGTCTCACCTCTCCCCTCTGTAAGACCTCCCAGCGGGTCCGTGATTCGACCACGCAACTCAACTCGGTGGCATCTCAAAGCGCTTCATTTAAAAGAAGATAAAATAATTTAGACTCATGTTATATCTATGCCAAATTTTTTTACAAACTTAGACGTGACACACATGCCACGTAACCCGCTTAAACGGAAACCACGCTCGAGCACATAATCAGAATCTAATTCGCCTCGAGTCGTACGCCCGAGGTTGGAGTCGTTATCAACTCAGATATCCGAGTCACCATACGATTGTCGACACAAAATAACTCGCTTTGAAAATCAAGAGAACTTCGTAGTTTGATAAAAGTAAAAATAGTTCGAAAGCTCAAAATGTTTCCACATAGAGTTTAACCATCGTGCCATCATCTAAACAAATCCAAAATGCAACTTCATAAAAATTCCAAAACCAGGATACTCCATAAAATAGTTAATACATTTTCAACGCCAAAACAAAATACGAAATTTGAGTACATAAGAAAAATGAGTGAATAAAGATGACCGCCGAGATCCTAGCCACCCGCCTCTCACCTAAGTAAAAATCACCGGATACCTACGACTCAACCGCCTGGCCGCGGCACCCGCTAACCGAGGTCAAAGAGGTGTTCTATTGCCTGAAAGATCAAATCGGCCAGAACTTACCCACATCCGAACGAGATACACAACAAAGAGATAAAAAGCGTAGCGATAGAGTATGTATATATAAGGTAAAAAAGAATAAACTAAGTATTCATAGCCAATAGTAATAACCATATCGCAAAGATCATATACACATTTTAAAGGACTCAACCTACATTATCTCTACACGATATACCTGCAGATAGCATGTCATATAATCAAGCGAAAGCAAAACACATAAGTTCTCCAATACAATACCATAACACAATAACAAGATAACAACTCCGTAAAAACAAGCACTACGACATGATCACATTTCGCACACAAGTGACATCCATCCAATGTTAACACAATGCAAGACAATGCACATTAATAACCGTGATTCTACATTTATAATGTCGCTAAGTTCTTCCGGGCGGGCTCACCCACGCACAAACATAATATCATATCCTTTTCCCGCACTCACCCTTCGCTTCGCCACCCATAGAATATCATCATATCCTTTCACGGCGTGCCCACCTTCCAATCATCACCCATACAATATCACAAAAAACACACCCCATCTACACAAACGAATTCTTACATGCTTAATTCAAATACGCCTAATATCCTAATACGGT
The DNA here is from genome assembly GCA_019722365.1 of Lithospermum erythrorhizon. NCBI lineage: Eukaryota > Viridiplantae > Streptophyta > Magnoliopsida > Boraginales > Boraginaceae > Lithospermum > Lithospermum erythrorhizon. The sequence goes on from JADFUC010001557.1 coordinate 371,703, forward strand.
GCGACTCACTCTCTATATGAGACCAAACATGACCAACAACTAACATCTCACCAACATACCAACCATGACAAACACAACTATTAATAACGGCTCAATCAACATCACAACAATTATAACAACCCGCATGAACAACAAAGCAACAATCACACAACATTCTCAATCTAGCAAAATGCATAATATACTCAAGTCAACAATTCCATATAGAACATAATACCATAATGTATTTAACAAAACCATCATACAACCTAACATTCCACACTTCAATAACCACGCCAACAAATAAGTTCATAACTCAAATATAGTCACATATCACCTCATATACTTCATCAACGTAAATAATGTTATCAAACGAGCGTATAAATCCTTCACCTTGGCTAGTACCACTAGCGCTCGAAAGGGGCCAATCGATCCGCAAACCTTCCTGCCCGAAGTCTAAACAAAATATCGAAAGTACAATTACTACTAATTTTGTTATAAATTATCTTTTAGCAACTTTTAGTACCCATTAGCCACTTTAGGTGAAATATTACCAGTTAAACTTCAACGATAAACTAAACAACCAAATTTGAACTAACCCCAACACCTAAATCCGGCCCCTCACACTAACTCAAATACTAACACCTTAAACAATTCTAATAAATCCTAATTATTAACTTTTCCCACTAATTAAACCCATTTCTAACAACCTCTAATCCCAAAACCCAACTACTACTCAAACTAATAAAAACTAATTTCAACATATATTCATCCAAGAACTTTTAAACCACAATTTCACCTCTAAACAACTATAATAAGGATCCAAGGACATACTTATATCATTTTAACATGTTTTAAAAACTCATCCTCAAGTCAACTCCAAAAGTCAACCCAACTTTTCCAACACATTTTACCCCAAGAATCGATCATTATAATCTCCTATAATGGCTACCTCCCTCAAGTCCCAGATAATAATTATACTTATATTAACCCCAAAAAATCCAAGTCAAACTAAATTTCAAAAAGTCAACGCCCCTAAAACGCCACAATTTCTCATCCAAACGCTGCAATTTCAACTCAAGAACAACTAATTTAAAGCCCAAGAACTCAATCACAAGAAAAGTCGAAAAATATAAAAGTCAACGAAGTCAACCTACCGAAACTCAAGAAATGGCACAAAGTTTCGGCCTTTTTTACCTTGAATCGAAGAGGATGATGAGGGGAAACTCTCCAAGAAATTTGAGGTCCAAAGCTTGCGAAATGGAGGAGAAATCGGAGAAAGAAATTTCATGAGAGTGATTATTCGCTAATTGGGGGAAGGGGAGAGTGGGATTTTTTAATTTTATTTTTGTCTTATTTACCAATTTTAAGGCTTGTTTGGTGCGCTGAAAGAATGTAGGAAAACTAACTTATTCGATGAGAATTTGACCGCTTTAGTCTGCCGATACTTCTCGATTCAATCCTACCTTGACTATAAATTTCTAAACTTAACATTTATCGTGACATAAAATATAAAGGCTTTCAAATTTTACGTTAACCAATTTAATAATCCCACATTTTAATTCTCTATTAATTAACAAGTCGCTACTGCTACATTATTAATGTAAAATTGCTTGGGTATCTCGTTGATATCAATCAACTCCCCAATTTAATAATCTCGATTTAATTTCATACAGGAATATAACTCAACGTCATTGTATGTGCGATTTTCCGCTCGTAGAGATAATATTAGCCGTATAATAATATATAATTTACTATTATGATTATTATATCGCTTATGCATGGATCTAGCAACTGACATAATCCCCCGAGTATTATCGTGAGTTCCATTTTAGTAATTTACAATTACTTTTTATTGAACACTTAGTTTGAGTAATCTCATTTAATTAAAACTAGTAAATGAATTGTTACAACAATTGCCTAATCTGCATAATTATAAATCAAAAATACTCATTTCCAACACTTCGAGATTAATTCTCATTAACTCATCCACTGTGTGGCCTTGACATGTTCCTCTAACCCTGAGACGCATCAATGGCCTTGACATGGTCCTCTTCTAACCGAGACGCATCAATGGCATCCCGAGATCTGTGCTTTCTCCCTTCTGAACTGAATTACAAGAATCTTTTAAAGAGTACATTCTTAAGAACGTTCTTGCTAATAATTATACTTAACTTACTTTAATAATCTTTACAAATACCGTACTGATTGATTAATTAATGACTCTCAAATCTCAACTTGCAGTTAAGTATATATGCTTAATTAACAAGCCAATCAGGCTCTGTCTCTATTATCTTTATTCGTATCTTATGGTTTAAGCTTGATCTAATAGATCAGTACTATCTTATGACTTCTGATTCCCTTAATCTCTCTAACTGTTAGAACGATTTTATTATTTATAATATATGTGCTCCAATACAATAATTTTTTTTGGGAAACCTATCTAAATACAAAGAAGATTTATCAAACGATTGTGGTCCGACTATCAGTCTATTGCTCTCTAAACGGATTGTTGACTGCTCGAGATGCTGGACTTGAATTTGATGTAGTCTTGGACTTGATTTGGACTTTGAGTCTTGATTTGGGTGCCTATTTGTGACTGGATTTGTGCTTGGACCGTTGTGTGATCCTGAGCTCGATTTGGGTTTGTGCTTAGACCGTTTTGTGATCCTAAGTTGGATTTGGATTTGTGCCTCAATTCTGATACGATCGGATAGAGTCCTGATTTCGATGTGAACCTAGACCGGATAAAAGACTAAGTCTTGACTTGATATGGTCCGAGTCGGAAACCTTTAGTAGCGTATACCGTACGGGTCAGTTCTGATTTATCTTGGTCTTTAATTTGGTCTTTGGATTTAGAATTGATTTTGCTATGTGTCTAGGCAGTGTGCCTTAATGCCTTTGATTCCTCGCAAAATTAGACCGAAGTTCAAAGCGCTTTTAGCGCCTTTTATTTCGATCTTCGTGTGCTATCCCGCGGATGTGTTGTCATCACAAGAGGATGAGTTAGCAAATTTTACTCCGTGTTTCTTGACGTATGCATGCGGCTACATCTTATATCCCCGCCTATGATTTACTACAGGGCCTTTAAGGCTTAATCCTCGTGGTGATTTGATTTGTGAGACCTCGAATGATCGTATTCTCAATGATTTTAGATGTTGATCACGTAAATTACTACTTTTGTGCAAGAATTAAACATTGTTCTTGGATATTGCTTCTATTTCGTGACGGAGTCAAGATTTTCTGCGTTTCTTTTCTCCGTCAAAATTTAGGCGCCTATTTAGCTTTCAGTCAAGATTTGAATAAAGTGCCTCCTCCACCACAATCGTGGAGGAGTTGAATATTTATATGTTTTGTGGTAATTCGTTTTTCACCAAAAGCAACAATTCGTGAGGTTTTCATGAAGAACACCGCAGTTATTTTTTATGGTAAATTCTCTCAAGAAATTTTTGTTGTATTTTTTTGGCTGTGGAGGCATGGAATTCTCGCTATAGTGAGGGGGGTTTATATAGGCTTTCTTTGACTCTTTGATTGGCTGACCATAACCATCTCGAATCAGTTGACCCTTGGCGCAAAGACCGGTTTCGCCGAATTCTATAATTACTTTAGTCTTACTTCAAGCATATGGGGCGCCTATTATGAAGGAAAAGGAAGATTCCGGATCCTTTTTTAGGTCAAACACATTTTCATATTAATCCCAACTCTCTTGGAGTCTTTGTTTTAAACCCGTTCCTTCTAGAGTCTTTATTTTAAGCCCCGAAGCTTTTGGAATTTTCTTTTTTTAGGCCAAATAGCCAAAATATTGTAATAAAATTGAGGATTTTTGAGCCCTAATTTTAATTGACATTTAACTCGAGGCTATTTTCTCTGGAACCCTCGTTTGAATTAAATTTTAGGGTTAATTAATGTAGAACACCCTAATTTCGACTTTGCCACGTCGTGGGGCTTAATTCTGAAATCGCTATTATCTTACACTTGTTTAATTATCATTGTGAACTTGAATCGAACCTCAATTATCACATGTAACTCAGATATCAATTTTTATTTAATTAATTTCATCAATTAAAATAAATTGAATTTAACTAAAATTATTTATTAAATTTCGACTGTCTACAATCTCATCATCAAAAGCGATAGAATAATCAACTCGTATGCTAATTATGCCATTAGCTATACCGTCAAGGAAACGTTATTAGCTTTATTTACTTTAACAATTTGGCAATAATTTTAAATATGATTATGAATAATAATCATCCCATTTGATCATACTGTTGCATGAGTATTAAACTAATCAACGCCATAGTTATACTGCCTCATTCCTTGATTTAACTTATATGTGTAACTAGCCAGTTAAGTGTTTAATTTTGCCCTTCAATAAATTTTAGCTTATTAATCTTTTAGTTAGAGTTTAAAATTTGACATGTACATATTTTGATGATTATTAGCAAAAAATAATAATATAGTCTCTCCGTTGTCAAACACGTTGATTAAGAAATCATACAAATTTACCTATAAACTCTTAAGAGATAAGTGTAACTTTTAAATGATGATATTTAATATCTACCTTCATACCATGAAAATTAATTGGAGACATTGGTAATGTAATTACTTTAATAGGGTTAAAAGATGAAAATAATAATAAAATATGTATTGAAATGCTAGGATGCCAGTAAATTGTAACAAAAATTTAAACCTAAAAAAATAAGTATATAAGACGGAGGGAGGGAGTAATTTTTTTTTTTTTATATAAAAATCAAATTCATGTAAATGAATTATCATTTCGAGGATTTTAACAGGGCCGGACCACGAATTATGTTAGGGTTTGAATAAACCAAATCCAGCAAAGGTTTAGTGGGAATATATTAAGCACACAATCTACTAACAAATTATTCAACCTAGGTCTTTGAGTTGTTGGGTTAGATTGGACGTGTTGATTAGTAATATATACATCATTTCGTCATAACTTTTAATAAGAGTGTGTACGGATCAATTCGGTTTCGAGATAAAACTGGAACCGAACCTAAATCGGTTCGGTTTTAATCGGTTTCAGTTCGGTTCCGGTTCGATTTCAGTTTTGAGCCCATTTTTAACCTATCGTCTCGAGCTCAAAATTAAGTTCTAAGACTAATCCATGTAATTTCAATGAACTCCTTTTAAGATTAATTGTACAATCTGCATATATATTCAATACACAATACCATTCTTTTTACATATCTCTGTATTTCCTATATTATTAGCTTTAGAAAGATTTATATATAATTATACCAATAATCAATAAAGTTAAATCTAAATTCCACTCTTTAAGATGTATATATGCAAATAGTGCAAGATCTTGAAATTGATAATAACTAAAAAATTGAGAAAACTACATAAAATTTAGAAATTGGTTCGGTTCGGTTATTTCAAAGGCCGAACTTAAATTGTTCGGTTCTCCAGGCCAATCTCTAAATTACTTGGTTCCGAAATTTCATTATTTTCGGCTCGTCTGATTTCTGCCGCTTTGTCTTGATTTTGAATTTCAGGCACACCCTAACTTTTACAACCTTTACAATATGTCTATAAAGTGCAACATTTATTTCTAAATACATTAGAATAAATGCTATTATTGTTCAAATTCAAGTAAATAATGATTAAAATGCATATATAGAAAGATTTAATTTTTTTCATAATAAAAATAAAGTACAACTTGATCGACCTCCATAAAGTAACCTAAATAAGGTAAGTATAACATTATTGGTGAAATATTAGTTGCTCAAGTCCTTAAAATAATCGTTGCCACAAACTCATTAGTATTAATATTAGACTAAATTTCATCTAAACACCTGAATTACGTAAATCATTTCAAATAAGCACCTAAACCTTTTAATCTTTCAAATAGGCATGATTTTTGGCACCTGAACTTTTGAAAAACATCTTTTTTAGCACCTAAACTCATATTTAATAGGTAAACCTGTAGATAGTAGAATTTTAATTAATTTTTACTAATAAAGTTCATTTTTTTATGGATTTATTAATTGAATTAATTTTCAACCAATCACACGATTACACATGTTGATTGTGTGGTCTACCCGAAGCTTTCAAATTGTACCCAACTAAGGAGAAAATAATAGGTTCCCGATTCAAGGGCCCGATATTAATTTTAGGTTAAAATTAGATTTTACATTAAATAAAATCCTAATTTTAAAACCTCTAATCGGGTTTTCAAATAGGCGGGCTTAAATTAATAAAGCAAGGAAATGTCGGGCCAATAAATAAATCCATATCGACTAAAAACCTCAAAAAGAGGCGCCCAACTCCTATTTTGGAGAATAAGTTGCAAAAATATCCGGCGGTCCGCATCATGCCTCAAAATCAACGGCCGAGATCACGATCCAATTCGAAAATGAATGTATCTAATCGGAATCAGCGCCAAGGCCTATAAATTCCCGGTATTTTCAAAAAAATGATCATAAGTTAAAGTGGGAGAAAAGCTAAGTGCAAAGCCGCTAAAACTCAAGAAAAAAGACGAGCACCGAAGCATCTCCGACTTGAAGATTCAAAGAAAAAGAAGCGGTCCGACACCCGATAACCCGAAGGTGCCTAAAACCATCAAGGAAGGTGGACAACTGAGTCTCCAAGAATAAAGAATCTCACATCCCCAACAAGCTGTAGGAAACACGCTGTTGAATCCCTTGCACCACATCAAATCCAGGAGAGGATCAAGTTGCTGAAGCCCCTACCTCCAACACCAAATAGGCGAAGTTTGAACATACCAGAAGAGCGACTATCCTAATAAGCGAGCCCACTAACCCCCAAGTCAAAGTCAATGGGTAGTACGATGCCCTTACTCTACATCTAACATCAAATGCAAGAAGCTACAAAGCCCCTCAAGCGTCAAGAACCCAACCCCAAGCTGCCAAGGTTTAAGTTCATTAATACACCGCCTGCTCCTAAACTAGTTCGGCCAAACAGAGACAAGCTGTTGAAGCATCCCGGCGGACACATATCCAAATCACCAAAGTCCCACCACATCAAAGCAGAGGTTCCAACGTTCGTCTTTGCTTGAAAGTTGTGACTAGAACTCGAACCTATTTCATCGTGTTCTTCAAAGGTCGAATCCTAAATCGTCTCTACCCGACGTTCCAATCCTATTAAAAACGATGCATCAAAGAGGGTCAAGTGTCCACCAACCCACATATCCAAAGAGGCGCAGCCACCAAATTAACTCTACCTATCCGGCTGCTCGGTGGATCCAAATCCCACTATCCAAAATTCCCACATCTCAAGGATCCAAGTCCACAACGATCAAGTCCATACAACCATACCGGATCAAAGCCGCCAAGCACCCGCCCGACCATGTCTCAAGTCAAAGACCAAGTCCTCCTCCCAGTTCTGCCCACGAACATATCCAATCAGCACTCAAGCTCAAGCCACCGAGTCCATATCAAGTCAACCCATACTGTACACGTCAACATACATAGGAGATAACTAGACTGATAGTCAGACCCCAATTCGTTTGATAAATATCTTTGTACCTTAAAGATTTCCCCAGATCGGTTTTATTATTCGGAGCGCAATATAAATAATAAAATCTTTTTTCACGATACAAATCTTGGCATGTCCGGTGGGATTATCTCTACTCCTCGTCACTCCTGACTCAGAGAAGCCCTTCAAGATGAACAACACAAATGAGGTCCCTCAGCCCAACATACTACGAGGAGCCTTAGATGTAATAAGGGTCACTACCCGGTAGTCGAGCAGCGCACTATATCGCTTAGGCCTGACATGTCCCACACAAGTAGACATTTCATACCTCGGGTTCAAGACCCCGTCAAATGGGTTACTATCACCATCCACCATGTTCTCAAGCACTCCACCTCATCCATGGAAAGAAGCCAATCCAGATACGGGTCATATGGCGACCCTAAAGATTCCTACATATCCGTCATGATGACAGGGATCACCACCATGTGGCGAGCGTGATAGCTCCTAAAAAGATGACGGAAGATACGGCTAAGCACACGCAATACTGTGAAAGAGTCTTTTTCTCATACGGCAGAAGATATCGATCACGAGCACCAAAGGCAAACTAGAGGCCACCGAGGACCACACGTCCTTAAGAGGCTCCTACTAAAGGAAGCACTGAGTCACTCTCACCCCCGCCATAATGCTCTTCAAGCACATCCTGTGGACCAACAACAAGAAAGCGCACAAGACTCCATTCATCTCAACTGATAGGACCACACCAGTGGCACAACTAAGGATTTTATATCGGGGTAATCATGATACCTGTAGAAGCAACTCCCATATTCCTATGTTAAGCCCTACAAGATCCCGCATAGAGGCGGCCAAGATGCCTCGTGGTTATCAACCCCCAAGTTCCAGCTAGCCGATCACATCAGGGGAACCCTAAGGAGCACACGCCCACTTCGCCAGAAATCGCGAACAACGCCAGAAAAGCGGAGATCATATGGTTGCCAGTCATCACATCGAAGGCAACGTGTTCGAGTGGTACACCGAGCTGAATCGCATCTATCGTAGTCAAGTTAACTGAAAATGAGTTCCCGGCCCGCTCTTCATCACTGCATGACGGTTAAGATGACAGCCTAACCGCTAAACAAGCAAGTGGTGAAGAACCGTCATCAACTACATCAACCGGTAGAGGAGAGTCTAAGACTCAAATAAAGACAAGCCTCGAATCTTCTCGCCATCAAGATGCATATGGGATGAATGGGACCCACAAAGACATCCTCGCAGGGAATACTACCAAGACCTTCAAGGAGTTGGTCCAATAGAGCACAAGATACGGAGTCGACTATAGCAAAGAACAATGGCAGTGGAGTCAACACTGCAATCACCCTCTTATATGGCGGCTACTTCCAGGGAAAGAGACCGAGGGAAGCATCCAAGACCTAAGAAGCGATGCCACACCATAACTTCCAAATCAACCAAGTTCTCTCTTTCAAGACTAAGAGAAACGGAGGAGGCTCAACTCGAGACAAAGAACGCCACATCGAAGAAACGCAAGAAAAGGGGAATATCCTGCTTCGAATCCGACATCCGTGGATGTTTAAAGAGCCGCTCAAAGCAAAGCCGACCGCACTACTCCGCGCCTGCCGCCCGGAGGAAGCCGAGATGCACATAACAAACTACTAAGGGGTACTTTCGGGTACATGTATTCATTAGAAAAGTGCTTCGCCTTCAAGGAGAAGGTTATGACCTGCTCGCCAAGGAGTTATACCGCTATGAAGACAAGGTCTCCAAAGAACTACATAACTCTCACCATCCTCAGCGCCGGCTAGCGCTAGATGATTTCTCAAAAAGCAAGTCAGAACCAGACGGAGCGGGGAGACTATCCAAGTCGACTCAAAAATGAAGACATAGAGCCATACCATATGTATATAGAGGTCATATACCCCGTAAGAGGCGATGCCTCTTTAGAGCACCCTAAAACCCAAATCTCCCTCAAAAGTTTCAATGTCACCATTGCATTTAAGAAGCTGTAACAAAGACGCGACCACAACCGCCCGCCTACATATCCGGGTACTCCGTAGCCCTACCTCTCCATACACTTAAACTGCTGGGCATCTTAACAAAGACCTACAAATGTACTCATGTCATGATACAAGGTTTCAGAAGGTCAACTAACAATGGGCAAAGTATCCATCCACCTAGTGATAGGCGAATTGGAGACAACATCATGGTTCCATGTGAACGATTCCAAGGCCATTTACAATGTATCACTGGAAGACCATGGATCCATTAATAGCAATGCAGGGCACTCCGCCACTTTACATCGCCTCGAAGTACTACAAGGATGACATGGAAGAACGATCAAAGTAGACGGTAACCTGCTCACCACCGTAGGCACACTTTGCAGATGCCAATTCTATCAAAGAAACAAAGCACGGACAAACCCCAAACTCAAAGGAAGGGTATAGGCGCCCAAAGCGTGCCACCAAAAACCTATCAACAAGGAGGAGGAAGTCATTGAAGCACTCAAAGGACTCGACGCCCACTAACTCCAAATGTAAGTGTGGCATCCATGAGGCTTAAGGGCTATGACCAAATATCGAGCATAGACGATGAACCCCAAGGCTATAATTTTAGTCAAAAGCGGTTATGACCCTATAAAAGATGCAATGCATGAAAGTAGATCATCACTGCATCTAAGGCATATGGATTGAACGAGACTCAAGAGAAACTACAATGCAAGGGCTACCCCATCAAGAACTCAACAGACGGACTCGGATACACCTCGAAGCCTCCACTGCGTGTCATGATCAAAAGGGTAGCCAACTACCATATAACTGAGGCCGACCAGGGAATCTGCACATACACAAAGACATGCCAGAAGGAGACGGTCTTCCAGAGATTGGGGGAAACTCCAACAATCACACCGAGACGCCAAATGGAGATCGGCCTCTGAGGTCAGAAAATGCTAGAATCCAACCTAACGCGTATCCGTCTTCCGAAGACTAGAGAAACTGTAAGGAGAGCGGAATAACAGCCTCTACCATTAGAAATGCCAGACGCGACAAACCCTATACGAGCCGAGGCGCCTCGAAGACTCAGAGAACCTCGGAGAGCGTTTGTTTTTCATTTCATAGATATAATCGAAGAGGAGGTCCCAGCTGAACCATCAAGAGAGCCCATCAGCCTTCAAAGCCCGAAAGTTGAATTCATATACAAGGTGATCCCACAGTAAAAGAGAACACTCGAAAAAAATCGCCGACTGGTATACACCAATACACATATTTAAGAAACCCTATGGAAAATGACAAAGCCCGACGATTGCATTAATAAATGTCAAGTTTCCAAAATACGTGACGATATCCGCAGACAAATGGGTATACCGCAAATCTACCATGCACTTTATGGAACAAGTGCCATGACGCCGAAGATTAAAAGAACTCTAAGAGTTTCCAAAGCCTCAAATGGGAGTTCGTGCACGGTGGCCCACTCAACGAAAAGAGAAATATTGAAGAGAAAAAACAGATCCGCATGCACAATATACGAAGAGACATTATGGAAAAATGATGAAAAGTCGACTAAATAGCGATGTCAAAGAAGTTGCTAGGATACCGGGATGTTACCGGATAAGCCAATATACCGGTACATCTATGAACAAACCTTGTGGAATGAATGCAGCCCACCGAAGAACAAGAGAACCTCAAAGGTAGTCCGCCTAAACCATCCGCTTTTCAGCAAGGCCATGGATGCCATCACACAACAACGCACTGCATCTCGGTAGAGAAGGTCGGCAGGAAGCGACCCAAACACGGTCGGCACCAAAATACTACTACCGATAGACAGACGTGCCAGCTCCTAAGCACGAGGATAGACTACCCACCAACCTCCTAGATAAGAGGATAAACCATTCATCTAAACCCGTAACACGAGTATAACCGGCCCAACTCGTCAGTACAAAGTGTTAACTACCTGTGAGAACTCCTAAACACGAGTATAAACTGTCCAACCCTCTCGAGTATAAGGTTGTTCACTGTGAGAACTCCCCGAATCACCTAATATAAACCGTCTAACCCCTCTCGGGTACGAGGTTAAATTACCTAGAGAACTCCTGAACACGAGTATAAACCGCCCAACCTCTCGCAAAATGCAGTTAAATTACCTGTGAGAACTCCTAAGTATGCAGTAAAAACCTTAATCAGCTCTCCTTGATACAGGTTAAAAATATCAAAACCCCCATTAAACTATGTTTGACTGCAGATCCCTATAGGTACGTGAGGTAAAGCTCTCGTAGCCCCAAGTTCACCACATAATCTTGAATGTATTTTTATGTCGTTCTAAAGAAAAGAGACAGAAGGGCAAAAGCAATATCAATAAATAAGGCATGCACGTAGAAGACGAATAAAAAAAATAAAAATAAAAGCAATAAGCAATCAAGATCAAAACTACATCTCAACAAAGGAGAGTCTGCTACAAATAAAGAAGTAGGCGAAACAAAATAAAGTGGAAGTGCATAAAAGAAATCAACTAAAGGAGCCCCTAAGGCCGGTACAAAGACTACTAAGCTCTACACCTAGCTGCTCCACTGACTCACTGCCTCGATACTCTTCCGTAAGTACCGCCTAATGCCAACTCGACCTGCTCAGCTTCCAAACCAATGATCACAATTCCTCGAGCGGTCACCTAACTATTATGTCCTCCACGCCGCACACATCCATTTCTATATTTAACTCCGCCTCACTGATGGCCTCGACTGGCCAAGGGAGGTACGAATACTGCCAATAGCTTCCATCTCGCGGCTCCAACTTTGGTAGAATATGACTCGTTAAAGCCGCCTGATGGTAGGAAGCCTATCAAGGAACCTGAGGAATAACACTCACCGAGCATCCCGAATGCCACGCAGTCAAGGGAGAAACAACCTTTCCGGCCTCACCAGACGCTGACAACTCACGACCGAACTTCATGAGAGCTTCAAAGTTAGCCATGATGCCTCCCTCCTCTACCAGAAGGTCCATATGTGACTTACCCTCCACAAATAAACACAACTCTGCCCAAACGACCCTCAAGTTGCCTGTAAGGATCGACTCAATACATTGACATCGGTATATAGCAGCAAAGAAAGGGTCCGGCAGTGAGTACCCGCCTGTGATCATACAATCCGGCTACCTCAACAGCTACAACCATATTCTCCGAGATTCATCCTCTGAGACTAAATGATAGCCGGCCTCCGCGGATCATTAATGCATCTCAAAAAGGCCCGGGTGAGAATCCATAACCTCCGGCCTCGGCGCCTCACCCCGAGCCGCTTACTCCGTGACTAAGGCTAACCAAGGCTCATTAGAATCCACCACCTCGGCCCGAATCCTCATCCTTCCGAGGAGGGCACCATCTCCGAAAAGTCACAAAGAAAAGAAAGGTGAATAAAAAGATAACACACAATGTGAGAACACAAAAGGAGGAGACGAAACATCCCTTGCAACCACGCAACAACGGCAGGAAAGATACGACGAATTAATATCTAGGCTCATTTAGTGGTACCTTTACTTTGCATGCTAGGATACCATTCACCTAATCATCCTCGCATGTGAAACACTTTTAAGGGCTTCTTTAATGGAGAGATCCACATAACTCGAGCCGAGGCACACTCTTATCCTTATCCGTCCTGCAGAGCGCATTTAATACTCTCAAAGCAGAAACACACTACCCACCAAATTCGAATAACATTTGTAAGACCTAATGGTTCGATGCACTCAAAAAATGTCACACTCCGCCTCTCACCCGGTGACAATAAAAGATTTCTTAATACTTCAAACCCTCGAAAAGCCAGACGATATCTCTAGACTTTAACTCGAACCTGAACGGGCGGAGCAAAACCCACCGCTAGGAGAAACGATGAGGGTTATAAGCCTCGAGGAGAAAGTAAGCGTCATCTCTATATCCCACCATATTGGTACGAAGGCTCAGGAAAAAGGCCATGTCCTCTCAGAGTCTAGCTGATCATCGGTGAACACTCTGGGCGAGCTCTGGACGTGAAGTGGCGAAGAAAACCCACAGGCGTTTCAAATTCAAATGTCGATAAGCTTCCTCGAGCAACGAAATGACATACACCGGTCTACACCACTATACCTCACCATGGATGGAACAGGGGGGTATCTCTTTATCGGTATATAGGTGCGAAGATAAGCACCCAGCCACCCAAGAAGGTAATTTAACGGAAAGTTAAAGAATTCAGAATCGCTAGGGCTGCGCCATGATGCGAGGTGCAAACCCCTGTAGATACTCGCAAGGACAGGAATGGCCAAACTACTATCTTCCCCGTAGCCATACAACTAGCCATCTTAAAAATACTTGGACGGATGCAGCCGGTAACATTGAAAGGAAGGACAAATGTACAAAGCCAACAAGATGCTAGTGCAAAGACAATACACCTCATCCAATTAAAGAGGAAAGGAACTCCCGTGACGTGTGAACATCAAGACTTCGGCAATCGCGCGAATTCAAGGCGTGAGCAGGATACCCACGGGGTAGCAAGGCAAAGACGGCGACTGCTCGTCGCTCGCAGCCAAAGCGCCCTGCTAGCCTCCGAGGAAACGCATTTAGAAAACCAATCCATTCAAATAGAGAGATGTAACGCATCGCATGAAAGAAGCGTAGAATGGTAAGTACGGAGAAGGAAACATCATGACTCGATGCGCCTTATCAAGGACGAAGATAAGCATTCACCGGCGGAAAACCTCATCCATCAAGAACTATCTATCTAAGACCACCCACCTATAAAACTCCCATAAAGAAATAGAAATCTCGCCATGCGGAAGCAGAAGAGTATTGGTAGATGGACTCTAGCATTCCACAAAAGCCTTCATCAGGGGATTAGAATTCTCATAAATAAACAGGGAAGCACGCACCACCTCGTAAAATGGTAAATAGAGAAAGCTCGCGTACGACTCAAAAATATCTCGCCCCTCTCCTCAAAGAACCCGGATATACTCGAACAACCCATGGAGAGTAATGGAAGAATGTCAAGACCAACGCCCCGTAGCTACATCTTCCCTTAATATTCGGTGGTTCATCCCTTGAGTAACCCCGAATGGCTGCTATAAAATCAAGTGAGAAAGTTCCCCGGAGTCCAACTCATGTCACCACCGCACTGATCAAGCATGCGCTTCCCAAGGAGTGATGAACCCTTGCGTAGAGAGGCATGTCGCACAAGATCTTCATCTTCCTCATGATCATGAAATGGTTGCAAGGTCGGGGGCCTCTCTATCGGTATGCAACCATGGCCACCTGACAAACAACACAGAAAGTAAGCATTAAAAAGGGGAAATAGGTTATCAAGATAAAACACAAAGGCTACCATCACACACCTGGAAGGGATGGGCGCACAACCCCAAGGAGGCTGGAGTGATCGAACTCTAGTAGACCACTATCCCAGGGGTGAAGAAAACTCAAGTAGAGCCGGAGGCTAACACCACAGAAACGGGGTGAAGAAAACTCGGGCGGAACCGGAGGCCAACACCACACAAAAGATAGAGGTCCAGAGCCCTACCAACTCAAGCAAAGCAAGACAGAGGCCGGAGTGATCGAACTCTAGTAGACCACTATCTTGGGTGCGAAGAAAACTCAAGCTGAGCCGAGGCCAACACCACACAAACGGGGCGTAAGAAAACTCGGGCGGAAATGTAAAGAGGCCAACACCACACAAAAAAGATAGTCCGTAGCCCTCGCTAACTCAAGCAAAGGAAGACAGGAGGACGGAGTGATCAAAATCTAGAAGACCACTATCCTCAGGGGTGAAGAAAATTCATGTAGAGCTGGAAGCCAACACCACACAAACGGGGTGAAGAAAACTCAGGCGGAACCGGAGGCCAACACCACACAGAAGATAGAGGTCCAGAGTTCTATCAAACCATCATCCCATCAAAAGAAACCAACCCCCACCATGGGGAAAAGGGGTATATGTGCACAAAAGAAAAGAGACACCGGACACTACCACCCAACCCCAATAACCCCAAGTAAGCAAAGAAAAGACAACATGCAAAAAAGCAAGCATATGCACAAAAAGAGACATAGTCTGTTCCAGGGCATATTCGAGTATGAAGACAAACTCAAATGCAGAAAAGTCCAGAAGGAAAACGAAAGAGGGGTCAGATACCTACACTTTCATATAAGAAACATCAAAAACAGGCAAACGAGCAAAACGATATGACCAAAATACTTTCAGCATGCAGAACTCAGACTAGAATTACAAGAACTTCCTGCAATTCAAATATCTAAAAGTTGAGGCCTACCCACTTCGAGGGGTTAATACCAATGCATTCTTCTACTCGATATCTTCGAGATCATGGGTGGTTCTCATCAAGACAATGAGTAACGAGGGAGATATGACCTCCAAACTACAAGTCAAGACAAAGAGACAAAATGCAAACAATGAACAGAGGCATCAAAAAATTTAAAATTAAGCAAAAAATCGGGAACGTTGAACCCACAGAACTTCCACTAATTTCTTAAGACATTTCGATTAGCTCTCAATAAAAAACGATTTCTACCAAATCACACGCAAATACTATGCTTAATTACGAAGTTTTATACCGAGATTCAAATATTATATGACATAAAAGCACTGGTGATTATCTACTCGCCTGTAATTCATGGAAGATTTCAAGAAAGATAGAGTCTTTACCGTAACAAGGACATCGAAATAGCCGGTAAACTCACGATTGGCCGCAATACAAAAACGTTAAGCAGATATCATCGTAGAGATCAAATACGTAAGAAAAGAATTAAAAAATATAGTTTTTGAACCATAAGAGGTTCGAAAATTTCAAAAAAAGAGAGAAATTTTTTTTTTTTTAACCCGTTGGTTCAAAACTGCCGATAAGCGAAAGTGAAGAGTATTCAAGCCTCGATTTCCTTAAGCATCCTCTAAGCTACGCAAAGATAAAAAAAGAATGTTCATTCTGATCAGGAAGTGTGATTCGCCACTATGTGGGAGAAGAGGGAACAATTTTTGCCTTTCATACACTTCTACAGTTTGATTCGACTCAAAAGTGGCTTAAGTAGGCAAAGCTGACTCCAAGTTTATGAATCATTCAAGACCAAAAGCAAGTGAGCCCCCGCCTCAGATGATTTTGAAAATCAAGAGTCCACTAAAGCAAATTTTTTGGCAACTTATGTTCAACCCGAAGACCAAATCCAAGTTCACGAGCTACCTAGTATACTGAAGAACCCGAACACGTGAAGACCTATTTGCTACATTAGCATAAAATTAAATGTACTATATATTTTATTATGAAATAAGTTCATAATGAAATTATATTTCCATGGGAATTAATTCTCCACACATCCCCAAGGGATCGGAATTAATAAAGCCGAAGATCAAAACCTCGACATTGTACTAAATTCATGTCGGAGCATATCCAAGATGACAATTAATTTCTTAAATTAGAAATTAAATTGTGCCATGACTTCCCCAGCCACCGAGCACCAAAATCCATCAGAATGCAAGGATCTGGGTGGCAGGAGGTCGATAAAATCTAAAGAAAAAAAAAACCGAAGCTTTACCAATTGACCATATCTCACCGCAAAACGTATGGGTCGAACACCTATTAATTTACACGATGTGTCTCTAGTTCGGCGGGCATTTATGTATAGTAGAATTTTAATTAATTTTAATTAATAAAGTTCATTTTTACTTCTTAATTGAATTAATTTTCAACCGCACACGTGTTGATTAGGTTCACTCGTAGCTTTCTGGGACTAAATCTGCCGTATTAAAATAATAGGTTCTATCCAAGGGCCCTCGATATTAATTTTTAGATTAAAATTAGGGGTTTACATTAAATATCAGTAAACATCTCACGGTCCAGAGTATATCAGCAAAAACATCCAATGGTCCTAAAAAGACGGGCTTAAATTATCAAAGCAAGAAAAATGTCAGTCAATAAATAAATCCATTTTGACCTAAAAAATCTCAAAAGAGGCGCCCAACTCCTATTCTTGGAGAATAAGTCATGCAAAATATCTCACCCATCCGTGATCATGCCTCAAAATCACCACCGAGATCATGATCCACCCGAAAATGAACAAACTAATTAGAATCGTGCCCAAAGCCTATAACTACTCCTATATTTTCAAAAATGATCATAAGTCAAGCTGAGAAAAGCTAAAGTAGCCGGTAAAAGCTCAGAGAAGAAGACCAACAAGAGCACCTCAAGATTCCAACTCTTTGAAGATTCAAAAGAAAGAAGCGGTCCGACACTGATCATCGATAGGCGCCAAAATCATCAAGGAAGGCGGACAATCCGAGTCTCCAAGAATAAAGAGTCTCACATCCCAACAAGTCACAGGCAACACGCCGGTTAAGCCCTTGCACCACATCAAATCCATGAGGATCGTCGCGAAGCCCCTACATCCAACAACAATTAGGCGCCTTTTAACATATCAGAGAAGAGGCGGACTATCCCACAAGCCGACGGTAGGTTGAGCCCACTCAACCCCAAGTCAAAGTCAAAGTGGATAGAACAAATATTAAACCCCTACCTACATCCAACATCGATGGAAGGAAGTTTGTTAGCGCCCTCTAGTTAATGAAGGAACCCAAATTTCGAATCTACAAGGTTCAAGTTCAAGACCACGCTCAAGCTCCCGAACTAGTCCCACCCAAACGGAGATAACTGTCAAGATCCCGACGGACACATCCAAATCACCAAACTCCCACCACACATCAAAGAGGTCAAGTACCAAAATTTCACACATATCCAAAGAAGAGTCCAACAAGAGCCACCTACCTATCCGCCAAGCGGAGCGTCCAAATTCTACTATCCACTCCACATCCAAGGATCCAAGTCCAAGACAATGATCAAGTCCATAACCACACCTGGATCAAGACTCCGCTCAAGCACCCCGGTTCGACCATATCTCGTCAAAGACCAAGTCCTCATCTCAGCCCGCCCGTGACACATATCCAACTCAAGACCTAAGCTCGCTCAAATTTCGACCATCAAGTCAATCCATACCTTGGACGCCAAAGATATCGACGTAGATAACTAGGACCGATAGTCGAACCCCAATTGCTTGATAAATATCTCTTTTGTACCTCGAAAGATTTTCCAAAGAGGTTTTATTATTCAAGCTACAATATAAATAATAAAATCTTTCTTCGCGATACAAAACTTAAGGACAAAATAGGAAATTTATATATATATATATTACACTTTATGGGTCATTTGTAAAATAACAAATACTTAATTGGGTCAATTTTTAATAATCATTTTTAATATCAGATTTATCCAAAGTATAACAATATGCCATTAGATTTGTGCATTCTTTTAATTTTGGTATGGATACCAAAATGTATGGAAGGTGTCAAAATATATATGTCAATAGTTTTAGTTGTTTCACATTAATTTTAAGAGAGCATGTGCACAAATCTATCGAAATTTTAGAAACATATCAACAACATTTGCAAAGCATAAAAAAATAACATTGTGATTTATTTGAAAGATAAAAATATTGCCACGTATTTGTATAAAAGTGCAAAATAAATCCTCTCTACATAAATATACAAATAAAATGAGACCACTTTGGAATCTCGTAAGTTCAAACCAAACCAAATATCTTTACATTTGGAACCTCGGTTCAAACCGAAAAATGTAACAAAATTTTTACCGATTTGCCGAGAAAAACAGACCGAACTAAAAATGGTGTAAAAAAAAATCAAACTCATTAAAACTAATCGGTTTCGATTTAGCATAACCTAACCGAAATCGATCAAGCGAACTACATATATATTTTGTTTAAAATATTTATTTTTAGTTTATAACTATTCTAGTTTGAAATCATGAGTATTATATTTTAGTTTGAAATCATGTATTTGGTGAATGTTTAGAAGTATTTGTTAGTAATCAATGTTATTGCGAATGTGTTAATAATTTGTTTGGGCAGCTATATCTATTATTGTGCATGTGTTTGAAACAACTGCTAGTAATCAACCGGGTATAACTGGGTGATGACGACTGCCTGCATTTTAATATGCATTCGATGTATGCGTACATTTAAATTTATGTGTAGTTTATTTTAATTAAATCACGAACTTTATATTATATTATTATAAAATCGAAACCGATCGAATCCTAACCGACTAAGCATGAAAACAGACATCAACCGAACCGATTCAAACCGAACTAATATTGAACCGAAAGGATAAGTGTATTTAAAAAACCGATAGAATCGATTTTATACAAAAAATTTGAAAAAACGACGAATCCCAATCAAAACATTCCTATCTACACCTATTTCCAATTGAAACTGTTTCATTACTATACTTAAAATAAGGGAAAATATTAGTGGTAAAATAATACTTTCACCCTTCCAAAACAATATTTGTGTGTGGCCGGAAATAACAATCCAGGTGCCGACTCTAGCATAGACCTTCCTTTACCAATAAACTTATCATTTGTCCTCATCTTAAGTTTCTCAACCTCTAGTTTGATTATGAAAATTTGGATGAGAAGGAATGGGAAAATTTCATAAGATGTAGATAAACTAATAAACTCAAATTTATATCAACATATATTCACGTATTACAACATATTTCCTCCCAAGCGCTTAATTACACTATGATGTATGTACACATCCTCTTTATGGAATTAGTTTTATTTTTATTTTTCCAATTAGATCGAAGTGACATGTGTTCTAAAGTGTCTTGAGTGGCAACACTTTAATTTTTAATTAAGCAAACTAGACATCCGTGAATAAGAAATTTAATTTAAAAACGTAGTGGGGAAAAAGAGGTTCCTATAAAAGTTATGAATAAAGACAAATTAACCCATGTTACCATGCATGTCATATTAAGCTCATTGTTATTGTCTACAAGAGTAAAAACAAATTCAATCGCACCGTATCTGGCGGGTCATTTTCTTGTCATTGAAAGTTCGTGAATCAGCCAATGACGTATTAAACGCATTATTAGATCAATTATTAATAACACCCGATCGACAAGACAACCGGACAAGACAAAGAAACAAAAATAAATAGGTGCAAAATTAAAGACACAAAGATGGTAACCCATTTCCGGTGCCACGTAGCACTTATGTTCAAAGCGCCTGTCCAAAGGAAAGATTTTACTATGATATCGAGATATTACAAATAAGTGACTTATATTCCCCTAACGCCCCCTATTCTTACTCCAAACTAGTAAACGAGTCTAGGCTTCGACTTCTATCCATCACACCTCAAATATTAATAACGTAAAAATCTCTCAACTATCATATAAATAAGAAGTCTCATAAACACCAGACATTTAGTTAGAAGTTTAGGAGAATTCTTCTAACATTCAACCTACATTGAAGAAATATGCTCTCTCGTATCTTTTAAATTTCACTCTAAAAACATAGTGAATTATTATGTATGGAGAGCGAATCATTCAGATCATAGAGCCACAATTATGAAGGAGTAGGCACACCAAACATATATGAAAATATCTTCCATAAACAATATTTTCCATATACGCAAATCTTCATCTTCATACTTTACTCCAAGTTATTACCATGTAGTATCTATACTTGATAAATACTCCAAGTAAAATTCCGAAAAACATCTCTTCCGCACTTACTCAAAAATCGCCAGTAATCCCGAAATATCTCGCATAGGTTCTCGAAGATTAGCAATCCGTCATTCCAACTATTTTAACACCTTAGTTTGACACTGGCCGGTGATTCAGCTACTTAACAACAAACAATTGACCAATAAAACACCAACATAATGTAGAAGTTAGAAACGGAAAAAATAAAAACTACTCCTATACAAGTTTAATTTAATGGATCCCAGAGCAAAATCAGCTACTCAAACATTATTTGTCAAAGATAGAGGTGCAGGCATCAACCATCTTATCATATCTGGAAGTTAGAAAGTGGATCTTCTCCCCTTTTCTGCCACTTTCTCTATTGATTTGGTTTAAACTATACAAGTTTATACTTCTTATTAATTTTTCATGAAAAACTTTTATTTTGATATTAAAAATTTCGAATCATTCGAATTGATCTTTTAATCTTTCTATTCATTGTAATCTCGAACTGAACCAAACTTTTGATGGCTAGACTGTTCGAATCAAATCGACCCAGTGAAGATCCAAATTTTCTGCTTGTTTACAACTTTGGCGTACACACTCCAATGGACAAATTAAATATATACCAGATGATAATAATGGGGTACAAAAGAAGTAAGAGAATTTCGAGCACTTCCATGTGTCATTGAATTGATTTAACCAAGATAAATATAGTAACATGAACATACATTGAGCTACTCCCTTCATTAAAAATCAAATAACTGAACCACATGACACAATTCTACAAGTACATACTACACAGCCTACATTCTTACATCTAATATTATTCATCCACTGTCATCACACATTCAATTACTTTCTTCAATTCCCACCATATATAAGAAACTGTTAGCTCTTTCTTGGTTTTCTCATCCACCTGCTATAAAGATAAAAACTAAAATAATAAATCTTGATACCCAAGTTAGAGGGGCGATGAAATAAGAGAAACTATTACGATTATGGATAAACTAAATATTATTGATCATTAATAGTAAGTTGATTAACATATATATGGTTGACACTTTAGTGAACCTATAATTAAAGTTCCAAACTATAATTTAATTTGATTTGGATATGTATTAGCCTAAAGTTTGGTAATTATCATAATTCACGTCTAACGTGCGTGAGCCTATAATTAATAAATACAAGCTTGGATCATGATGTCATGTAGTTAAGAAGGTATGCTTCATCACCATATGTGTAGTGAAAGCAAATCCTATGAAATTGATGGATCTAATATTCACACTAACATCTTCTTCTTTTGGCACTTTCATTAGAATTGATCACACCAACAATCTTGAAGAATGACTCAATTTCTTGCCTTCCAGTGACCTCAAAAAACTCTAACTTTCTCTTGCATGAAGGCACCCTTCTGGATTTCTTTGGAGCTGGTGGGCAGCTAATGATCTTTGGGATCAAATTTTGTGGTGAGTTTGGTGTTTTGCACTCATCTTTTTCATTTCTTGAAGCCCTTCTTTCTGCTTGAGTAGATGTGCTAATAATATCTTCATCACAAACATCTGAAAGTTGTATAGATTCAATCTTTATGGTTGGTGATAATATAGTTTGAGGCAAATCCTGCCTGAATTGTAGATCTGCTGTGAACATGTCTCGGGGAGGGGGGTGGCTGGAGACTTGGAGACTTGAGAGAGATGTATTAGAAAATAAAATGTAGAGTCATCAATAATCATAGGAATATATAAGTAGAAAAACAAAATAGTACAGTAGAAGTATATGAAAGGAGTGGGAGAGGCGTGCAATAGAAGGTAATTGCTTAGAGTGTGAAAAAAGGTGGATGAATTTCTTTATCTTTATAAGTACACATGAAACGAACTTTTCTTACCCTCCATTTCATTATTGTGTACCGTTCCATACCTCATTCAGAATTTATAATCATATAGAGCATTACAGTGTTATATTATTTTTGTTATACTACTCATATATACTAGCTAGTATTTTATTTTTACACATTAATAGATAATGGATGGATCGTCTATCAAAATTTGATGTTACATTTTTTGTTATACATTCGTTTAGACCAAATTTAATATTACATTCTTTGTTACACTCGTTTAGATCATGTAGATGTGGTGTTATCCTTGTGAGTTATAGCTTATGGCTTAGCTAAACAATACTACCATAAGAAGGAAATTATGTGTAGAATTTTTATTACACCCACAAATACAAGTGTAACAAATAAACTTGGTGTTTTAGATATTTCAGATTTTAGACGCAATAAGATGTTGAATTATTTAACTTTACTGTTGAAAGACATACTAGGGGTACATGCATTATTAGTAGAGAAATTGTATATGCACACATGTACCTATTTATTTGCCACAATAGTTGAACTAATTAATAATAAGATGTCAAACTATAGCTAAAGAAAATCTATCAGAAACGTATAAAAAAATGGGTATCGATTTTTACACTCCATCATTTTATAACCATACTTGAATTTTGATATTATATTCTTAATATTTATCTACGCATACTTGTATGTAACTTTTTCATAAAATAAATTGAGGAGTAAAATGAGAGATTGAAGATTATATTACCAAATGATTGAAGTAAAATCAAAGCTAGAGTAACTAGTTGATAATTGTTGAACATGAGCCTGAAATGGTTTTCACAACCCAAGTGAAGATGGTGATTCGATGTAATAAACTTCAGGATTGAAGACAAGGTTGTATATATTTTAGGTTTAGACCACCATTTCTTAGATTAATTTTTTAAAGTTTCATATCGTATGTAGTACTAATAAATAAAGTTAGTGAAAAAATCTAGAATAGCACAATGAATTGGAGGAGTATATACTGTAGTCCGGATGTGTTTTTTTATTTTTTTATTTTTAAATTAGCGATGAAGAGTATGATTACATAGTATTACAAATTACGAATACAAATAATCACTAGCTATAAGCAATTCAAAGAAATGCACGAATGCTCATAATGATGATGTCTCGGGATTGAGTCCTTGTAGTGACAAGGGTTGATTTTAAAAAAAAAAATTACGAATACAAATATTGAGTATTACAAATAGCGAATACAAAATTTCCTAACTAAAGACAAGCAGTAATTACTACAATTTAAAGTAGAATATGTCTAATAAGAGTGTAACTGCACTTGAAAGTCAGATCGCATTACCAGACTATCGAAATACGGCAAAAATGTGTTTATTATAGATAGAATAAGTTGAATTGGAAAAGATCTGGATTTTTAATCAGACCAGAATAATCGAGAATGAAGTTTCTATTTCTAGAATTATCGAGACAAGAAACTAGATCCACAACTAACCGATTAGCTAATTGATGATAGCGCACCATGCACGTTGGAGGAGGTCGTCTATTGACAAGAGGGTATTAATACTTTTATTTTATTTTGTGCCAAATGAATAGAAGATCTGATATTTTGAGTATTCCTGATGTTTACGAACCTTTGTGAATGGCATGTGATTGAAGCAGTTTAGAAGTTGCGTTTATTACAAGAAAAAGGAAACAAAATGTTGTTGAAGTAACTAACTAATTAAACAAATGAGAGCCACCATATCCATACAAGTAGTCGTCTTGTAGGTTCATTTCTCTCGAAAAAAGATCCCAAGCTAGCTTCTGACAACATTCTCCCATCTTTCATGTACTATTGTGCATTACTATTACTTGACAACGATTATACTACAAGAGCTGAAAATATTAGGGTAGTAAAATTCAAGTTAGTTAATGCATTTTTGTCTATATTCACCACTCAATTATGTAGGGAATTAATTGGAAAAACATAACTATAACACAATACTTTGTATAAGAACAATAAAAATTTATTCATATGGATTACAACCAACATCAGAATAATATATAAAATAAACTGATATAGTCACGCTAACGCTTCTTAAAAAGATTCGCCCTTCCCGTTCTTAGGATCGTAGAGGAGATTGTTTACCAAGATAATTATTCAACGATTGACTTCACCAAAGACTAGCGAACCTAATCAATTTAACAAATAACAAGCTTTGAAACTATTGCCCCGACAAACAACAATCGAAAAGAGAAAATGGAGCTCTGTGTTGTTTGTGTATTTCGTGTGAGCTTTTGATCATATGGAGAGCTGCTGGATGAATAGCTATATTAGATTCTTCAGAATAGATGCACTCAATATAATACGGCTACCTATTCTAAAAATAAATTGTAATACTGCAAAGACTCAATGCAAGCCTAGAATAAAGAAAGAATTTGAAATGTTTTGAAACTTTACCCCCGTGCAAAACAAGTTAACCAGAAGCAAACGGTGGCTCGCATGACCCCCCACTTTTCGGAACTGCATTCGTGTCTGCAGGTCGCACACACGCATCTGGATTCACAATTTTCGAGCTCATTTTTCCCTGATTCGCACCTCCTGCGGGCGCTTAGGAGATTTAGCATAATAGTAGTAACACATTTACTCAAGTCAATGAATTAGCTTACTTATTAAGTGAGATTTTCCCTCACATTTCTCCTATGTGGGACAAAGTCATTTCCCAAAGTTTCATTGTTTCATTCCAAACTTTGCAACCTTTGATGTACAAAAGGATTGCCAAAGTATGGATTCATCAACTCTTGCACAACTCTTTGACATGGGTTGCCAAATTTTGGATTCACCAACTCTAAATATCCAACATCCCTCACATGAATCAAAATTTGCATTAAAAAAAATTATAATCTCAAAATAATCCAATATCCCCACTGGATACAAATTTGAAAAGATTTTGACTCGATAATCGGTGATAGCAACAACGATCGATTCTTGGATAGGATAGGTAGATGTGATGACCTTGGAATCTTCCCTTGTGTACATATGTTTACATTCACCAACAGACATAGTAGACGTGATGTCTTGGAACTAATCTGTTTATGGTAGCAAATGATGACATCACACTGTGTCCTCAACTGACTCGTGACGCTTTCACTATGTCCGGCCAGCCTTGACACATGCCTCCTGGTTCTCGCGGAATTGTCGTCAAGCAATGCACCCTCTAACATTTCTCTCTAAAGCAAAGACCTTTACTTTTAGCTCACATAGGTAACCTCTCATATTTTGAGTAACCCCGTGACACTCCTACCTCAAAGAGTCATTAAAAGCATACTAACCTTATCCTAACAGACCATCAAGCTTTCTCATCTAAACAGTAGGGAAATCCCCACAAGGATCTACTTATGCAATACGAGCCAGCTTGTCCCTTAAAACCCGAATCATGGATCTCCAAATAACTAGTAGGGTCACTCATTCTCGCATATTGTTCTTCAAGGGAGTTCAATCTCATCTTCTTTCGATGAATTCTCAACTAGTTCTCTTCTAACCCCTGATTAGCGGACGTTATCCTCGATCTCACGCATCAATAAAGGATAACTTCAATTGAGATTAATTTGCCTAATGGTATTATGATGTCGACGAATGTGTCTCGACTTATCATTATACAAGTGGTTTCGTGCCCTCCTAATTGCAGACTTATTATCACGGTATATGGAAATTGGAGGAGCATGCTTTTCCCACTCCAGGATGTCCTGAAGGAATTGTCGTAACCATTCAACTTCTTCCCCACACTTATCTAAGGAAATGAACTCGGACTCCATCGTGGATCTGGCAATTACCGTTTGTTTTTATGACTTCCATGACACAGCTGCACCGCCTAAAGTGAATACATATCCACTTGTAGCCATTGAATCACCAGTATCCGAGATCCAATTTGCATCAGTGTACCCCTCAAGTACAACTGGATAACGCGTATAGTGCAACCCATAACTCCGAGTATGTCTCAAGTACTTAAGTACTCGCCCTAAAGCTTCCCAATGATCGCTACTGATTACTGTATCTACTCGCTTACTGAGTAAGTTATATCCGGCTCCAGTACACCATCGGGTACACGACTCCCAATTACTTGAGAATACTCAATCTGAGACACACTTTCCTCTTTTATTCTTACTCCCAAATCATCTTGGCAAAAATTAATCGACGGTATAGTGTGATTGGACTAACATCAGACTGCCCTGAGTTCTTATAATACGTACTCCCAAAATTATATATGCTTGTCCTATGTCTTTCATGTCAAACTTGGAGTTGAACACATCTTTGGTGAATTGAATCATCTTTTGATTACTTCCAACAATGAGCATGTCATCCACATACAAGTAGAGTATTACATATCCTCTAGTGAATTTCACATAAACAAACTTGTCACACTAGTTGATTTTAAATCCACTGAAAAAGACTTCATGTAAACTTCTATGTTATTGTTTAGGCGCTGTTAACCCATAAAAAAATTTGACAAGTCGAAAGACTTTCTCTTCTTTACCGGGAACTATGAAACCCTCACGTTGTTCCATGTAAATTTCTTCATCTAAATCTATGTTTAAGAATGCTATTTTCACATCCATTTGATGTACATCTAAATTGCGCAATGCAGTAATTGTCAAGATTATCCTAATGGATGTTATCCTTGTAACGGGAGAATAAGTATCAAAATAGTCTAGTACTTCTTTCTATCTATTCCCACAGATGACTAGCCTATTTTGTATTTATCTATCATCCCATCAGCTTTCATTTTTCTCTTAAAGATCCATTTGGACTTTAGAGATTTACATCGGAAGATCCATCAGTTTCTAAGTGTGATTCTGCATAATTGAATCAACTTCACTTCGTATTGCTTCCTTCCAAAGTAGACCATCAGTTGAACTTATAGCCTCATGGCAAGTTCGAGGTTCACTCTCAACCATATACATTACACAATCAGGACCAAACATCTTCTCGAGAGGTGCCCTTTTACTACGTCGAGGTTCTTCATCCTCAACTTCCTTACTTTGACTCTCCGTAGATTCAATATTGAAACTACTCTCAGGTTCATGTGTCCTCTTAGATGTCGCAACAACTTCATTAGACTTCATCGGAAATACATGTTCAAAGAACGTGGCATTCCGTGACTCCAATATTGTATTCTTGTTCACTAATGAATTATCACTGTTATGAACAAGAAATCGTTATGCATTACTGTTGTGAGCATATCCAATAAAGATCGCATCAACTATTTTAGGACCAATAGTCACCTGCTTAGGAGGAGGTACCATGACATTCTCCAAACACCCCCATACTCGAACATGTTTGTAGGTTGGAGCTCTACGTTTGAACAACTCAAACGGAGTCTTATCCTCATCCTTGCGAGGAATTTTGTTAAGAAGGTAGTTGGTTGTAAGGATTGCTTCCCCCCACATTCCTTGAGGTAACCTCGGGTTATCGGGCAATGTGCGCGTGCTCATCATCTCTTTTCAATGATCGACTTTCAATGATCCCATTAGAATGTAAAGAATATGACGGGTTACTTCATAAATAATGCTGCTTCAAGACAATTGACCAAAAGGTGAGACATATCACCACTCTATCACTTGGCACGCTTTATCTTTTCTCAAGTTGATTTTCAACTTCTTCTTTGGTCGTCTAAACTTATCTATTACCAAGTTTACTTTCATCAAGTATACATAGTAAAATTTTGTACAATCATCTTACAAAGGTGATAAAATACCTATTTTCTCAAATTTTGAATCGATTTTTCCTACAAACATACCTACTTAAAAGTGCCAACTTTATCGACTTGATTACAGTTAAACCCGCATTTGCTAAGTAAAGAAATGCATACGGTTCTTTTCCAAGTTTTGAAACACACAAAAATTCTTCAAAGTGACCTCTTTTCCCGAATCCCATCTTGAGGACCGTTACTTGTTCTCTCCTCATTACTGAGATCGCATTGTTTGTCATGTACATTTTCTCTATTCGCAAGTGCTGAAGGTAGCGAAATGATCCTTGACCGAACAAACATGCCTAGTAGCACCAATATCGATCCACCACTCTTGTGGGTTAGTTCCCACAAAATTCACCTCATAAATCGTAGCCGATAAGTTGATCTTATCTGATTCTTTTGTGACCATATTGGCCACATTTTTCCCATTGTTACTCCTCTTGAGTTGTTTACTCTCGAAGGACTTATGAACTCAAGCGAGTTACAACATCATAAAAGACACGTGAGAAGTAGAACCACTCTTCTTGAAAGCATTTTTACCTCTTTCCCTTGAAAGATCTCGCTAAGTCCTAATGCTCAACAATATTACTTTTAGACTCCCCCGTAGAGGAGTTGGGATAAATACTCACAATCCCATCCTTTCTATTGCCTTTTTCAACCTTCAAAAGAATGGATAATTGCTTTAGATTCCTGGTCATTTCGTTTGAGCTTCAAATAGTTCTTTAGTCTTTTCCAAGATGGGTATAGTCAATTATCGTCGCAACTTTGAACATCTCACTCAACACCATGTCCTCAGCATGAATCTCATAGAAGATTATCTCAATTTCTTGAACTTGATCCTCCGCCGATTTTTCATCCTCCATAATATAGTAAACAAATTTACCTACAATAAATTTCTTGACACCCGCATCTTGAGTCTTATATTTGTACTCAAGTGCATCCCAACATCTTTTTGTAGTAGCGTATGTCTTATATACACTATATAAATCATCTGAGAGGTACGTCAACACATAATTCCGACTCAAATAGTCGGGAGTGTTTCCAAGCCTCACCAATGCCAACCCACACACCATCATTCAATCATGGAGGTTCCTCAACTAAGAACCGTTTAAAAAGTTCAAGGTCATGAGATAGAACATCATTTGTTCTCTCCATCTTTTGAAATTTTGTCCGGAAAAGACCGGAGGCTTAGGTTGATCATTCTTCTGCATCACAGGAACATTTGGAGGTTGAGGAGGCAATGTCACTGTGGTAGCAAAAGCTGGTGGAACAACTCCCGAACCACCACCACCCGAGGCAGCAACACTGACCAAACTACTCACCTAAAGAACTCCCGGAATAACCCAAAGATAAAAGAGTGACACCAGGGACCAACGGCGAATAGTAAGACCATCTGAAACACCTCTAGGGACCAAAGGAGGAACATTCTGACCACCAACAACACCCGCAACAACTTCACTGACCACGGTAAAAACATTCTCAGCAACACTTACATTGATAGTGGAAGTATTAACATTGGACTCCATAGAAAAAGTATATAGTCTACAACTGCTTTAAGTCAGAAATGGTAACTATAATACAATACCTTTCACAATAACAACAAGAATTTATTCATACGGATTACAACCAACACTGTAACACATATAAAATAAACCAGATGAAGTTATGCTAACGCTTTCCTTTAAAAAACACCATCCTCTCTTCCCCGTTGGTAAAGCAGGGACCGTGAGAGCAGATAGTTTCTGTGATAATCACCCAACGATTGACTTCACCTTGTTACTAGTGAATTAATTTAAGAACCGGAACAGTTTTGTAACTATCGCCGACAAAAAACAATTGAAAAGTGAGACTGGAGCTCTCTCGTCATATATTTCGTGGGTGAGCTATGATCCCGTGGAGAGAGAGTCAAGAATATATAACAAATTCCTAACAATCTACACTAATGAAATTGATGTCGCCATTCATAACAACGAATAAATTAACATCAATACAATTTAGAAGATTTGGAACGTTTGAAACTTTGAATTTCCTTGAGAAAACAAGCTAACCGGAAGTAAAAGTTGGTTTCGCACGACTTTTGGAACTTCATTCTGTCTACAAGTCGCACACACGCACCGATTCACAAATTTTCAGTTCATTTTTTCTCAATTTGCACTCTACCATACAGAGATTAGTATGTAATAGTAACTAATTAACTCAAGTCAATGAGTTAGCTTACTTATTAAGTGACATTTTCAATCACATTGCTCATATGTGGGACAAAGTCATTTTCCAAAATTTCATTATTTCATTCCGGGGCTTTGCAACTTTTAATGCATAAAGGATCATGTGCATGGATTCACCACTCTAAATATCCAATAAATTATTCCAAATTATTTATATTAGGGATGTCTATGTATATTTTAGTCCGGGTTGATTCCAAGCAAGGGCAACCTTAGTGTTTTATTAGAAAATTCCTATCATGATCCTATAAAATATCGATGTTCTATTGACAAGTCACATATTCGAATTTTCTTCCTCACTTTTTATTTAAGTGATCGTCTAATAAAATTTGTATTCTCATTATAAGTGATTATTTCATTAATTAATGCAACTTTTGTATTAAAAATTTATTTTGTCTCCTAATATTCTTTTTTTTATTGGTTGATAGTCTTTTTCTCTCTTTGAAAATTGTACAATCAATAATTATCTTTAATAAAGTACTTTTCCTTCTAAATAATTAAATAAATAGAGAAAAGCAATATTAAACAATATATATATATGTTGTTGAACAAGTTTGTCCTTTAATTCATGATCCATGTAAGAACACATAAATGCTTCGAAAAGAATCACTATATATATGTATATATATCCTCCATATTTTTCCAAACTAATTTCGTTTACAAATGCAGATTGGATGGCTGTTCATATACTCCACGATCTACCTCTGAGTATCTTCTATATCTAGGTGATAATATAATTTCTTGGTCTACCAAACGAGTACTCATCCTTTCTTGTTCTAATGTAGAGGCTGAATAGAGGGGGCACTGTCAGAGTTTTCTCTGAATCTTGTTTGATACGGAACCTTCTGTTAGAACTCCACTTTCCCAAAAAGGACCATCAACTTCATTTATGTGCCTTTTTGTATACTTCAGATGCTAGAACATTATACACCGTGTATTAAATACATTATGAATAGTTATGGTTTAACTTGTCTCAAATGCATGATTTCAAATCTAAAAATAGGAAAAATTAGACGCCCAAAAAGAGGTATAAAATCATTTGTACTTTCTCATCTCCACTACCACTATAGTCATTTGTGATAATATTAGTGTTATCTACCTTGATCACAGTCCTTCAATCACCAACATTCACATTGAATAAAACAGTCATTTCATTCATGAGAGTTTCTCGGAGAAAGATTTGAGTTACTCATGCTCCTTCTCAACATCATCTAATAGAACACATTGTAAGCGAAAGACTTCCATTATATATAGCTCTTTGTTAACTTTCTATCTAGTCTCAACATTTGTGCCCTTCCAATTTCAACTAGGGGGAGTGATAGAATAAATTATGCTATCATCGAAAATTTGTACATTTATTTAGGCATATTATAAACACGAAAACATGATACGACACATATAATCTCCATGGTCTTAATGGTAAATTGTGTGTGTACGCCCTCAAAATGGGTGATTGCATTCTTGTCCCTGTTTATTAAAGTATACAAGCTGAAAAGTACAATAGACAAATTGAATTTAGATAGTACATAACAAACGTTATCTAAGACAAGTGCTTAATTACCAAATGGAAAAGTATATTAGACAAATTAATTAGATAAAAAATGTTATCTACACAAGCAATTCTAGTAGTGGGCTTAAATAGCTCTTTTAAAAGCGATATTCTAACTACTATAGTATTAGCTTAAATAACCTTTAAAAAAAGGCGTAAGCCCCCCAAAAGCAATATAGTAGCCAAAATCAGAGTAATAGCAGTGACTTGTCCGGGAGTTGTTTTTATTAAGAATTTTTTTATAATTTATGATACAGGGTACAAAATAAAACTCAATGTAGGGAAAAATTCTTCAAGGTAATGTGTTTTATTAAATCGAAAAGGATCGACTATCCAAACTACAGTCCTTTGCCGCTTGCTAATGATTCATAGATGTCTTGTTTTCTTTGACTTGATTTAGTCTCGACAGAGCTGAATGAGCTCGCCTTGATTTGAGCTTGACTTGAGCTTGATTTTGTTGGAAATCAATAGTTATTGGTTTTATTTATTATGCCGGTTCTGACAATTTTTATAACAATTCATTTACTAAACTGATTACATAAATGAAACGCTCAATTATAGTAATTATAATTACTAGTCCGCTCACGATATCACCGATTATGCTAGATTGCTAGATCTCATGCATAATCATTATAATAATATTAATGGTCTATCTATATTATTATACGAATTACTCATTATCCAGCTTGTAAAGGTCACACACATAATAAAATGACGTTGAATTATATTTCTTGAATGAAATTAAACAAGAGCCATACATATCAGAGTCAATTGTAATTAATTAATATTTCAATCAGAATTTTACATTGATAATGTAAAATATGAATTGGATGAAATTGAATTAATTAACTTGTTAGTTTAATTAATTAAATAGTTAGTTGAGCTTATTAATAACTCGTTAGTAGTATTTTACTTAACGAGTTAGTTCAATTTAAACGAGTCGGCTCATTAACTATTCGGTTGGGTTTTAGGTCAAATAATAAGACCCTATTTAAGTGGGGTTTATTAGGTTGCCTCATAACAAAAAAAAAAACCTAAGCCCCCCTCCCCTATGTTTCGGCGCCTCCTTCTCCAAAGAAGAGGCCGAACCACTTCAAGACAAGAATTGAAATTCTTGTCTTGATTTTAACATCCAATCTCACACATTCTAGTTAAATTCAACCGTTGATTCAACCTCCGGTGTGGACCAAAATTCAGAGGTATTAAGCAATTCATATGCTCAATTGAATTCAAAGGAAGCTTTCAGAAAGTTTGTTGGTCACGTTTCCGTCAGTAGTAAGTTCGATTAATATATTTGTAGTTCTGATTTTATGCAATTTAAATGATCCTGATATGCTTTTGTTTAAGATTTAAATAAGTTTTGCATAGTAATTTTCATCAGAGGTACTCTTTGAACAAGCTTTGGTATAGTAATTTCCATCGCAGTACCTTTTATATCCCTTTTGCACTTTTGAGACTTGAATATGTATTTTGATAGCTCTCAACATGTCTTTGGATGTTTATTTGATGATTTCTACACTTAGATTATATGTATCTAGCATAAGAATCAAAACTTTAGTATTTTGATAATCATGTAGTTACATAATGACTTTAGGATTAAATATCTTTGAAATAAGCTTTTGCTTTGATAACTTGACATGCCATTGCTTGCATATGTTACCTTCTATTCTTGGCTTGTTTTGAACTTTGCATTCACGTAGAGTAAGGTTGGCCTTTGCATATAGTATGGACCTTTAGGAACTTTATTTCTGCATTCCTTTTCCCCTCTTCCCGATACTTTATTACAATCGAGTTTTTATGAGGAGACTTGATTTTTTTGCTTTTACTTGGTTTGTGAACTTAGCTAGTGTCATGGTCATCGAACATGTATTCTTTACCATTTTCTGATGCCCATTTGCCTTGATCATAGCTCGGATAGAATAGCGCCACATATTACTAGGCTTAGGCATATATTTTTCTTAGCGAATTCTAGTTTTGATTTCTGTATTTAATAAGTAAGAGAACTACCAGACTTCCTATTGACCACTTGCTCTTGATCGCTTCATTTATTTTTCAATTTTTGTCTTAGCACACTCTTGGTTTCATGGATGTTAGCAAGTGCGGAACGCTCTATTTGTTTTCCAACCTTCAAGTTCGCTGACTCTATGCCCTTTCTTGCTTTTGTTTTGATAGTGTGAATGACTTACGAAAGCTGAGATGATCGTTTTTCCTGCCGCCACTGGCATGATAAGTTATATCACTTACTTGGTTAAGAGGGGATGGGCACCCCCTTTTGGACTCCGTAGTCCCTGAGGTCAGTGCTCATTCTTCTCTAAAACGCAGTGTGTATCACATAATTCTCTTATGGCTTAATTTACCTTGATTTATTTGTGCCTTCATGTTTTGATGTCTGGACGGATGCTTGGCCTTTGGACTTTGTTTACTCTTTTGATTAGCCTATCAGAATGGGCTTTGGGACAAATAGTTTTTTGAGTAGGTTATGATCGAGCCTGAGTATTCCAAGCCGCCACGCACTCCCGTGATCGCTCTTGAGGATCAAGTCAAACGAGTTCACTTTGATGGATAGTTTAGACTCATATCCTAGAGTTCTAGGGTGTTTTATGCTCTTACCCATCACCGTTAGCACCCTTATGCTCTTACTAGGGAGCTGTTAGGCACTTTATGCTCTTACCAGGGAGCTATGATCCTTAGTACGTTTAAGGATATTATCCTTTTAGGTGATGATCATTTATGGGTCTCATCTTCTTTCCTTCCCCTTCTTATGAGTCCATACTTTCATATATTCTCTTTAAGTATGTCATTATCGATTTCAGCAAGTGGCGGCGTATCATATGTGAGTAGGTGTCGCTTCCTTATTCTACACTTGATACTTAGTCCTCGTGCACGCATGACGTGGTAAGACTCTTTGGTATCTTGTTTGTTGGCATAGTGGAACCTTCATTGATCCTCAACAACATTCATAACATGAATTGCATGGATAGATAACGAGCTACCCTATCATTCAAGTGTTATAATTGAGACGAGTCACGACTGGTACATGCTTGGTGCGCTCGAGGCTATCATTCTTGCTTTTGACTTTTATCTTTCCCTTCATGTCTCGTGCTTTCCCATATTTATTTGCATTTATCTCAACCATCATAACTTCCAACTTGACCTTACTTAGCAAATCCAAGGGTTTTAGTGATGTCCATTAGTCTTTGTCCGGAGTTGAAATTCAGAGCCTAACTTCGTATGTAGTCTCATCTTGAGATTGCAATCCCACTCGGCTTTAGCAATTTTTAACTTTGAGGTTACTTGTTGGTGTAGGCTTATGCGATACCAAGGCCGAATTAATCGATCGCCAGGCTTTAACAACTTGCTCTTCAAATGGTTAGCCTGATTCGCTAATTCTAGTAGGTTGTATATCCTTATGGCTCTTCAAGCTCGCGGATACTGCGGATGTCTCCAAATTTTTAGAGGCTCGTGGGTCAAGATGCCCTTGCCCGGCTTAGAGGCGTTCGGGATGTTTATATGTTCTGATCGGCCTTAGCAACAGAAGAGCGTCGACAATCATGTCCGGCTTTCAGGTTTTTCCTTGTAATACCCTTTGGTACACGGAGAGAGGAGTCGAGACAAACCTCTTGAAAAAAAATATCGGTTGTCGCCAGTGATGAAGGATAGTTGATGGGCCCCAACCGGGTACGCTAATGGACCTGTAATGCAAAGAAGAATTTTTTATTATTTATGATGTGGGGGTACAAAATAAAAGCCACCGTAGAGTGAAAAATTCCTCAAAGATAATGTGTTTTATCACCGGCGGACGATCAGTTCAAACTATGAGTTCTTAGCATTTGCCGACGATTTGTGAGATGTCTTGCTTCGCTTGACTTGGATTTGGTCTCTATAGGAGCCATGAGTTCGGCTTGACGGAGCTTGACTTGAGCTTGATTTGACTTGGATATGAGCTCTATGACGAACTGATACGTGGTCCCCGGTCTTCACTTTCGACCGAGACTGGCCCCATTCTCGATATTGGCCCCGAGCTCTGGGAGTTCTTTAGCAACGTGTTCCTGTTGGTCGTATGGACTTGATCTCCGGTCTATTTCGCATCACTGATGGACTTATTGCAAGCATCCTCAGAGCGCTGACTCGGATTTAGTAATCGCTGGAAAATTTCATCTTTAGAGCGGAATTAAGGGATATTTAATTTTAAAGTAATCGCTGTGAGCCGGATAAGCTACCGCTCAAGTGGGACTTAGTGAGATTTTTGTCTCACTCGATTTGATGTAAGTTTCAAGCCAAGGCCGCTTCTAACTTGTACTAAAAACGGCTCTTGGGTAGCTTCTTGTCAGAGGGCATGACTCGATTTAAGCTTTTGAAGTAGCTGGCTGCTTCTAGCTTGTACTACAACGTCTTAAAGAAATTGTTGTTTTAGTGTGGTGAGTGGTAGGACTTGATTTAAGCTTTTAGCAAAGATTGCTTCTAGCCTATACAACAATCGCCTTAGCAATTTTGTTGTTGTAGCTGACATCAATATGAAAGTGGATCGTCTAACCTTGGCTGATGATCTCCTCGATCAATTTAGACAAGCGGTCTTAGCAACGGTTCTTTCTTCCCGAATCTAGCTTATAGGATCAAGGTTCAGCAGACGGAAGCAATACGTAACTGAACGAAGGTTCGAG